>VSDK01022105.1:193887-272406 GCA_009767595.1 Symbiodinium kawagutii | reverse complement strand
CGACGTGCACCCCCCCCGCCACAACTAGGCAGAACTACAGCTCCAAGATCCTCGCCCGACCCAACGGACACCGGAACCATCTCATCTAATGCCATAAAACTATAAGGTTTCGTCAAAGAAATGTATTTTTACCGCAAAAACATACCATAAAAATCTATAAAACATGTAGTTTCAAATATCTTCATGGTTTCTCAGACACGAAACCAAATAGAAATCTACCATGAAACCAACTAAAAACCATGTGTTAGGATTATGAAAGCCCGTCTAAAACTATATAAAATCATAAAACTTTTCAAATGCGCAGCATATAATCAATATGTTTGCACATCCGAGAGAAGGTGTTGTGATCATGAGCACAAGCTTGGACCAACCATGGGCGCAAAGCGCAAGAGACTTGGCCGGACATGACTGGTACCCTCTGGTGAGCTAACAAGACAATGGAAAAATCATGTAAAATTCCCCAGTTTCTTAGGAAAACCCTGGGAAATCCACAAATTTCTTGGGAAAACCCTTGGGAAATCCACCATTTTCTTAGGAAAACCCTAGCAAATCCACCATTTATAGCGGATTCTCCATTGCCATGTTGGTCTGCCAATCCGGGTGTTCAGCGGTCACATCCCAACAGCGGCTACGCTTCCGAGGCTCCAAGTTTTGCCCGGCCGGGTCTGCTTTGGAATCGAAGGCTTTCTCCTTGGCGGGAACGAACTATCCCACCCTACCCTTCCAGTTACCTTTATAGTAGGTAACCAACCCTAAAAAGCAATGGTAGAAACCAGCTGGTTACCTACTATAGAGGTAACTGGAAGGGTAGGGCCAGAGAGATTGGTTTAGACTAAAGCCTAGACTGATATCTGCGAGGTAATCTCCAAATCGGGAACGTCAAAGGTGCTTTGAAGTTACCTCCCACAAAGACTGGTTGGCGGTTTTAACCCCGATGAAAAATACTAGTCAACCAACCATTTGTTAATATTTTATGGAGAAAATAAAAAAATGTGAAAACGAACATCCAGAAGATTGCTTTATTTTGTCCGAAATCAATTGGCTAATTCCAAATTCCAACATCGATCGAGGTACACAGAACCTATAGCCCAGACCGACAACTCGAAGCGCTCGTCTCATCACCCAATCAACTGATTCTTGGTGTCTCAACTGGTTGATGATGATGGATTTTGTTGGAGATAAGCAATCCTAGGTAACCAAGTAATCAGATGATCCGAAAAATAACATGGGGTTATAGACTTCAACAGCTCCAAAAACCAATCAGGTCCAATCCGTTGCTGCTACGATCATGTCAAAAATGAATGGAATGAAACCTCAAAAATCGATGAAAATCGCAGAGGGGCAGCGTGCGTAGCAGCTGTGGATGTGAAGAAAGTCACACTCTGGAGGCCAGGGCCAACCAACACTCCGATCGATTCGCAGTTGTGTATCAACTCAGATGCACGCCGCAGAAGTCGTGGTCAAAGCTTTGGCTTTCCGAGGTTTGGACCACGGTGATTTTCGAGGTTTTCACTAGAGAAGTCGTTGGTTTTTTCGTGGCAAGGATTTTCGAGGTGTCTCTTTCTGTTCGTTGCGTGTTGTTCGTTGGGACCAACGGTGATGAGATGTGAAAAAGCGCTGCATTTTTCATTGAAAACACTGGAAAAAATTGAAAATTGATAATTTTCACTAATCAAAAACGTTGCAATTTTATTGAAAATCAATTTTGATTTATGTTTCATTGAAAATTGGATTGTTCCCCACTGGTTATACCCAGATTCGTGCCACCCGGAACGCCCAACTCGACCAGCAACTGATCCAAGTTGCAATCGCAGACTCACAACAACAAAATAACACACACAAAAAGGACCGAATACTTTCACAATACAACACAAAATACACCTTATACTTGTGTTTTGTATTCTTGAACGTTCGCAGTCTTCCACTCTTTCTGGTTTCCAAACTTTATCGATTGCGCCAAAATCTTTTCAACTGAAAAGTTAAATTTGTTGAAATGTCTGTCTGCGAAAGTAAAAATTTGCAAAACCAAAATTGTGTGTTTTCTCTCTGAAATTTTCGACGTTGGCTTTCTGTTCTAGAATTCATTGTTTCCCACACAGGGAACCAGGTTGCAAGTTTGCACTCCAAAGATGCAGGTTGCGCCCTGCAAAAAGTGAATGAAAAGTGCGGGCTCAATTGACAGACAGACACTTGAATACATTTGGATGTCGTGCCTAGCCTCCGAACCACCAGTTCCACTTTTTTCTGTGTGTCGAAAATCCTTGCCATGAAAAACCACCGGTTCTGAATGTTTGGGGTACTGTGTATTACCATGCAAGTATCCATTTCCGCAAGCTTCGTAAGCTTGGACTTTTTATCATGTGGTTGCTGTTGCCGTTGGGGGCAAGATTTTTTAAATACAGTGCGATCGTCTGAAAAGCTTGCAACAAACGAAACTGAAGGGTGGGACCCGTTGCTTGCAGTCACCATTACAATAGGGTAACCAGCTGGTTTCTACCATTGTTGTTTGCGGTTGGCTACCTACTATTGCCTGGCAACTGGAAGCACAGGGGTACTGGAAGATCGAACCTGTTTGAGTCCACCGATGGTGCAGCCATTGTGTTGAACTGTGTATTGTGCTTCTGGTGCCGCTCGTGGGGACCCAGGTCGCAAGGGGGATGGCACAAAAAGAGATCTGTCTCTGTATGTATCTGTTAATACTTGTTCATAACAGGGATTTACTCATAGGAGATAATCACCAACAAGAATGGCTAAACAACTACTATATGGGTGTTTCTGAAGTCATGGGGGGGCACCCAATTATCATCCAATTTAGTAATCACTTGTAGCAATAAACCAGCTATCTTTGGGGGTCCACTATTTTGAGAAGCCCCCATATGTGAGAAAAAATCTGGGGAGACTGGGTGACCGGGTGACAAAGAATGTGATCTAGATACAAGCAACTCGTGCTCGATTGAGATTCGTAGGGAAAAACATTGGCTGATAGACAGGCCATTCCAATAGAGTATGATTTGGAACAGGGAGCTCACTAGGTTGAATAGCATATAGAAACTGTCAAATTTCGCACAGCTGGATATTCACCATTGCAGCTGTTCAACCGGGACCCTTGCTCTGATTTGCAACAGCTCGATCGCCTTTGCTAATCTTGTGACCCGTCCCTACTGTTGCTGGTTCCTATCACCTTTTCTAAACCAGCACAAAATCACTACCCCATTCACTCTTATCCACCCATTTTAAGGCCAATAATGGTCAGTAATGGAGTTCGCTGATTTGAACCAATGATTGTTGTGCTTTAAGTGCCTCATTAACCACCATGAACCATCTTTATCCCGACCATTCCCAAATACAATTGATCATTAAGCACGACTTCTTTCATTCTTAGCCATCAATTGATCATTATCAACCATTATTCAACATGATCATCATTATCAACCACCCACCACCATGTGCCAAGGGTTTTGAGCGTAGATGTGCAGATTTGTGTCGCCACAATACTGCCTACTACTATATAGTCTTAGCTACCATTGTTAAGCATTCTTAACCATCAATTGATCATGATCAAACATCACGACTAAACGCCAACCTTTATATATTCATTATTACTAACCAACTACTCTTAAACCAACTATTATGAATCACCAACCAATCAATCATCATGATGAACATTAAATTCTCAACCTTTTCGGATCTTTTTGGTTCCAACCGGCAGGATCCACAGCCGTGTTTTGCCACGGTGCGATGAGGATCCTCGGGTCGAAGACCCGTAAGAAGACCGGGTGGAAGACCTGGTGGAAGACCTGCTGGAAGACCTGCTGCCCTGCGCGCAGGTCACGGGGTGGATGCGTTGCCGCACCAACCCGTCGTTGCGGCGATGGATCTGCCAGGTGGAGACGCAACATGGCCATGGCAGCTGGATTCATTGTATTTTGGTGTGTCTCAAGGCACTGGAGACCCCCGAGTGATGGTTGGTTGTAACGAATGATGATTAGACAACGATGATAGCTGGGGGTACCCCTACGACTATGGTTTGAGAAATGGCCACATGATTGGTATTGGTTAATGATGGCGAGTAACGCTTGATCGTACTTTAGCATGGGAAAAAATGGATCGTGATGATATCCGTGAAAAATGGATGATTGTGATGGTTGACAATGGTCAAGAACGCTTGAATGATCTTGAAAAGCAGTTGTTGGATGTTGTTGGTCATAACATGCGATGATTATTATCCCTGATGCTTGATGATGGCAGATATAGATTTATCATGTCATAATGATGATTCATCAATGAACTGAAATTGGCAACAATGATAATGTTAACCCAGGATCAAGAAACCCCTGGTTGATTAATAGGGTGTATCCCCTAAAAGCATTGGTTTCTCTTTAGAATGGTAACCCCCCAAGTAAAAAACCTAGGGTTTATTAATCCAGGGTTAACATTACGCTAATAGAGTCAGTGAATACTGCAACAATGGCTGATAATGATCAACGATCGGATTCCCTGGATAAGACGAGGGTAAAACTAGGTGAGTAATGACCATTGCCTTCTTACGCTGATTCGTGCAAGCATATTGGTCGGCGGGTTTGGAGAACCTAGTAGCTGCTTGATTTTCAATGCTATCTGAACCAGCCAAGTTTTTACCATCATCATGAACTGCTCTCTCACAATTGACTAACAGCTCAACAAATGGTAAATAGTAGTTAGGTTAGTAATAGCTCAGCTAGTTAAGAAGTTGCCTTACAACAGTTGGGTAGCAACCATGGTCCTGGTAGGTGAATCTATACGTTTGGCGTGCTGACAAACAATAGTGAAGAATGGTAGGATGCTCAGCAACAATAATGGCTCACAATGCTAGTCAGTTATGGTTTCCAAGTGAAGCAAGGGCCGCACTATCTTGGTTTACAATTAATTTGTGAACACATTAGTAGCAATTGTCGTGGTTCACTTGGTTAATAAGCCACCTATGACAAGCCTACATATGTGAACAAAGGAGTAACAATGGTTGGTTGGTTGGTTGACCGACTCCCAGCAGTAGCCGTACAGGAACAACCTCCACCATCAGATCTCAAGGTCAGCTCCGGAAACGAGAAGTAACAATGGTCGTGATTCACTTGGTTTTATCATTGCTTAACTAGCCCATTTAACGAACTGGAAAACCTCTATTGGAGGTCCCCACTCTTTTTTTCCAGGGTCCAGTGCGGGGATTGATCAAAGTCATTGACCGACGGCATCAAGGGTTGGCCACTTGTACTGAACGAGGAGCTATGAGTATGGCAAACTCATAAATTTAGCAGCTGCAACCATCGGCAAAATCTGTAAAATCATTCATAAATAGAACAATGATTACTAATTGGGTGAATATGCCTACAAATATTGGTGACCGGCTATAATCCATTATATGTAGAAAGTAATGCCAATCAAGCAATGGCCATAAATATGGTCAACTCATGTCCATCAATATCATTGAGATAGCCATGATTAGCTAGAGAGAATCATGAATGATTAGCGGTCGCTTGTCACTATCAGCCATTGTTCTACTTGTTGCTGTCAGCTACATGTATATGACCATTATGAATCATAACTATCTTGTTGGGTATCTTCACCACAACCAATCGGTATCTCCCACTATGTAATACTGCGACCCAAAAGGTGTTTGCAACAACCCTATCAAATGAAGCATGAAGTTAACTCACCGTTAAAGATCCCCAGTTGATCCACCGTGGTGCAAATAGCCCTAAAAATAAAACAGATCAAGCAATGCTAAGCAGTTTGTAAGCACATGCGTAAATAAGGTTCAAATGATCCAACACTAAGGTACATCAAGCAGTTTACCCACGTTACCACCGACCTTCATAAGCATCCGGAACAATCATCGACCAACATTAATCATCACAAATCAGCAGAATCTCCACCAATCACATCATCAATCATAAAGCAGTACTTGCGAGTACCATCATGTCAAAAAAAAGTTCAACCATTCACGAACCATCCCTTAACCATCATTTACCCATCAATCAACACAATTTACCTATCAACTAGCCATCAATCGACAATGAATTTACCATAACTCAACAGTCAGCGAACAATCAGTTGACCGTCTGAAACAACTGTTGGCCATCAGTAACCACAATTCAGCATCAGTTAGTTGACCATCAACGGTGCGAACTAAATAATGAATAACCACAATGACTATGATTTAATCATCATTTACCATGGTTTCACTTACTGATAACTTACAAACCAAATTTCATCACAGTTTGGTCATCAGTCACAACCATCGCCAGATTAGCTGCAGCTGTCACCGCCGCGCGCAGCCGCGGGCGCACCGTGGTCGTGGGTTTCTTGGAGCTTGGCTTCGGCTTGGGCACCCCCGCGGAGCCCGCGGCCTGGGAGGACGGGGGCGCTTTGGAATTGATTTATTCATGAAATGGCGAGCTGGGTCAATATTAACCAACCAACCAATGGTTAACTGGCTGGTTAATTGATAATCATAGGGGATGATAACTAACAGTTATAGGGGATATATGCCAACTATCTGGTTATGGGTCAATATTAACCATCATGTTTATGGCTTCTAACGACCAACCAAATCCAAGGGAAAACAATGGCTAATGATAGGGGCACCAGGGTACGGGCAGCCAAATGGTTTTCAAGACAACCAACTGATGATCAATGAGTCATAACCCATCACAGTTATCATATCAGTTGTGAGTTGCTAATTGTTGCTTCTTATCAATTGAATATCTTTGTCACTACTGATAATGATAATTATATGTCTGATCATGAGCTATTACTCATTGGTTATTTCTAATTATCAATAATAATGACCAAATAATAGTCAATAAATAGGTAATTAGTAACTCCCATGGATTGGTGACCTGGGATCATCACGAGCAAAACAGCGCACTAAATCCCACTAGCATTGATGTTTTGATGTCTCATAATGGCTAGTAGTGATGTCAATTGATTGTTGATGACCAGCTGAATCACCAGCTACCAACTAGCAGTTGTTGATTGATGATGGGATGATGATGGTTTCATAGTTGATCTCCAGGCATTCATGCTGCTTAATTGCTGGTTGATAACCAATTCATCATCAAGTAGTAATGTTTAGTTGATGGTTCAAAGATTTGCTAGTGATACGAGTACCGTCGATCACCAGCCACTAGTCAAATATATAGTAGAAAACAATAGGGATTAAATATCCCCCTTGAAAATAGGGGGGGGGGGCGGGGCGTCTGCATTTTGTAAGAGGACCAGAGGGGAATCCAGAATCTTCACAGTAGAAAATCCACCCCCCAGCACATCCTGGGTTGCTGCATACTACAAAATCGCAACCCATCCAAGACACTGATTTTGGGGTCTTCCTCCAAAAACAATCAACAATCCTTACCAAATCAAGGATCCACTTCCAAGTACCACCAGGTTAAATTACAAGTCCCAAATGGATTTTGTAACAAGCCGCAATTCTGTAACTAATTTTAGCTGGTTTTGGATGGGTTCAGATTCTGTAGGGTGATTCAGCAAGCCATTTGTGCATTTTTGCATCGATACCAAATCAACAGCTTTGGGTTAAATCATGTTAAATCCCGGGTGGTTAATAGCTAATACATGGTAATACCATGTAATACCAACCCATCAAGAATAGAATAGAATAATATAGAATAGAATCCCCCTGTGAATTAAGGGGAACGGTCCAAGGCCCCAATTTCCTAGTACAACCCCCTACAGAATCGAAGCACCTGGAAGAAACTCTTTACAGAATCGAAGCACCAAACACACCAGTCAAGAACACACCAGAGTACAAAATTGGAAGGACAAACTAAAATCCGTACAGTCATTTTCCTTAAGAGGCTTTTTGGACCTGCAAAAATCTAACAAGCAATCTCAAAACTGTAGAATGTTTAGTGAGCCTCATCCACATGAAATCTGCTACACAATCCAAACCTTTGGCTTGAGTCCCATGCTCCTGATGACATGGGCCTTTGTTACATCCAAATATTTTAACTCAGGAAGCCTGATTCTGTAAGGAGTGTGGTTCTATATTTGCGCCAACCCAGGGACAAAATCCATCAGAAGCCCATGCAAACAGCAAAATAAACTCTAAATCATACTCAACATATCCAGGTAAAGTTGATCTAATTTGAAAATCTACCAATTCGAAGAACCAAAGAGTTGAAAGTAGCTAAATATCATCTGTACAAAGTCGAAGCCCCTGGCATCCATAAACAATATGCTTTGCAACTGCCCTTCACTACAGAATCGAAGCCATTGACTGCTCTACAAAATCAGAACTCCTGACTCCAGCCAACACACAGCATCTCCAAAACAGTGATCTAACAGCATCCTCATAAAAAAATGGTCATTTCCTTATGCACTGGACCTCACCGATTTCCTAGAGGTTATTTCAAGGGGGATAGAATTGATATGAATAGATAACAGAAGCAATGGAGGCAACAATATGTATTTTTGTATATTTTTTGTTGACATTATTATCATTTATTATCCATCTCATCATATCCCTGGGTTGTTACAAAATTGGAAGTTATGATTGCTACAAAATTGGAAATCTAAAAACCAAAAGGGTGAAATCCAAAAATCCACCAAATCCCAGGTCCCCTCTACAAAATCAAGGATCTGGTCTTACTGGTGGGAGTGTGAAGTCTTGAGTGGTTATTGCCTGAACTTGGAGTCCTAGATTTCGTAGTGATTTTGCAACCAAGAGAAGGTAAAATTAGTTACCAAAGGAGGGGCCCCGGCATCATGATTTTGTAAGAGAAATTCCAACGGGGATGATTAAATGAGGATGTAACAAACATTATGATGGTTGTTATGAAGGTGGCTAATATGAGAATGTCTAAACAATTGCTGGCAATTGATGGTTTTCAAAGGTTAATCTATGGTCAATGCTTGAGAACCAGCCAATACTCAACTAGCAATGGCTAATTGATCCGGAATTGTATAATGATTAGTTGAGAGTAACTTCATGGGGCATAAACAGCGAACAACCTAACGGTTAAACGATGGTTCATGATGATTCTCTGATGATCAGTTCTAGGTTAATCAATGGTTTGCAGTTGTGGATGGCTAATAACTAACCAGGCCAGTACTCGTCAATTTTTGTTTAGTCATTGATGGAAAGTAATCATGGCTATGAATGCTTACCGGTGGTCAATGATGGTGAGGGTCACATCTTATTACCCATCTCTTTCTTGAGGGTCACATTTGGTACCAGCGATATCCATGATTGGGTCCTGGTGCTTGAACCATTGGTCAAAATGAGTCTTGAAGTCCCCTTATGAAAAGAACGCTGGCCATTTTTCGGATGTTCCTCTCACCCAGCGTTTCTTGCCTTTATGACTGTGGGTCAAAACCCTGTACCCCTGGTTCCCCCGTCATTAACCATTGTTTCCCTTATTATTGTTGGTTATTATCCACCATAATGCCATTATATAGTTGGTTGATTAATATTGACCCATAGCCTTATTGGTATCCACTATTCACTCATCTGCCACGGCCCCACGGCAACAAGAAGTTCACCAAACTGTGGGGATCCAAGACTGAAGGGGCCAGCAAGCCCTTCACAAACACCCGCCATGTGCGCCGGCTGGTTGCAGGAGTGTTTCGCTATTCTTGCCAGTGACAAGGGCAAGTCTGTGTATAAGATTCCTCCATGAAACTCACCTAAAACATCTTTTGGACCTGTACATATTTCTTGGATTCTTGCCAGTGTTTATAAAGTCACTGGGTTGGTTAATGGGTGAAAAATCGACAAGAAACCTTGTCTGTTAACCAGCATTATACCAGCAATTATGAGGATTATGAGGTTCTCCACCGCAGATTTTTCCAGAAAAACCTCGGCGGGATAAAAATGTTCATTTCCGGAGCTGCTCCCAGGAATGGCCCTTGACCCCGCTGAGGTTCCCAGCCGAATTTCGTTGATAGCATTGCACTCGCCGAGGTGATCTGGGATCGTCCAAAATGACACCGGTTGAAGGCGTTTTTTTTTTCGCACCCATCAATGTATCAGATGATTCGTGAAATGGTGTCCTCTAAGGATTGCAGCATAATTGAAAGAGGAGGGTAAGTAGCATAGCCCAGCGAATTGAAAGAGCTGCGTACATACCCCAACCCCTGTAACCGACAAAAGTAACGACCTTGTAACCGGTCATTCTTCGTTCTAAGCAATGATGAGTTCATGGTTCAGTTTGTCAATGAGTTGAACTAATGACCAGCTAATAACCAACTAGTGGCATAGCCATGGCATAACCAACTAGTGGTATAACCAGCCAACTAGTGGTATAACCACCCACTAGTTGGTTACACCACTAGTTGAACTAATGACCAGCATAGTAGTGCATCATGATGGTTGATGATAATCATTCCATAGCTACCCGATCGCGGTCCTGCCAGGGACAAGCAGCGTTGGGGTTTCCACCGTGAGACAGACGATGCATCAAGCCAATGTGACTCGTGAATGCGTCCATGATCATCCATGTATGTCATATGCACCTAGCTGCAGGACTATGGGAGAATATCAAACCAGTAGTCATCCATGCATGTCATATGTACCTGGCTGATCATCCATGATCATCCACGATCATCCAGTATTGTGCTGAAACAATTTAACTCGAAATAGCATTTGTTGCTGCTGAGCGCCTGCGGGTTTTTGTCTTCCCAGGCCCAACTGTCGCCCCACTGGGGGCCCCTGGCCCACTGGAAGTCTTTGGAACGCTGTCCTTGAAGATTTTGCAAACTGCAGGGAGCTGCGAGCTTTGGATGGCAGCAGCAACCAGCTGGTATCTGGATGTTCACCACCTACATGTGCTGCTCAATGGTCCGCTTCTTAACTTCATACTGCCAATGTATAAATATGAGCTCCTTATATCAAAAGACATGGATCACCAGCCTTAGATTCGCTTGCAGATCCAAAAAATTGGTACCTTTCGGGGCCAGGTGAATCTCGCGATGGTCATCCAACGTGGACCCAACGAATTTCCATGACACTTCGCTGGGCACGGGGACAATCACCTGAGCGTTGATTGCGAAGCGGAGTCCAGTTCCAAACCTGAACATGTTCCCCCGCTCTGAAAAGGCGATGGGTCAATATTAATCAACCAACTAATGGGGGATTTCCACCAACAATAAGAGGGAAAACAATGGTTAATGGTGAGGAACCAGGGGTACGGGGTTTTGACCACTGCCAAAAGGATGTCCCATCTTCACTCCGACCTGCTGCTGGGTGGTTGATCCACCCCATGAAAAAGATTTGTCAGCCAACCATCCCAAATACTGCGAAATAGAACAAATGTTGAAACCACCAACTTGAAGAACGGCTTTAGCCGTTACAAAAATCGAGCGCCCCTTCTGGCTACAACCCACACAGTAAGCATGGGTCAACAGGTAGCTGCCAGTTGGTAGCACCAAACGTTTCTATGGATCTAGCGTTGTAACTTTTCACTATGTTAACGAGCCACAAATGAAACTATACTTACCATCTGCCACCATGAACCACTATCATTAGCCACCAACCATCAAAAAAAGGGCTAACCCTAAATCATCCTCTATAACTTTTTTTTGTAATAAAGCACTCGTTTTTTTCATTCCCAATGGTTTCAGAAACCCGCATATAGTTGTTGTTTAACCAGTATGGTTGGTGATTATCCCCTACCAATCCCTATTATTAACCATCATAGTATTTAGATATACATCATGCATATAAACCATTAACCAATATTATCATCATCCCCACTATTCACCCATATATAGTGTGCATATGTATGCATATATACATATATATATATAGGTACAAGCACCTATATCCCTTTTATCAACCACTATTAATCACTAATCATCATAACCACATATCTATGGACAGACCCATATTTTCCTCTGTTCTTAACCGCTATTAAGCGTAGCGAACCTATTATTAACCATTTTCTGGTTGGTGGCTGAACCACCCCTATGAAAAATATGAGTCAACCAACCAGTTGTCAATAACTACTAGGGAAAATAAAAAAATGTCAATCAAACCACCATCCAGATTCTGTTTCAAAGGTAGCCCTATAGTTGGTATATCCCCTACTATTATTACTTATCATACCCTATTATTAACCAGCTTAACCAGCTAGGCTTCACCACTGGTTGGTTGGTTAACTGCTTGACCCAGCTCGCCATGTTTCAAAGGAGAGCTTCAAGCACCGCCAGAGCTCCACGACTCTCCGCACCTCCGATTTGAAAGGCGAAGCCCGTGCAGCCCTGCGTGTCATCGCACAAGTCTCCGCAGTCGGAGGCATGGCCATAGCCCCTGGGTGGCGATCCAGGGCCGGTCACCTTCAGGGTTTTTTTTTAGGGGTTAATATTGGTTTCTGATTAGTGTAACCCCCCCTAAAGTAATGAAAATAGATGAAACCAACAGGTAGATACTAATCAGAAACCAACATTACTATATAGCTTAATTATTTAGGGGAATGTAAGGGTTTAGAGTGGATTGTCAGGGTTTATAGGGAAATGTATAGTGGTTTATAGTGGATTGTAGGGACCAGGAGGTTTATAGTGGATTTAGGGTTATTATAGTGATTATTATTAGGGGAATGTAGGGTTTATAGTGGATTGTAGGGGTTTAGAATGGATTGTAGCCAACACTCATAGGTTTTACACGATTATGACCGTTGATAGTAGGGGAATAGAGGAGTTAATGGATTTATAACCAATGATAATGGGGATTATAGGATATTATTGTAGGGGTCTTATGCGGTAAAAGGCATTGAACATTATCAATCATAGCCAACAATAATTGACATTAATCTTGATGATGTCATGGTTTTAGCCCCAATTTCTTTCCGGTTAAATCGTAGCAATTCCTTTGGTTGCTATAAGTTGATCTTAGTAAAACATTGATCTTTATATGGAAAAACCAGGCTTATATATAGTAAAAGGCTGGTCGATCGTTCTGAACATGCTGAATTGACTACTGGTTGCTGGTTGAACCGCCCCTATGAAAGACAATTATGCTTGTCAGCCAGCCAACCATCCCAAATAGTGAGGTCTAAAATATTTGAAGTTTCAAACATCCAACTACTTTTCCCGTACTTTTCTGTGTTGCGTCAGGGCAACCGTCCTGCCACTACTTTAAACCACGAGTTAGTGAATATAGTAAATAGCTCACATTAGTGCTTTTTACTCGAGTTTAAGACCTGTTTACACAGTAAATTGCTGATTTTACCACAGGGACACCACAATTCCTATGTACCTTCGGCTGCTATGTCAAATGACCACCGATGACCTGATGGGATCTGGGTCGAGAAGATCTCAACAGCTGGCAATCTGCCCTGGTACTTACCAACCGGCGATGGCTCCAGCTTGGAGAGAGGTCAAACATAGCTCCACTAGATTGATTACCTATTTGGAATGGTGCTTTTCTGCCCAACTATATCTTGAATTACGAGATTATTAACAAGTTGAATAAGCTGGAAAAAAGTTACCTGTGGAAAACTTCAAGAATTGGGTTCTGACCCTAAGTGGAACCCCAGTCACCCAGCTTTCACTAGGGTTCAAACTTTATGCTTATATATAGTAAGTATGATGACCCCTGAAGTGCCCTGCCCTGTAGAAAGCCATACGTCGCGAGCTGGAAAACCCAGGGACCTGAAAACGGTGCCTGCCAGGGCCACTCATAGATGCTCATCCATCAATGGGAAGAGTTTTTGGACGAAAACTCCGAGCGCATCACTTCGGGGAGCAGCGTGACCCTTCCTGTGTACGCATATATTACAAGCAGTATGTATACGAAATTATCTACATAATGTATACACACACGAATATGCTGTTCCCAGAAACTGCGTGTGTAGAAGAAAGCACACGGCTTTTACAGAGCTGAGATCGGTAGAGGTGGTAAGGTAATTTGGATTTGGCGATCGTTTTTCAGGTTTGGGCACTTCAGTCTGGTTATCGTTTTTTGGTGAGTGTATAATCGATTTTCAGGCTTTTAAACCAATTTCTGAAACACTACAACCCTGAAGGCAATAAATATGATAGCGTGAATTTTGCCTGCAGCTGACATCTTCGGGCGGTTAAAAACTTCTCGAACAACTTGCCTACGCTTTAATAGCTGACAACCAGCGAATCATGGTTACATACAATACTTGGCTATCATGAACGAAACACAGATTCATAACAAGCCAGTATCATTTGGTTACAACCCTCCAAAAAATAGCTCCTTATCTCGCTCCAAAAGGATCAACCCGGATACCCGGATAGCTCCAAATCGCTCGCTGTTCGGATGACTGCCCCGTTCCCCGCGCTGCCAACCGTGCTGTCCAAGGGCTTCTTTTGGAAGCTGGGATGCATCGTCCCTTGACCGTCCTGTGGCGCGGCTCATGTCGCGTGGCGAATGTTGGTTAGCACTGACCTTGTTGCACTCCTTAATATCCCTAGGAATTCTGTCACATGTGTTGACAATGGCTAAGATTAACGATGACAGTGGTTATATCATACTTAATATTGCCACTATAATGATAGAGATAAGTAGATATTTATTGCCAATTAGAATTATGATGGCTAAAATAATTGTTTCATATGTGTTGGCAACGGCTAATACTGGTCAATCATGATGAGCTACACGGGATAGGAAACTCTGATAAGGAATGCCATGGTTGGTGATGATTCATCGCGGCCAAGAATGATCAGTAAATGGTTGGTTCTCATGGTCAATAAATGTCAATACCGTTGATAGATGCGGAGTTTTACAATGATGCAAACTGAGTCCGGATTCAAGTGTTGGCAAATAGGGAAACCACAGATATGGAAGTCTTGGCCGGTTACAACCTCTACTTCTCCATATACCACAAACTACTTGCGTTTCGCTACATTCTGCTACATTTTACTATATCTACTAATTACAAATATTCTTTGCATTTGCCTTTACATTTGTACATTTACATTCTGTGTACGGTACATCTCCCTTCAAACACAGGCATTTGTACATAGACTTGTGCACGAACATGTGTATACTTCATAGATAATGATTCATATGGCGGCAGGTCAAAACCCTTAGTCCCCCTGGTTCCCCTATCATTCACCATTGTTTTCCCTATATTGTTGGTTATTATTCCGCATTATTGGTTGGTTAATATTGACCCATCTGGCTGTCTTCACATCCCCAAAATGACCCCGCACTGGCACTGGCCGATGGGCGCCATGAGCCATCTCCCAATCTGGCAGGACGTGGAACGCATCCCCACTGCGCATTCGGGTTGTGGCCATCGGAAAGCTCCTTTGAAAATTGCCATTCGACCATGAGCAGTTAAGGATAGTCAAAACTAAGAAAAGTCACTCATAGTGATTACCTATTGTTCACTTAGTCATTGATAACTATATGGTTGACCTGTAAAACTAAGAAAAATAACTATGAGCAGTTTACCATCAACATCCGTCAACCAAAGCGAATTGTTGACCCATAATGCGCGGTTCGAGCTATCATTATCAAACTATTGAATATCATAGCTAGAAAGCTACTGCGGCAGTGTCATTGACTATAAACTATCATCTTTGACTAGTAGATATTCCTTCCACGAACTCGTAACTATCAATGGTTTGCGATGGTTTATAATTCATGAAAAAAAGTAAAACTAATCATTTAACTACTAATAAACCATCACTGAAGATCACTGAAGTAATCAATTTCATGAAAATAATTCCGTTAGCCAACTGATTTTCTTGCCATCAATTCCGCGAGCTTTAAGAAACTGAAGATTCCACTATTCATAATCGTTAGTTGCCTATTTACCATTGATTATTAAATTATTAACCGTTATTTCCACTGTGTAAAACCGTTGGTGGAATAGGCAATTAGCTATCTATGGCACCAATATATATTTGTTATAATTATGGAACTATTCATCATGATCTTATCGCACTAGCTATGATTTATGGCACAAGCTATTTTACTAATTGACAAATGCAGTCAGATAATCAGGCCCCATATTTTCATGCCACCATGAATCCTTATTAATTCAATGAACTAATTAGTAATTACTAGTTATATACACATTGATATATATATATATATATATTAGTCACCATCAGCTATCAACACAACAATAATCACTATCAACACCATTGATCGCTATCAACTTCAAATTCCACGAAGCAAAAAAATGCCCTGTCCATCATAACCCGTTGTCGGCTTGCGCAACGACCCGCGCAGACCTTGCAATGTCCCGGCGATGGCGCGGCCGTGTAGCCGGGAACGTCCTCGAAATCTGCCTGGGAAGTCAAGTGACCCGGGGTCGTTGAAACGTGGTTTTTGTGGCGGATGAGAACCAACTACTCATTGGTTAAATAGTTGATTATTGACTAGATAAGTAAATAGTTGATCATGGTTATTGATTAATAGTTGATCATTGATTATTAAGTATTCATCTAATACTTGATTATTGATCAGTTACTAACGACTAAATAGTGGTTAGCTAAATACGAGTATATAGTGGTTAGTTATTGACTAATGACTCATCCGGATGACTATTAACTGGCTAGTCAAATTACTACTAACCCCTAATGACTCGTGGTCAATTAATGGTGAAATCGTGGTCAGTTAATCAAGTAATTGGTTAAGAAATGGTGAGGGTTCCGATCCCAATTAATTGGTCAACCATTGTCCGACCACTGGCTAGTGCTTAAATAATGGTTAGACAGTGGTGAATCAATTGGCGGTCAAAGAGCGATAATTGTTGGTCAATGGGTGGTTGAAAACTCGATTGCCGTACGTCTCTGATTAGACCAGTCGTAGGTTGTAGTCAACCATAGACTAGCAAGTATGTTCATGAAACTGGCTACCATTGTTAAACCATTCTTCATGTTTATCACGTAACTACTGTAACTACTATTCCCAAATCATTCTCAGGCGGTAGGCAACCCTATGGGCTGGCTTTCGTTGTCGTACATACAGCAACTACAAAATATTGTTCAAACCATTGTTACGCCGTAGTCACCCCCATAGGCTTGCCTTTCTTATCGTAAAACTAGTTACAAGTGTCAACCCGATAGGCTAGCCATTATCACTATAAGCCGTTATTCTCATATTATCTTAGCCATCTTACTAGCTTTCTCAGGAGGTAGTCAACCATAGGCTCGCCACGATGTTCAGCGGTACATCACCCATAACACAGAGATCCACCCCATGCTTGGGACAGCTACTGGTCGCAGGTAAACTGGGTATGGTTTGCCAAGAACTCGATCTATTATTCTGGTTGGTGATGTCAACCCCGATGAAAAACAAAAGTGATTCAACCAATCATCCGTAAATAATAGGGAAAGAGAATGTTTCAAAACCACCAACTAGATTAGTCATCATGCACGAATGATTGCAACAGAATTTCCCCCCGCGAGTCATGAATCAACTCCGGACTTTTTGACGGAGTGACTTAAAAGCAAGCAGGCACACCGAAAAATACAAAATGGAATCAAAAATACTGTTTGTTCCATCTGTTTTGTGACTTCCAGACTTTCCGAGGGAAAACTGAACAGAACTGAATGGTAAGTTTGATTCCAAAGTTTTCTGTGACGATAAGACATGCAGGCACACGGATTTGATCAAACTCAAATTCCCCCCCTGCCAGTAGCCTCCGTAGCATCTCCACAACGGGCATGTGCTGCACTGGTGGGGTCGAACCCAACGGACAAAGCATGCTCTGGTCTTTCAATGATTTCAAGCGTCATCAAATCAATGCCTTGAACTACAAGATTACAGAAGATTACTATTCATCTGTCAAGCATGAATTCTTACGCAGTTATCAACAGACTCCAGCTGGCACATGCTACCCCGGACTGGAGATAAAGTCAACGCTTAAACTGACTTTGTCATGCAACTGCCCACTAATGCCAAAGCCAAACTTGTCGCTAGCGAAACATGGATAGCAATTGCTATCATACACTACACTATCTATTAATGTGAAACCACCACGGATCAATAGTAAAGCATTATCAAAGTCCATATTATTATACAAGTATCTACTATTGTTCAACAATAATTAGTCATGAGTAAACCATATCAAAGTCACGAGTAGCATGTAACTTTCTACTGTCATTAAACCATGATCGGTAATTACTTGTCAATGTCGAGTGTTTCTTACACTCTGGTGATCTAACATAGCAATGGAAAATCACCACTTTTCTAGGGAAACCCTGGGAAATCAGCTACAACTGGTGGATTTTCCATTGCTATGTTAGATCACCGGAGGGTACATCTCATAATGCAAATATCATATGCCATTATTGTTGATTATTGTTGGTATCAAACCGTTATTAGTCATTGATGACACCGTTGAGATTGGTAAGAATAATGGTTTGACACTATTTGCTGAAGCAATAATAACCAACAGGGACCAAGACCTAGGTAATTCCGTCATATAACTAAGTGCCCACTGGTGATCAAACATAGCTGGCTCAATAATCCACCGTGCAACCAAATGAATCACCGTTTTGGAACGGTGATTCTCCAGCTAGCTATATTGAATTGCCACAGAGTACAGTATAACAAAGTTGAGTAACCTGGAATAAGCCAATAACCAAGTGACCTATGGAACTAACCCCAGCTACACCATCATCCTTCATGATTCATGGTGGTGTGGCTTCACCCCTCCAGCCACCTATGGTTGGGGGGGTACACCGTTGTTGGTACAATGGTCCCTATTGTACCAAGCAGCCATCGCGTCGGCGGACAGCTCTTGTGTCGAGTTGAGCTCTTCTTTCGATTCGAGCTGCATCCACGATTGCCCGACGTCGCCGACTGGGTCGCCAGTCGCAATCTACCACGGTTTGTGTGATGAAAAACTGGATCTACCACGGTTCAACCAGTGTGGGTATGTGAAACTGGATCAGTGACATATAAGTGTGTGTTTGTGTGTGTGTGTGTTCCGTTCGAGTAGAATTCAAAAATTTGATGTGCATCCATATTTACACATACAATGCGGATTTTACATGGATGTGGTTCAACTTTGTTTAAAACCACCTCCCATAATGTCAAAACAATGAACAGTCATAATCTTTGGAATTTGCCCATAGACATATATACAAGCAAATACATGCATAGGCATAGATGTTGAATACATATACTATGTCGGACGGACAGATCGAATATGAAAAATGTTAAAGTCACAGATAGACTATGGAAAGGAATGTAAGAAACCAGCTTGCATATAGACTTTCCGGGAAACAAAAAAACTCACTACAGTACTGGATGGTCAGTTAGAATATGGATTTAAGATTTTCTTATATTAACGTACGATTTTCAGCGGACAAGGGGAATTCTAAGTGCCAAAGTCAGGGTGCAAATAGAATATGATGTCATGATTGAAAAAAGACTATCGATTGATATGGAAATGTTTACAATGTTCTGTAATTACTCAAAATTCATCACAATTTGGGGTCCTATAAATGCTGCATTCTCCACTCATTCATGAGTCCTTTTCCTGCTCGTGGCTCGTGACTTGTGGTTGGGATACCCACCACCCAGGGTGTTTGGTTACTGGAGCGATCTGCGTCACAAGGCATGAAATCAAGTGAGCCACCATGCGGTTCCCACAAGGTTCGCAGATAATGACGGATGATGTTTCAACCCCCTATGAACGATATTAGTCAACCAACCAGTTTTTGATAATCACTAGGGAAAATAAAAAAATGTTAAAAGCCTCCAACCGGATCAAGAATCATTTTGCTGATAATATGTTTGGTCTGACATTGGTTTCACAAAAGACATGACTTCTGCGGCATCAACAAAGAAAGTTGACTAGTAGCTCAGGGGCGTATCCCCATTGCTTAATCACGGCCAATACTGGTCACTGATGATTCCTGCCATGCTATCTGAGCTGCAGCCAGGGCCACCTTGGAAAACCACTGCCGACCCATCCAAATGGTTTCCTCAAGTCATGGGTTGAGGCATCATCCTTTCTCGTCACTTTGGAGTGGAAAATCAAGCTTAACATTGGTGATCTCAGGGGTTACCTGCACCTTCAGCTCGCGATATCATCATTTTCCTGGCTCCTTGGCTCCCCCCAACAATCAATGGCTTGATTTCGGGTCACCACATTTTTCGGGAATCCCAAAGAGCAGTGGCGGTCAGCAGCGATTTTGGCCCCCCGGCATTGTGACGACTGGTCGATAAAGTTCAACACTTGTCCAAACCCTTGGCATTGTTCCTGGCTGGGAGCTGCACTGGCTGTTGCGTGGGAGTTCTCCAGTGCTATCCCCTTAAAGGGAGCGGTTTGGAGCTACAAGGACTGGCCACTAATGATAGAACAAGAAACCAAAATTCCAAGTTGCAAATTCACATAACTGGAGGCCCTGGCAGTGCGGTTTTCACACTATTAACGGGAAAAATTCTGAACGATAACAATAAAAAACATGAAGAGTTTACTGCCAGATCCACCTATAAAGATGATAATCATGATAACATATAAATCGTATCTAAAGAGTGCATGATAGCCCACAATTCAATAGAGTGTCATTGAATCCGAGGGCCAAAACGAACCAAAAAATGTTTCTAGATTTGGGGAATGGGGGGGACGGGGTAGCCTGGCCAAGAGTCTGGAAATATTGATTTGCTGTTTTTTTTGTGTTTTGGTTCCTGGCCCGCGGGTTCCTGGCGCTCGAAGTCTTTAGCTCCCCCTCGAAAAAACAAAACTAAATAGGCCATATCTGAATAGGTCAAAATCAAACAAACCATAATTGTGCATACGAAACTAGGCCATAATGAAAGGGACAATATTTTGAATTAAGATAGCACACAACCAAATAGGCCATAATACCAGTAGGGCATCATCAAATAGACCACAATCAAAGAAATTGATTGTCATTAAATAGGCAATAATTCAATAGATTATACGGTTTACTGGACACAAGGAATGCATCATCAAGCTTACCGGCCACATAGCTCAACTAAATAGGTCATATATAATTCAGTACTGCTATAATTTATGGTACGTATTGCCTATATCAAGACCGCAATGCCATAAACGATAAGTACAAGTCTTCAGTGAGCATAATTGTCATTTCACACATGCGTAATGGCAGTTGCACTGTTAGTAGGAACAATGAGTAATAATAATGATTAATCTTAGGAACCATCGGTATGCAGCATCATTATCATCAGTCTATTCCATAGTGGATACTATAGAGATAATAACTAAGAATCTTGATTAAGCATCCTCACAAAATATTGACACTATACTATAATGCTCACTGGTGGTTACATTAGTCATTAGTCATACAATACTCTGCTTGACAAATATAGACTATCTTCATTAAACATCAACATTACTAGTCAATAAGAAACTATGTCTACATTATATAGACATAGGCCTGTATTGAAAACATGACATTGTGAATATCTGCCTTTTCCTAGGTTGGAGGTTCCCAGAGAATCAAATGTTTGTTGTTTCTGTAGTTCTTTCACACAACTTATTTCAAAGAAAATACTGGAAATACCAACGTTATACAACCGATTCTAATGAAAAAATACCCCTCATGAGTCCACGACCGCTTCTGGTGGGAAAGTGGTTGTAAACCACTATTATTTACAGTGTTTGTGCTTTGATGGGGTCAGAAACCCAGGCTTTACAGTGAGAACAATATTCCCTGGGAACCTCCAATAGGAGAAATATTACTTAATCATTCTCAATTGTAATATCATTTTTTTCAATAGAACCACCATCATTTATTTTGTTTCTGCTATCGTTGATGTTTGATAATGTCAAACATAAAATTATATTAATGATAGAACCACAATTATTTCTAAATACTGTTGATATTTCATAAATCAACAAAAACTCTTACTTGTCATCTAAAATGTTTTTATTGCAATGGTTCTGCAGCGGGATGCAAATGACGACCAATTCCCCATTCTCATGGTACAGTGAGACGACATTGGATTAGGAAGTCAACGAAGTCGACCAGAACGAAGCCAAATCCCCATGAGACGTCGGTGACCGAAAAGTTCCATTTTTTTCTGGTTTTGTTGTGTCAAAAAATTAGGAAACACATTGTGGACGCGCACCAGGCAACATCTTGAAATGGTGTGACCATGGTATTACATTGTTTGCAAAACATCCAAAATCACAGTGGGGCGCCGATGACGCACCTCTGCAAATCTTCGATTTCAAAGAGGCAACGTAGTGTTTGGCAAATCGGAGGCGCTTTCGAACGACGTATCGAACGACGTCCAACGATATGAAAACCAAGATGGGGGGAGAAGGGAAGAAGGGAGAGTGGAACAAGCAACCAGAGAAGCAGCAATCAGGGAGAGTGCTGCATTTTGATTTGCGATCATGGACACGACGGCCTTCTGAGCCACTGTGCTGAAAGTGTTGCTGTAATCCACTGTGCCAATGGGTTTTGTTTTGGAAAATCAATCGCCAGAAACAAATCCCTCAACCACGACCTGTTTGGCTTGAACTCCAAATCAGTACTATGCAAACAATGAATCATATAACTATCAGGAATCGAACTATCAAGTGCGACAATGAAAACCAAGCTACATGAGATGTCAACCTAAGCCACAAGCGCACAATTCAGGAAAAAAAACAACAAATTGAAATGATCATGTCGCAAAACATTGGCAGGACGCAACATCAGTCGTCTTTAGCAAATTCACTCCAGCAACCGATGTGCGCAAAAACTTGAAATCGGTCGACTTCAACAACTGGATGCATTGATTGTATGCTAGTGATACTGATACTGTATATTAAGGGTCAATGAAGATTGATACCGTTTCTGCATTTGCTTACAATCAATACAACCACCATTGTGCATACACTTATAGCACTGATGTCTAACAACGATTGCCAATAAAGACTCTTACTCATCATCTGTTGATATTCTTTTAGTGTCAGTATAGCCACTATCAATCAAAACATGATACTGGTACTGCACTTGATAAACATTGACAATGTACTTCATCAATACTCAGTCCATACTAAAAACACTCAACAACTGCCTTGCCACAGCCTCCGGCAAATTCAACGACTGGTAGATGCAGCAGTTAGCACACACTCCGGGCTTAGTGAATGATCTTTTCATAGGTGTACGCCTGAGCCGACCAACCCCATACCTTTCATTTGCTCTTGGGATAAGTGTTCTCATGGCAAAGGTGGCTTGGTGTTTCGCTGAATGATGTGGCCCGGCAATTTCTTGCGCTGCAATCTTCACTTGTAGATAGGTCAAGAGCGGGCCTTCGCAAGTATCGCTGTGTTTGCGACTGTGAACACTTCTCTATTCGTGCTTGCACTGTCTGTATAAATAACATATATAATTCAATTATATATTATATACGCAGTACTTTTGTTCAAGATTTTTCTCGGTCTCTTTAGTTGAAACGTGTCAAGTTTGCTAGCAGCCTTTCTGTCGGTAAGAGAACTTCAAGACCATAGAGCAACTCGGCTGTATGTTCCAATTTTTTCGTCACCTGAGCCTGTTTCCAAAACAGGTCGAACTTTTGCAGCCTTTGGCATGGTCTGAGAAATGCGCTTATTGATTTCAGTTTTCGGATGGACTTGTTTGATAATTGATTTGAGTTCCTAAATAGATGGTTTCCTTGACATTTTTCATGGGTTCCCCGTCTGCAAACGTGACATCATTCACTGTCACCAACATGGCAAAGGTGGGTAGCCATTATCAACAACAGACTTGTGAACCGGGTTCTAATAACCATTGTTGTTGTTGTTGACCACAACGAATAACAAAAATGACTTACCAATTCATGTGAACCTTTCATGTATCATTTTACCAATAACAAAAATGATTTACACTCCGGCAATCTAACATGGCTAGCTGGAAAATCATCAATATTTTAAAGAGAAGTCATGGGAAATGATCCATTGATACTGGATTCTCCATTGCCATGCTAAATTACCGGAGAGCTCTAGACTGGTTGGTGGTTTCAACCCCTATGAAAAATATTAGTCAACCATTTTATTAACCTCCAGGCGAAGCGCGGGTCGAGACGTTCGCAGCCAACACCACCCGCGGTGAACTGCTGGCAAAACATAGTAACCAACCAGTTGTTAATAAGTATAGGGGAAAAAAATGATTGAAATCCCCAACCAGTAGAGAGTACCATTGTTGACCACAAATAACGATGAACCATTACCGTTGGTTCATAAACCACCCACGTTTGGGATAAATCACAGCTATGGAAGGTAAAGTGCGGGTGGTTTATGAAGAGCTGAAAAACTACGATTGATTGATCACCATTGATCAACCATGATTGCTGGTATTATCCCTATGATAAACCATGTTCAATCACTACTGACAATTAATTGACAATCTTAAACCATTTTCATTGTCAATTATTGACAAAAAAATGGTTAATTGACAATGGACAATTCATAAACCATTTTCATTGTAAATTACCTTTTGGTAAACTAACATGGCAATGGAGAATCCATCATTTATAGCTGGTTTCCCAGGGTTTCCTTCGAAAAATGATGATTTGCCATTGCTATATTAGTTTACCAGAGGGTAAGCATCTTTATCGGTCGCAGGCCCACCAGGTTCACCATTCTCTCCAAAGGCAGGCCCCTCCGCTCGCTGTCTCACCTCCAGCTTCTCCGGGCTTTTGCTCTTGGCCGCGCTGACCTGCGTCGCTTTCGCTTCATCGCCGTGACGACTCATCAACAACGATGGGCTTCATAACGTTAGATCTGTTGGTGGTTTACATGAGTTTATATGACCATTAATAATGGTTGATAATAGGGATTAATAAACAGTTATAGTGGTTAAACAACGACTGGTGGTTTCTTAAAATGGGGAACCCAAGAATGCTCGGTTTATTACTATAAACGAGTATAAATGGATGATTGGGTGGCCAAAAAAAACCCATGTTAGATCCATACTGGTGGTTCCATATTGGTCATCATGGTTTTGGTTCATCATACGCACAGGGTCTAGTACGGGGTCATCACGAACAAAACGGTTAGACAACTACTACCGTATTGGTGGTTTCGTAAATTGGGGAACCCCAACGAATGGTCACTTTATTACGGTAAATGACTATTGATTGATGATTGGGGGGTACCCCTATTCTGAGAAACACCTCCTGTTAGATCCATATTAAAAGTTTAAAAGACAACTCATATTTGCGATAAATCACCAGCTATTTAAGGCAAACTGGGATGGATTGTTCATATAGAGCTACCATTGATTACAGTAGTTGGTTTCAGCCGTCAAACCATTCACCATTTAATGTTTGATCATATTTCATATTCACCAACATCAATAGGTAACCACAGCTAAATTCATAGCTTAGATGCGGGGATATCGAACTGGCTTGTGGATGTTTGTGGCAGAGATGAGTCAGTCTGCTTCAAGTGTACACCAACTGTTGCACAGGGTGGACCACTGTGCAGGAACAACATTGGTGCTGCGCAAACTTGAGTACTGGCAAAGTACGAAGCCTTCAAATGCGTGCAGCTGCAAAGTCCAGAATCCTTATGACTCAATGATCAACCGTTATCAAACCAATGCCTAGCAAGCAATCAAAGATAGTCAAAGTGGGTAGATTGTGTGGAACTCAAACATTCCACACGAGTGAATAGCTTGAATGATTGTTCAAAATATGTAATGACTGGTGATAGTAGCTACAGTAATATATGCGAATGCAAAGACCTGCACACAAAAACTAGTCAAATCATCAACAATGGTGTTTTCTGGGCTTTGCGCGGGCAATCCAGAGACAGTCCACCAGACAAGCAACTGTTGTGGTTTACCTATTAGCTAGTGTTTGGGGTCTGTCTATAGCTGAAGGACCCCAAAGAAGTGGCGCCGACAGGAATTCAGGAAATCAGCATCACCAGCTCTTTGGGTGACACTAGCGTCAGTGGTTCTAGACAACCCTGAGTATTACTGGTCGTGAGGTGGTTAAGATTCAGGAGAAGTGTGGTCGGCGCCACAACGCCACAATGTGAATAGCGGACCCCGAACTTTTTTGTTGCAGCAGTGGTCACATCAAAGCACGTGCGTAGGCCGCCAGTAATGGTCTCCTTTCACACCTGACTGTTCTCCTCGAAAACGATAGACTTTAATGCAAACCCTGGATGAAGCTAAACTCCAGGTTGATTAATAGAAGGTTTTCCCCCAAAAACCTAGGGTTGGGTACTCCGGGGTTGACATTGGTGAGCATGGGTAGTTGGCTTCACTACTTGGGACGGCGGTCAGCACTGCCCACCGCCCGCGGGCCCCAGAGATGTAGCCGGCCAGGTGGTTCCACATGCCCTCCTGTGAGATGCCCAGACTCTCAATCGGACCGCTTGGATGCGCATCCCCTCTGCGCGTAAGTGGTTACCAACCATGGTTTGAGGGGAGCGTAACCCACCTCAAAAAGGGTTATTTGCAAGGTGATATCCCAGATCCCCAGTGCACATCCAAGTCGGGACCACCACTTATGCAACAGTTTGCTTCGATCACTTCAGGCATTGTGGTGACAAATGCTGGGGTTTCGTCATGGTTCGCCCATTCGCTGCGAAAGATACCGTACCCGTCATGGTTTATCCTGCGAAGGTGCGAGGCTAAGTGATGAACTGATGCTTCCAGGAAGTCTGACCTGATGTTTTTTGGGGCAGGAAGCATCCAAGGGAAATCGGGAAACCAGGAAACCTGGTGCCATTCATCAGGATGCTTGACGGGTAACCATTACAACCAGGGCCATGTTCCGATAATTTCTGATTCTCAACTTTCAGCCGGCCGGTAACAGTTCAGCCGGAGATTTTGGAGTTTGGACATCACCAGCTACGAAACGCTTCACAGTCGTTGAGTGATTGGGCCCGGACTGGGACTCCCATTTTGGGAAACAAACAAAGGAACACCACCAGGGATCCCAACCAACGAATCAACGTTGCTGTTATCCACATGGTCAAGCATGGTCGTTCCAGCTGATTTACTATGATCGTTGTTTGTTGTTGTTGGTTTTCAAATCATTGCCAATTATACTGGACGGTGGTTATGCCCTCCCAACAATTGTCAGCCATTACCCATTTTACCCATGGTGAGCCATCACCGACCATATTTAACCCGAACTTTAGCATATAGTAACCATCTATAGTTGTCGGCCATGAGTAAGGTGAAACCTTTTACAAAGGGCCGCCGGTCAATGTACGTAGGTTAGACCCTGAACAGCCTATGGCAAAGGACCCCTTTTGGAGCAGGGTGAGTTGGAGCTATGGTTTGCTTTGGTTTGGGACTGGAAGGAATGAAGCAAACGTGTGGAACAAAAAGGATTCAACTGAAAGACTGCCAAGAGTTGTTGCGTTGTTGTGTTTCTCTTGTGTCAAAGCCAGGAAACAAAGGACCTGCGGTTGCTTTTGGGAGAGAGTCATAGAATTGCGGATGAACAGAGTTGCACCTGAAACAGCAAGGATCTCAATTTTTTTGGGTTGAGTCAAATTATCAAACCAAGAACCGGTATGTTTTTGGAAGGCTGTCTTGATTCTTCTTATGACAAGACCAGGAAACAAAGGACGCACGGCTGCTTGTAGGACGGTCAGTGACAAAAAGATAGCATTTGTCCTTGTGTGGCCAGAGAACTGAATGATCCAAATGACAGCTGACTCAATAACGGTCCTAGATGGTTGTGCGAATAAGTATAACAAGAGCCTGGATGTGTTTGAAAGAAGTATATCATTTCTCGCCTGTGTTTGCTTTGCTCAAAGTTCGATGTATCCACATGCGCGCAAAGAAGTTGGCTCCACCACGAAAGCCCCGGAGAAAGAAATTTCAGCTCAGGGATTTTCGAGTTGATTGAGACACAAAAGCACTGCCCCAACACTTCCAAAAAACCCATCCACCGACATGTTCTTGCAGAGAGGGGAGGGGGTGGGGGTGGCGGTCTGTAGCAACAATAGGCCCTTCATGATAGGTCTTGAATATTGAAGAGTAAAAGTCAATATGCTCTTCTGGAGACTAACATAAAGGTAGGGCCGGTGTTGGACTGCGAGTGTCTCTGGTATGGCCCATGTTAGCTTGCAGGGATCAACCATTGCATTTCTGCGTGCAACGCGTCTCCTGGTTCGCGGCAGCATGGACAACCTACGCGGCAGCACCCTGGGTTTGGAGACGTCCAATGGTGAATGATGATTGATTACAAGCAATAACAGTGGTCTCAATATGTCTCAATCATCAATGATTGATTTGGTGCTAAATAATCACAACTTGCACATAGTTAACAATGATAATCACTAATGACAATGATTGAATACAAGCAATAGTGGTTGCTGCTCAATATGGTGGTTTCTCTAGCCATAGGAGTCCCCCAAATCATATAACATTAGTCATTTAGAACCATTTTGGCGGGTCCCTATTTTGAGAAACACCCCTATCGGTTGAATCGTCCATAATGATCAGTGATGGTTACTGATGGCGAATGATGGTCAATAATAACAAACCCAAAATGGTTGATGTGATGGCTTGAACCGTCAAATGGTTGACAAAAGATGGCAAAAGTATCAGTATCATGTGTGAGTTATTGTTGAATTGAATTCTCACTACCCCATTGTAAGTTGTTGACAACCACTAAAAAATAATGATTCATGATGGTTAGCACTTAGCATTAGTTACTTGAATCATGACAACAATCAATAGCCATTGGTAAAACGATTGGTGATGATATTCTTGACCGAATGATTGAGGATGGTTGATAATGATGGAAAAACGTTCAGAAGTCTACCGTCTCATGGAAAGTTGAAGCTGTCAGTCAGATCAGAAAAAAAAGATTAAACATTTCCGTGAGTGACTGATAGGAAGTGTGCGAAGCGCTTTCTTTTTCAATGTTTTTGCTCCCGGATACTCGAGAAGGTAGGCTGGTCACGCGGGCGCCAAGGTCACTTCGGAAAGGGATCAGCAAAATTTGACCCCTTCTGTTGGCTTTGGAAGATCAGACGTGTTAAAAGCGTACGGCGCGATGGCAAAACGCACATCAGCAAGTCAAATTTTCCAAAAATTGGTGGGATGGCGACGTTTTTGGGAGAGGAAATGTGCAAAAAGTGCACGTTCGTTTGGCCAAGGGCGCATTTGCAAGTCAAAACTGTTAAAACTTGTGTGCAATTAATTCTTTTTTTTGGTGATGGCGGTGATGGGGACGTTTTTGGAAGATGAGATGTGGGGAAAGTGCACAGCGCTGCCGCCAAATGCACATGAGCAAGTCAAAATCATTCTTCTTTAAGCACGCTTTGCGAAGCTTTTGGATGTTCCAGGAGGAACAAGACCAGATCAGTAACATCATCATCATCATCGTCGTCGTCGTCGTCGTCGTTTCGTCGTCGTTTCGTCGTCGTTTCGTCGTCGTTTCGTCGTCGTTTCGTCGTCGTTTCGTCGTCGTTTCGTCGTCGTTTCGTCGTCGTTTCGTCGTCGTTTCGTCGTCGTTTCGTCGTCGTTTCGTCGTCGTTTCGTCGTCGTTTCGTCGTCGTTTCGTCGTCGTTTCGTCGTCGTTTCGTCGTCGTTTCGTCGTCGTTTCGTCGTCGTTTCGTCGTCGTTTCGTCGTCGTTTCGTCGTCGTTTCGTCGTCGTTTCGTCGTCGTTTCGTCGTCGTTTCGTCGTCGTTTCGTCGTCGTTTCGTCGTCGTTTCGTCGTCGTTTCGTCGTCGTTTCGTCGTCGTTTCGTCGTCGTTTCGTCGTCGTTTCGTCGTCGTTTCGTCGTCGTTTCGTCGTCGTTTCGTCGTCGTTTCGTCGTCGTTTCGTCGTCGTTTCGTCGTCGTTTCGTCGTCGTTTCGTCGTCGTTTCGTCGTCGTTTCGTCGTCGTTTCGTCGTCGTTTCGTCGTCGTTTCGTCGTCGTTTCGTCGTCGTTTCGTCGTCGTTTCGTCGTCGTTTCGTCGTCGTTTCGTCGTCGTTTCGTCGTCGTTTCGTCGTCGTTTCGTCGTCGTTTCGTCGTCGTTTCGTCGTCGTTTCGTCGTCGTTTCGTCGTCGTTTCGTCGTCGTTTCGTCGTCGTTTCGTCGTCGTTTCGTCGTCGTTTCGTCGTCGTTTCGTCGTCGTTTCGTCGTCGTTTCGTCGTCGTTTCGTCGTCGTTTCGTCGTCGTTTCGTCGTCGTTTCGTCGTCGTTTCGTCGTCGTTTCGTCGTCGTTTCGTCGTCGTTTCGTCGTCGTTTCGTCGTCGTTTCGTCGTCGTTTCGTCGTCGTTTCGTCGTCGTTTCGTCGTCGTTTCGTCGTCGTTTCGTCGTCGTTTCGTCGTCGTTTCGTCGTCGTTTCGTCGTCGTTTCGTCGTCGTTTCGTCGTCGTTTCGTCGTCGTTTCGTCGTCGTTTCGTCGTCGTTTCGTCGTCGTTTCGTCGTCGTTTCGTCGTCGTTTCGTCGTCGTTTCGTCGTCGTTTCGTCGTCGTTTCGTCGTCGTTTCGTCGTCGTTTCGTCGTCGTTTCGTCGTCGTTTCGTCGTCGTTTCGTCGTCGTTTCGTCGTCGTTTCGTCGTCGTTTCGTCGTCGTTTCGTCGTCGTTTCGTCGTCGTTTCGTCGTCGTTTCGTCGGTCCTCGTCCTCGTCCTCGTCCTCGTCCTCGTCCTCGTCCTCGTCCTTGTCCTCGTCCTCGTCCTCGTCCTCGTCCTCGTCCTCGTCATCGTCATCGTCATCGTCACCGTTATCGTCATCTGCATCTGCATCTGCATCTGAATCATCATCACCATCGCCGCTAATCACCCTCATATCACTATGATCTTCTTCATCACCTCTACTCACTTTCATCTTCATCATCATCATCATCATCATCATCATCATCATCATCATCATCATCATCACCAGCCTCATCAGCCTCATCATCGTCATCACAGGCAGGTCAATGTAACAGCCAAGAAAGTGCAACAGCCAAGCAAGCGCATCAGCCAAGTAGGAATCACGGCCAGGTAAGCACAGCAGCCAACTGTGTGTGACAGCCAAGTAAGCGCCACAGCCAAGCAAGTGTCACAGCCAAGTAAGTGCCACAGCGAAGTAAGTGTTACGGCCTAGCAAGTGCCACAGGCAAGTAAACGCAGCGAAGGAAAATGCCACGACACAGTCAAACAGCACAGCCAAGTAAGTGCCACAGCCAACTAAGTGTCACAGCCTAGTAAGTGTCACAGCCAAGTAAGTGCCACAGCCAAGTGTCGTAGCCTCGCAATTGTAACAGCCAAGCAAATAAAAAACAACGACGGAGGAATCACACCAGATGACAAAAACACCAGAGGAAAGCATCAGGAGACGGGAAAAAAAACACCAGCAGAGAAAGTCACCAAAAAGCAAACATCGCCAGAGCAAAGCACCAGCCGAGAAAAAACAACACCAGAGAAAGATAGCAGAGAAAAAACCAGCGAAGAAAAAGCACCAGAGCAAAAACACCACCAGAAAAAGCACCAGCGAAGAAAAAACACTAGCAAAGGAAAAACAAAAGCAAAGGGAAAACACCAGAGAGAAACACCACCACCATCATCGTCGTTCTCATCATCACCATCATCATGTTGATCTCATCCTCGCTGACATTGACATTCTATCTGACATTCTTTCTGACATGTTTCTGGCATGCATTTTGACATTTAGTCTGGCATGTAATCTGAAATTCTATCTGACATTCATTCTGGCATGTAATCTGAAATTCTATCACACTGTATCTCTGACAGCTTGCTCGCTAAGGTCCGACAGGGCCGACTGCAATCTGCATCTCTTGCACTTGGGGTATCGCAGGGCCCACTGCGATCGGGAGAAAGGACTCTGATAAAATCTAACAACCCTCACCTGACGGCCAAATAGCAAATGGACGTCCTGTTTACAGGTGTCAACCATTAGTTCACCATTTGGCCCTGTCTCAACCGTAACCTTCCCAGCCCCAAGCATACCACAACCATAACAAGTAACCATTCATCCCTGCAGGCCTGCTCCTTGGTAAAGGCCCGCTTGCAAGGATTTCCAAGGTTCAACTCAAGAAGGTTCACGGCGGTTGCAAGGATGTCTTCGTCCTCGCGAATGGTCCAGGACATCACAAGGGGATTGGTCATAACCTGGTGGTATGCTTCCACAAATTTTCTTGGTGTTGGTGAATCTCCCCTTGCATCCAGCAATACTACTGTAATGGTATAGAGCGGTTACGTATTTAAGACGGTGATGAATTCAGATGGAACTGAGAGCACCGGTTCATTTGGGAACTTGCATCACACTCAAGGGTGTCGTGTAGTCAAATGATTTTGATCATAAAGTTTGCCGGTGATGGTGGCAGCTGCCACTTCATCATTACATATTCATGGCACGCTGCTATCTCTGTGATGTGAGCAGCCTCAAAAAGGAAGAACTGTGGCATGGGGTCCCACCCCCCGACCTCTCAATGTTAGCGAGTGACAGTGTTCTGCCATTACGTTTGAGTTTCACTGCTGGTAGCCTCTCCCTACAAGCCCTAATAGGCCGGTTGCCCATCAGCTTTGCCCTGTAAGGATGATCAGTTCTCGTTTGAGACTTTCCCGACTATGACCCCACTCACCTCGATAAGCTCACCTATCCACATATATACACGAAGAATCGGACGAATCATCAAGATTCATCAAGTAAATATGAGGCTTCCTCAAAATAGGGAACCCCACAAATGGTGGGTTAGCTACTGATAGTGGCTCATGTTGGATGATTTGGGGGTCCCTTATTGTGAGAAACAGCCACATATCATTGTGCTTATGTCGTTGATTATATCAGTCAAAAGACCCTGTGCCCATTGCTGGTCAGAAATTCGGGGTGCTGCCAGAAGGATTTACTATATCTTCGATTCTCCCATCAGGACTGGGATTACTTCAAATCGATCCAAAAATATCAGCAATGAGTATCTCCAATCAATACTGGTCACTGATATTCATAAGAATTTACTGACTCATAAGAATTCACTCATGAATACTCATTAGCAAAAAAACAACTTGGTGGTTTCTCAAGTTATACGGGTACCCCCCAATCATCCAACTTTCATAGTCATTTATCAGTAATAACCAACCATATTTGTGGTTCCCAAAATGGCTTGAGAAAGTACTGCACCATTGAAGAATCAGATACCCTCTGATAAACTAAGCTGGCAAGGGAAAATCCATCGTTTCTTAGTGGTTTCCCACGGTTTCACATCATAACATATGGTGAAAATAAATCGCCAGGTTACTCTACCAGAGGGCACTGGTCCTTGGAGATACGAATCATCTCAGGAGGTGAGTATCAGATCAACCATTTTGGCACCCCGCAGTTGGTGATTGGAACCGTTGTGTGTGCCACGGAAGTGAAACAGGTGACATGAGACCACGCGTGTTCTTGTGGTCAATGATACAGTAGGGGTGAATGGTTGACTTCAATGGTGATTTCTCGAAATGGGATGACCCAAAAATGGTTGGTTTATTTCTGAAAATGATGATCAACGGATGATTTAGGGGGTCCACTATTTTGATAAACATTGATGATAAACAGAAATTGATGATAAACATGGTGGATTATTTTGAGAAACCCCCAATTGTTTAGAAATTGATGATAAACCTCACTGAAAGGAAGACTGGGATGGTGCCAAGGGATGTCCCCGTCAAGCTCATTTGTGGATACGCGGCGTTGGAGTCGAAACGTTTTCTGAAAAAACGGTCCGTTTCCTTGTCAAATGGTTACAGGCAACAACTGCTTCTGAAAAAAATGTTCGAACAGCACACGCAAAAGGCAAGTCTCAACCAAGCCCCCTACCAAACATGAAGATATATTCGTTGTTGGCTGAGGCTTGGAAAGGGTTCGTCCTTTTAAGAAACAAATGTTGTCGTGACCCCACTAATTTGTTGTTCCACAAATTGACCCTACAAAAGAAAAAACTGTCACGTCACCATCCCTACTATGACTGACTATGACTATCCGTATTGTCACTGGCATCATCATCATCATCATCATCATCATCATCACCACCATCATCATCATCATCATCATCATCATCATCGTCATCGTCATCGTCGTCATCGTCGTCATCACCATCATCATCATCATCATCACCAGCAGCATCATCATCATCATCATCATCATCATCAGCAGCAGCATCATCATCAGCATCAGCATCATCATCATCATCATCATCATCATCATCATCATCATCATCATCATCGTCATCGTCATCGTCATCGTCAGCATCATCATCATCATCATCATCATCATCATCATCATCATCATTATCATCATCATCATCATCATCATCACCACCATCATCATCATCATCATCATCATCATCATCATCATCGTCATCGTCATCGTCGTCATCGTCGTCATCACCATCATCATCATCATCACCAGCAGCATCATCATCATCATCAGCAGCAGCATCATCATCAGCATCAGCATCATCATCATCATCATCATCATCATCATCATCATCATCATCATCATCATCATCGTCATCGTCATCGTCATCGTCATCGTCAGCATCATCATCATCATCATCATCATCATCATCATCATCATCATAATCATCATCATCATCATTATCATCATCATCATCATCATCATCATCATCATCGTCATCTCAACATGGCTCTTCGGTCCATCCAACTAATTGGTTGCTGTTGTGTTCCCATTCATATCATCGATGATCTATTCTTTCATAGCTTTCGTTAGATTTCCCCTCGTTATGATAAGTCCGAACCGACCGACCGACCGACCGACCAACCGACCGACCGACCAACTAACCAACCTACAACCAACCAACAAACCAACCTACAACCAACCAACAAACCAACCAACAAACCAACCAACCAACCAACCCAACCAACCAACCAACCAACCAACCCTGTTATCATGACATATCATTCCAACCAGTGTTGTTCTTACTCCTCCCGCGCCCTTCCACTCCTCCAACTCACTGAAGATACAACGAAGGTCCTGGGGCATTGCTGGCGAGCCCGTCTTCAACAAAATGCTGGGCGGCCAGATTCTACAAGGTGGGCCAGCAGTTATAAGTAGGATCATGTTGTCATTATGGTCATTGGTGCCCGTGACTTTGCGGTTTGGGGCTGAAGGACGTCTTGCTGTGACGTCAGGTGACTGCTCAGTAGACTGCAGACACCCAAGAGCAGGACTCCCCTCGTTGCAAGTCGTCAGCTGCACTGAAAAAATGAACCTTAGCAGGGTTAGTTCAACCCCTATAACTGGTAGAAATCAATCACCCAACTTATAAGTTGGGGCTTATCGACAAGTGGTTGGGGGCTAAAATGGATAAACTTAACTATAAAGCAACTTATAAGCGGTTGGGGGCCCACCTTGTATGGGTCTGTGGTTGTGGGTCAATGTTAACCATCCAACAGCTATGAGTAGAGAAATGTGAACGACTTATGAGCCAAAAAAATCCAACATGAAAATTCCAACTTGAAGGCCAGTGATTGGCCATGTATTGGGAAGTGTGAACAGTTGGTCGCCAGGGTATTGACTAAATGTGACGGTCGCTCGGGTTAGGCCAAGGACCATTCAGCAATGGTGAATGGCTAAATATCAATCATTAACGACCGACCAAGAAAAGATGGTTCATAACTCATAATTCATGATGACTAATCAAAATAAATAGAAACACTGGTTAGCAATAGAGTTAGCAATGGCTCATGGTTAACAATAAATACACACATTTGATCACTCAAAATCTATACATGGCAGATTTCCAAATTAGGGTGACAGAGCGGCTCGCCATTCTTAAACTAGCATTTAAACACATCAATACTATAATGCTTCGTGGTGGTTGCATTAGTACTGTAGTACTATGTTTTCAAAACAATAACCGTCACTGTTAAGAATGATTAGCCAATAATGGATAATCAATGGTTGCGTGAAATCATAACTGCCATTTCCTGTGTTGAGGTTACCAAGGGATCTGTTTTTGGTGTTTTACTCAGGTTTTAACCATTGTTTTGAGAGAAAACCCTGTAAATAGCAGTGTTTTATACTCATATCTGATGAACAAATACTCGCCCAGGAGGTGCAGTTCTGCAAAAAGAAGGGCTTTATCAATAACTTGGTGGCTTATAGATCCCTTGCTAAAAAAATGTTTTTAGTGGTTATATGGTAAATCAATCATATCCGAAAAACACTAAAAACCTAAGTTAGTGGGTATAAGCCATCCAGATAACATGTCAACATCAATCATTTACTCTCCAGCCCATGACCCAGGCATTAACTATTCACTAACACTGACTTCACCATTAACTAACCCCTAACTGACCATTCATAAGAGTCATCGGTGATGGTTAAACTCGACCATGGTTAATAAATGGTTTGTGAGATATGCATATGAATGGTTAGATATGCTTTCATGGTTGAATATGACCATCACGTGATGATGAGTTGTTGAATGGTTATATACAACCACCACTAAAACCCACTAAAACCATCACTGTCGTTAGACACCCCACGAAAAACCGACTATCACGTGATGATTAACCATTAAAACTCTAAGCATTAATCACCATATCTAACTGACCCTATCTAACTCACCATTTCCAACCAACCATTCACTGACCATGGTCAAGTTTGAGCGCCCTAAAAATGACTAAGGTCAATTCTTCGCTGTCAAGTCGCTGGACCACTGTAGCTTCCAAAGCTTACCTGGCGATGGCCGTGACGGTTGTTGCGCCATGGTTGATGGCTAGGAATAGGGGATATACCAACGGTTCATTAGTAGGACAGGTGGTTCTGATTGTTAATAGGTGGTTATTATAGGAATGGCTATGATATACCATTATAACCATATATTCATTAGTACAATAGGTGGCTATGACAGTTAATAAGGGTTAATGGTAGGGGATGACGAGCAACAATAGTGGTGGATATCTGAACTATGTGGTGGTTTCCTAGTACCTGGGGGTACCCGAAAGTTATGATTGGTTTAGTACAAATGACTATGAAAACGGATGATTTGGGGACACCCCCATTTTGAGAAACGACCATTTGATCACTATCTGATATTGAATGGTCAACGATGGTCCAGCTATGTCTTCATGATGTTTATTGATGGCTAGGTACTGATTATTTGATGGATCATTGACGGATCATTTGTTCGGAACATACTGTATTGGTTAATTCATTGGATGATCAGTTTATGCTCAGTCTTAAATGCTTAAGCAGTCCCTGTTGATGTTCAATCATCGATCATCATGAAGACCTGGATTTGTCAAGATAAAGAACAGCTGTTGAAACCGGCTTCGATTAAATGCAATGGTTACTGAAATAGGTTCATCCGTTTTGACTGAACAAAAAATTGATCACCAACGGTTAAGCAAATAGTTTGACAAAACGGGCTTCGTTTGATGATCATTGATGACCACTGATGATCATTGATGATCATTGATGATCACTGATGATCCGCAAGTATGTTGTTTCGAGTTCATCATAATGAGCTAACCACAATGGCTATATCATCATCAGACGGATTAACCAACGAATGCCCTGGTAAACCGTTACACTGGTGAAGCAAAATTTCAACCAATAATCATACCTAATCATAACATCATTGAAGTTACCAACATAGGGTGGGTGGTCCTCATGGACCCGACAATTGACTCCCAGAGCGTTCATTAACCAAATGAGTGTTTCTCAAAATAGGGGTATCCCCCAATTCATCACTTGTATCTAGTCAGAGTATTAAACCAACCATCACTTGGGGTGCCCCCAGCTATTGAGAAACCACCAAACATTCATTGACCAAGGTCTCATTTATGGATTGACTGCCATTGATAAATCCGATATGATTCTACACTGGAATCTTTCATGATCACTGTAGACCATAATCACGGATCCGTCATAGATCAACCGCTGCTGATACTCATAGCCTGTACTATCCACGATCGGCTTGTCCCCCTACGATTGAGGGTCATGGCCGATTATAGCGTGCGTTGTAATGGATAGACCATCTGAGTGCTGATATGCCTGACACTATGATGACCATTGATCAAATACACAATGCTGCCTCACAAAAATTGCGCTTCGTTGGTGAACACATGCAGAACCAGGCGAACAGCACATTGGCTGCGGGTCAAACACCCTGGTACTCGAGCGAACACCCTCCAAATGACCTGAACAGTCTGGTCGTTGGGACGTTCATCTAACAAATTTTCAAGGTTGGTTACAGCCATCTGTGCTTGGTATATCCCCTAACATTGTCTGGTAGGTGGTTTCAACCCCCATGAAAAATATTAGTCAACCGGTCAACCAACCATTTGTTAATCATTACTGAGGAAAATAAAAAATGTTCGAAACCACCAACCACTTGTTGCTTATCATCCCCAGCTCTGCCATTAACCAGCAGATGAGAACGCCATTGGTATCCCCAAGGACCCACACTCCTTGGCCCGGCGCCTGCCGGTCACTCTCACAGGCAATGGGAGGTGCTTGAGACAAATCCTGGTGAGGCACAGCACGTGGCACCATTGTCATGGTTGACAATGGTTAGTAATGGTTAATAGTAACTAACTAACAAATAGTAATGGTTGATAATGGTTAATAGTAATAATGGTTAGTAATGGTTTTTTGGACTTTGCAGATAAGCGCCTCTGTTTGGCCATGACATGTGTCAGTTATGGTTGGTAATGGTTAATAGTGGGGGAATTTAACCAACAAACTAACTTGGTAAAATCCCCTACTTGGTAGGTATCAATAATAACTTGATAATGGTTAAGAATGATTAATAGCACGGGATTTTAACCAACAAACATGTATTTACCTCGGAAGCGGACAATCCACTATCTATGGCTGGTTGACCTATTAGCTTCCATGTAAGTTTACCGAAGGATCTATTTCGACCAGTTTTCCAGTTGAATTAGTGGATGAATGTCTGTCGAGAATGGTGAGGGATGGTTGATAAAAGATGGCTTGACATTCGTTACTGTTGGTTCATGGTCAGCAGTAGTTATACATGGCAATCGGGATTTCTCAAAATAGGAAACCCAAAGTCATGGTTGGTTTGTTACCCTTAATGATTATGAAGAAGGATGATAACTGGGGGTACCCTCAGCTATTCAGAAACCACCACCAGCATCATGGCTGATAATGCGTGTACTTAATAGTGGCGGCTTGAGCCAAGCGTGGTTGATGAATAATCAGTCATGGGCAGCAACGCTTAATGATGGCTACTAGTATCATTGAATCCCAGTTTAGATTGCTCAATAGCCTAATACCACTGAATACACCGCTAAGAAACCTGGTAGTATCCTTGCTTTAGATTGCTAATGCCATGGCTCAGATTGCTTCGGAATACATACACCTAATAATTCGCTATTCACATGCTCAGTGATGGATGATGGTTAGCAGGCAGTGTGTTGTTGTCCACGATGGCAGGGACCTATTTAAGAATAGTACGATAGTAGAATGGTCAATCAGGTTCACTAAGTTGTTTTTTATTTTTGTTTTTTATCACATGAGATATAGAACCCGGAGATGATGAAACACACTCTGGTGAACCAACCTGGCTACGCTAAATATCACAATTTTTGATGGGTAAACTAGCGGGGTACTCAAATCCAGCGTGACTTTGACGGTTTGGATCGAAATGTGATACGCTTGCAGCTTCTCGTCATCCAAATGGTGGTTTCTTCAAATGGGGGTATCCCCGAATCATCCTATATTGATTATTTGCAATAATAAACCAGCCATTTTTGGGGAAGCACCCAAACCTATAGGTTACAACTCGACTCCGGGGAGATCCATATACCACCTCAGCGACGCTAGCGTTGGTGGTTTACCCATGAAGGCGGGGCAAGATCTGGATCTGACTGAGCGCACGTATCCTCCAGGGGTGCAACCTTCGATTCCGGAATCACCAGTCATGGGGATATTGGTTGATGGTAGTCTTGGGCCCCTTCATAAACCCCTAGTGTTGGGGGGTACACCTTTGGGGGGGGTCACCTACAACCCCCATGAACCAATCAACTCAATCAACTCGACTCCAAAGAATTCTTCCACTTTGGTTGGTGGTTTGCCATCGTAGAAATACGCGCAAGGAAAAATCAACCATCCCAAAGACATTGGAGAAAATCAAAATGGTTCGTGGTTGAAGCACCGCCATGAAAAATCTTAGTCAACGAACCAAGCATTTGTTGATAATATGCAAGATTAAAAAAAAACTTAAAACCACAAACTACCAGTAGAAAAAAATGCTGAAACCCACCCACCAGAGATGATCTTGGATAAAAAACCTACAAGAATGCCTACAGTTGGAGAATGCTTCTGTCAGGAAATCGCATCTCCACAAGCTACAGCTGATAGTTGAAAGGCCTCTGGCTTTAAAGTGCGCATGGAAGTGCATTAATTGTCCAAGTAGATCATTCACTCATCTCAGTGACAAACTGCAATTTACCCTCTGGGAATTTAACAGAATCTAACATTACGTTTGATGGATTCCCTATGGTTTACCTACATTTCTGTGGAACTGGTGACCAATTTCATCTAACATATCTGGCTGGATCATCCACCATGATGCTTATCGGGAACGGCCCACTGCTTCGAGAGCTCCACGAGTTGCACTGCCCTGGCGCACTGGGCACAAACCAGTGAAAAATACAATGAAGATTGGTAAACATGTGCTTATAATAAATATATGTATATTTATTCATATGTGTATCAATTTACTCAAATATGTATTAATAGGTAAAACATGTGTTTATAAATAGAAACACATATGTGTAAATTTATGAACAAATATAAGTACAAATACATATACATATATGAATGAATGTCTGTATGTAAAAATGTGTGCGTGTGAATATGTAGCTCTGCAAATAGGGATATCAATCTCGATAATGGTAACAAGGGTCAACCCAACCACAATGACATACAATCTGCATATACACGCGTAAATGCAACTATATGTACATCATTTCTGAATTCATATATGTCTATAGAACATATGTCCAAAATGAATTCAGAAATGATATACTGTTACATATAGATGTTCAGAAGTGAATTCGGAAATATGGCTGTGGGTCAAAACCCTTAGTCCCCCTTATTCTCTCCCATCATTGGCTGGTTAATATTGACCCATAGCCATATATAGCTGGTATATCCCCTACTATTGTTGGTTGTTATCCCCTATTATTAACCATTAACCATTGGTTGGTTGATTAATATTGACCCACAGCCATTTTTCTACGAACCATGCCTCTCAGAACTCTCTCCGGAAGCCGTGGTGCTCCTGGTAGAAGGCCGTGAGCTTCTCAGGCTCAGTACCCTTTAACACGCGCAGCGCCATGTGGCGGAACGAAGACTCCAAGATGTTCCTCGCGGCAACGTGTCTCGTGTCGAACGTTGGGAGGTCCCCAGTTCGGTTACTGAAGATTGATGGCTGTGATAGATGGATGCTGGGTTGAGAGTGATAGTTAATGATGTTTATAATGATGATGTGATGATTCATTCCATAATGGTTTGCCATAGGCAAAAAGAATGATGGAAGTGATGATCTTAGGTGGTTATGATTCATTGCAGTGATGTTTAGCCATAGGCAACTGGTCAGTTAGATTGGGATGGTAGTGACGATGGTGGTTGAGAGTGACAATTCATCCAATTGGTGGTTGAAAGTGGGCCAAAGTCCATGATTTATTCAGTGAGGCTTGCTGCTGATCGCTGGCCGTAATCACTGGCGATATTCATGGACAGTCCTGGTGAATACTGGGGAAAAAAGCCAGCAACAACAAGAGCTGGAAAACCAGTTTCTAATGAGACATCCATGGCAATGAGATTGGCAATAGACCCCCGTCCAGTTTGCCATAAACAACTGGTACTCCATCCTCAACTATGCATGAGGCTTTGCAATTGATCTCAAGCGTACAATGCTAGAACCCACGACATGGTGGTTCATAACTGGGTCATGGTTGATCATCAATGGTTGTCAATCATTACGTGCTTCCAGAACTGTGAATGCTTTTGAACTTCTCCCAGAACTATGGAAAATCATTGATGATCAGAACTGGTGAATCATCTTAACCATCAATGATGGTGGATCATCAATGATTTTTTATGGCTCGAGACAGACAGAACTGGTGGATGTTAAGCCATTCACTTCTCCCAGGAGGTTTTCCATGAGCAGCGCGACGTCTCCGGGCCAGGGGCGTAGCTATCCCCGGCAACTCGGATTGATGGAAAATGGATGTTAGATATGCTGTATCTATATATATATATATATATATTTGACATATTTCATAGACATATGTATGTGTACTGTGTGTGTGGATTATAGGTGTGTTACATGAAATATGTCTAATAGTGATTAAGAAACGTGGAATATGTATATGTATATGTATATGTATATGTATACGTATATGTATGTTAAATATATATATATACATGTGCGGGCTATGTGTTTGTTGTATGTCATATGCTATTTTATGTTACGAATATGATGGCATTTGTAAAAACATCTCATTTTTCTGTGACACAAACAAAGTGCACGGATCTTTTGGACATCCCGCATCCTTAGAATGGTTACCATTGTGGGGCGGTTCACCTATCTGTTCTCTGGGTGTTTCTGACCCATAGCCATAGGATTGATTTGACCACCATGGACGCAGTCTTGCAGCTCAGCTCTTTGAGATTCGTTGAATTCTGGGATTCATCACCTGCGATCGCGAAAAAAATACTGAGACTATCCATCAACCATCCATCAACCATCCATCAACCATCCGTCATCAGCAATCAACCAACCATCAACCATCCATCAACCATCTATCAACCATTTCTACACCCAACCACCTGACAGCATCCCCCTGTGCCAGCCGTCGTTTTTCCCTTTACCAGCGCCTGATGGTACGCCCGTTGCCGTTGGACCTGGAGAAACGAATCGATCTTTCTCGGGCCCTGCCCCGAAGTCACACGGTGCACCGCCCGCCCCCCCGCCATTATTGATGGTTAAGAACTTGGATTGTTCGGTTCTCTCCTTCATTTATGGACATACCCATATGGTGGTTTCTCGAAATAGAGGCACCCCGAAATCATCCACCTTATCAACCATCTATTGTACTAAACCAGCCATCTTTGGGGTCCCCTATGAATTGAGAAACCACCATGTATTAAAACCATATTTTATCGAAGGGTCAATGGTACATGGTTTGGCATTCAGAAATACCGGTTGCAAAAGATCGAGTGATGCTTCTAGCTTCCTGGGGATTGTCGTCCGTTCCTATTCAGTGACTAAGCATTAGTTGGGATGAGTGTTAATTGTTAACTTGGAAAGCAAGTGGGGTATGAAGCATGGCCAACTAACAACTAGTAATCAATTAGATACGTACCATTAGTAGGTTGTAATTCCGGAACTAACCACAATTAGATTAAATATGATTTAATTAAGCCGTATATAGCCGTCAGTTAACAATTGACTAGCAATCAACTAAGTCAATAATTCACCATGAAATACCCCATGAAGTAAGCGTTAACTAAGCAGAAATGAGCATTTCCATGGTTAACAAGTGAGTGTTGTTTAAGCATTAAGTAATCCATCAACTAACCACAAACTAAGCATTGAGTAATCCTTGACTAACCATAGGTTCACCATTTACTATCCCGTTAACTAGCTAATAACAAGAAACCATAAATTAAGCACTTGTATCATTAAAAGTTAGTGTTAAATCAGTATTGATCCATTAACTAAGTGTTCACTAGAGAATAAGTTGAGCATTGACTGACCGCCAACTCTTCGCAAATTAACCATGAACTAAGCTAGACAAATTGACTAACCAGTAAAGAATCAAAATTTGAGAATTAAAAAATTCACAAGTGAGTAACAACCATTAGGTAACCCATTACAACCATTGACTAACCACGAATTGAGCATTGATTTGAGTGAGTGGTAGCCATGTAGGAATGCAATAACGAACCTTCAACCAACCATAAATCAAGCATCAATCCTATCAACAAGTGAGTGTGAAGCATCAAGTAATCCATTGACTATAACCGTTAACCATAATTACAAGATTAAAAAATTGTGAAACACTACTAAACATTACTTAATAGCACTAGACATTATCAAACAGTGCTAAATAGTACGAGACATTACTAAACATTGCAAACCATTATCAAACATTTCTAGACATTTATCGGACATTGCTAAGTAAAAGATCTGATACTAGACATTGTGAATGACCATCATTACCCTGTGGCAGACTAATCTGGAAGCAAAAAAAACACAATTTTCAAAGGTGAAAGTCTTCTGAAGTAGTGGATTTTCCGCGAAACCCGGTGAGTTCACAAGAGGGTAAGCCTTGGAATCCAGTAGTGGACTACACCTCAGTAGTGGATTTTCCAAGGTAAGCCTTGGAATCCAGCCTTCACACCTCAGCTTTGCCGAGTAACCGATCAGTCTTGGACATATCCTCGGAGCTGATGGCGGCTGGGGGCTTTTCACTAATAAGAAGTGATGGCTGCACCAATGGCGGCCACACTCCGGCAGTCAACCGGCAGTTGCCGGCTGAAAATCCACTAATGTTGGTTTCTGATGATCGTATCTACCTGTTGGTTTCATCTATTTTCATTACTTTAGGGGGGTTACACTGACAAATTGCACGGGTGTTCGGTTCAGCTTGTATTTAAGGTTCGGTGCTTGTATTTAAGGGCCGGGGACTCCCACAACATACGTTTCCACAACCTATGCCTGAAAAACATAAATCAAATCTGGAATAAAACCTGAATTACTGAAATGCCATCGAATTCTCAAACCAAGTAATATTTAGTGTTTCTGGAACAAAAAACATATAACCCAAGGAAAAAATCGTCTGAAGTACAACCTGATTTTCGTAAATACAACCTGATTTTAAAATCAGGTTGTATTTAAGGTCGATTTTTTTTCAGGAAAAAAAAACTGAAAAAAAAAACAAAAAACCTTGAATACAACCTGATTTCCTCAAATACAACCTGATATCACGTTTCATTTCAGGGTTTCTTTTCAGAAAAAAGAACAAACAACCTTAAATACAACCTGATTTTAAAATCAGGTTGTATTTAAGGTCGGCTTTTTTTTCAGGCCAAAACAAATCTGAAAAAAAAACAAAAAACCTTAAATACAACCTGATTTCCTTAAATACAACCTGATTTTAAAATCAGGTTGTATTTAAGGAAATCAGGTTGTATTTAAGGTTTTTTGTTTTTTTCAGATTTTTGTTGGCCTGAAAAAAAATCGACCTTAAATACAACCTGATTTTAAAATCAGGTTGTATTTAAGGAAATCAGGTTGTATTTAAGGTTTTTTGTTTTTTCCTTTTTTTGGGGGCCAAAAAAAAGAATCGACCTTAAATACAACCTGATTTTGAAATCTGCTTGTATTTCAAGTTTTTTGTTTTTTTCTCTGAAAAGAAACCCTGAAATGAAACCTGATGTCAGGTTGTATCTAAGGAAATCAGGTTGTATTTAAGGTTTTTGCGTTGTATTTTCAATGTTTTTTGGCCTGAACAAAATCGACCTCAAATACAACCTGATTTTAAAATCAGGTTGTATTTACGAAAATCAGGTTGTATTTCAGATTATTTTTCTTTGGGTTGTATACTAAATACAATTTAGTTGAAATTTCGATGGCATTTCAGTAATTCAGGTTTTATTCCAGATTTGATTTATGTTTTTCAGGCATAGGTTGTGGAAACGTATGTTGTGGGAGTCCCCGGCCCTTAAATACAAGCACCGAACCTTAAATACAAGCTGAACCGAACACCCGACAACACCCGTGCAATTTGTCAGGTTACACTAATCAGAAACCAACATTATTGATGATAGTTTTATCTAAAAGTCAGCCTCCAGGTTGCCAGAGGTAAATTGTGGTCTTAGAAAGGCTATGGCAAATACTTAGTGGTGACAAACACTATAGTACTCCTCACCAACGGTTGATAATTGGTAGCAACGGGATAATATCGTCGTGGATCATCATGGTTGATCATGTCAAAATTTTGCCAGTAAATTTTGAGGTGTTTTTGTTTAGCGAATTGTTTTGAGACACAGTCAAATAGGTCTTGCTCGTATGATTGGAGCGTTCTTCTTCTTGCTGTTGGTGGTGCCGGTGCAGTGCTGCTCTCACTCTTGTTGATGAATGTCATTGTTGCTTTGCTTGATCATCGTTATACGCATCATGAAACCGTTGAATTACACCCTTTCAACTGGGCTGCTACCATGCTTTCACTGGTCAACGTTACCGGATGCAACTTGGGTGACGCCAAGACTTGGCCGACGTTTGACAACGAGGAATCAGAGTTGGTTACGTAGCCAGTGGTTACCAACAGTGACGAACAGAAACCCATGATGGTTCGTCACTGTCATTCAGTGTCTAAGTCTAACCATCCAGAACATGGGATGACTCTAATTCTAAGCAACTCAAAGGTACTTCAACATGGGATGATGAGTTCCGTGGGAGGGGAAGTAGCTTTGAGTGGCTGAATCATGCACGCCTGCAGTTGTCGCTGGGAGTTGCTCATTTTTTTCGGGGTGCGGCTTGCACCGGGAGGGAACTGGATCCCCATTTCTGCTTGAGTTAAGACTGTTGGTATGGCTGGGAACGGCCAGCTGTTTACCTCCCATGAATTATCAGTAACGGTTGGGATCCCCATTTTGGAGATGGTGAAACTCTTGACTAATGCCTCCAGTGACCAGTCAATGGTAGGCAACCAACCCCACTTACAACAAGCTGGTAGAAACCAGCTGGTTACCTACCATCAATGCTTGTCCTCCGCAGAAATGACGCATCTAAATAAACAAACCGTCTGCGGAAGCACCACGAGGGTGCTAAAGCTCCGTGTCACCTTTGGCGCTCAGGTCGAAGGTTCCTGGTAAACAAACAGAGGACTGAATCATCCATGGTAATAATAGATTTTTAAAAAAATGACAATTGTTTTTTCATCTTGAGTATGGTTGAGGATGGTTGATGCATGGTGACACAACTGGCTGAGTTAATGATTGGGAATGACATGGTCATCTATTCCTAAGTGGCGGGTGACCCCGTTACCCCCAAAAATACGTGGCTGAATAAGTCTTCACACTACGACTCTCGGTTCATGCTCGTCGCAAACTTGGGCGACAACCTTGGCAATAACGCAGGTAGTCGGTTGATATTAACCGGTGTTATGACCTGCAATCACCAATTAGCCGTCAATTATCCTGGCTGCGTGGAAAATCGACCATAGCTGCCATAGCTATACCTATAAACTATGGTGATTCTTGACCTCCAGGGGATCCATGGACCTGCAAAATTTCTGATTTTTACCTTCCAAGTTAGGAACTGCCAGAGGCTCAGCGAACCGGTGAGTTGTCTTGTCCCGGCGAGCTTCGCACTTCGTCTTGTCCTCTTCGTCACAGCATTGAGTCATCCTTGGAGAGACCAGTCAGTGGCTGAGAGCTCGTAACGATCCAAGGCATAGGAATAGATTGCTGGTTGGTGGTTTCAACATGCTTCAATCCCTCAGAAAAAAAATCACATACATACTCGATAAACCAAGCATGCGTAAATATATGGGGAAAAATGAGACATTATTGTAAAACCATCAACTCAATGACTGTATCCAGACCTGAACACAGCCAGTGCAAAGAACGCGAAATCGAACAGATCTGGGTTTGATCGACCGAAGATTGTGTAACCAGAGACTTCCTAGCGAAATCGCACATCGCCGATTCCTCAACATTAGCCATCCGAGAAAGCAATGCTGAGAGCAATTTAACACCTTTCATTCATGGAATTTGAGGAAATCCGAATGATTCAGGTGGTTAGTGGTCAATGATGATTGATGTTTTATGATCGTCGATATTGGCTATGTAATGATTTTGAATGACGGCTGAGGGTTTCACTTGGAAACAAACCAGTTTGGGGGCTTATCATGCCGCGTTCCAAACCACGGCCTGATGACTGAGCGCCTCAAAAGTTTTCCACTTGGTGAATCATAGTCCCGGGTTGTAGCTAGGTACTGACCAGCTATGCTATTGTTGTAGTTCTTGGTATAGCTGCAAGCTGGTTGTCTACTAGGAATCTTGACTATAAACTGCTTATAGCAAGATTATGACCTGGTCACAAAGTCCCAGAAGCCATCAAGCAAGAATCGTTGGGTACGGGTCTTGGTTGCTAAGCAGCGAAATATAGCGAAATTGTGGAAATTTGCAGGATGAAAATTTGGGCTTCAGTGCTGCAATGGAAGGCTGAGACTTGGTGGAACCGTGGGGCGGTGGTTGGTTTCTCACTCAAAATTGGCTTCAAAAAAAGGATGATTGGCCTGGGGGTACCCCGTCATGACTTGAGAAACCACCAGATGGCCTGTGTTGTCGGATCATCAGCCGTGATCAATGGGATCCTGCTACTGTTCTTGCTGCTCTTGTTGGATATGCTTCATGGCTAAAACCTTTCTGTCCCTGGTCATTATGCGGGGGTTCACTATGCGCGGCTTCATTTTGATGGTCGTTTAAATCCATCTATTTCGTTAATTACTATTCCGCAAGAATCGCACATAGTCACCCTTAAGTTCTGGTGAAATTGTTGATGATAATTGTATCGTTCGAACCAGCCGTTTCCTGACAAATAAAAACGGCTATCACCAACACTTCAATACTCATAGATCAACCATTGGTTGGTTGTTAACCATCACCAGCATTCACTAGCTATTGATGAAAACCATTTATAAGCGTTGCTTGATAGCCATTAACAGCATAAAACAAACCCTTAATCAACCACTAACCAACCATTGATCAAACATCGCTGGATCAACTAACCATTTATCAACTATCACGAACCATTCCCTCACCAGGAACTCACCCCTTAACGATCAGCACCAACCACTCCGAACAAGCGCCAGCAGGTGCCACAGGATTCTCTGACACCAAGGAGCAACTTGGCAGTCTTGCGCAACCAATTTTCGCCCTGGCGAAGCCGATAGCTGAGGGTCAGAAACTTGTTTGACCATGGGAGTTTCTGTAGTCAACTATGGTTATAGAGTGGTTACGTATTGGTTATACAGGAGATGATAATCAACAAAACTGGTGGATGTACCAACTATATGGGTTATGAGCTCGTGTAAGCGATTGAGCGCTTCTGACGCTTGGGAATCCTAAATCTATGGATGGCTTACACCAATGGTATTGGATTAATATCTTTTAGTAGTAAAGCAAAACTTGTAAAATGATTAATGTAAAGGATGATTTGGGGGTACCCTTGTGACTTGACATACCCCTATTCATTTAGAGGAAAAATGCAACACTTGATGGTAAATCGTCACAACTTTCCCTATGTTTCTAGTGGTTGATGATAAGAAACCAGGTTGGTTCCGATAGTGAAGCCATGGCTATTTATGCCAATGTGACAAGTTGCCGTGGTGATTCATATCAAAGTAGTGGGTGATAGATAATACCACCAATAATCATGGGTTAGATTGTATCATGGTATAGATAATAATAAGTAACCAGTTAGATTAGTAATTAACATATCTAACATCAATGGTAGATAATCATATAAAGCAGCCCCGATGTTGCCAACGCTGATTTACCATCATGGGGGAAATGAAGTGGGCTCTGAAATTGACAACAATGGTAGTTGAGGAGCGACAAGCAATAATAGCAGAGTGGATGCTATGCTCAATGATCGTATGCTTCCAAATTGTATGTTGGAATGTTGATACTGATGGTGAAGGTTAGTCATGGTTAGTGACCAACAACAATACAACAATAGCGATATACCAATCATTCAGGTCGACAGCACGTGTATGTGTATGTGTATAAACATATGCTTCTATTTGTCGGTATGTATGGTTGCACATATGTGTGCGTATGTATGTGCAAAGATATACATCTTTATATCTATATATATATATTTATATATAAATATATTCTATATACATGTGTGTATTTACTCTTCAAGATAAAAGTGAAGACAAAGGTATATATGCAGAAAACATACACATGTATATTTCTGCATTGCATGTAAATTACATGCGTATCACTCAATTCACAATTATCGATCCGCAAACTGGCGTGTTTTTGCCAGAACTTACATTACATTACATACAATTCTATTTCATTCCATTCCATTCCACTACATCACATCAAATTACATCACATCACATTCCATTTGCCGTACATTACATACATACGCGTACATATGGCTGTGGGTCAAAACCCTGTACCCCTGGTTCTCATCATTAACCATTGTTTTCCCTATCATGGTTGCTTAATATTGATGGTCCATATTGACCCAAAGCCATATGTTCACGATGTTCCAATATTGATGACTTTGGTTAATATTTGACCCAAAGATATTAACCATATTGCTGACTTTGGTTAATATTCAACCATTGCTTGATATTGATGGTTAATATTGGCCAAAGATACGACTCGATGTTCACGATGGCCATGGCTACCGCCCCGTGAACCAACGGTGGGGCGCCTTCAGGGTCATGCTCTTGGACCTCAACTGCAACTCGCCAATCCTGGAGGCGGCGCAGCGCAGGGGTCGATCCCAGCTGATGGCAACCCGCGTGGTGCCCCCCGAACTGGATCGCGATGTGTTGGTGAACATGACTGGGGGAGCTAGGCAGATGGTAGATACAACTAGCCTAGTAGTTCCCCTAGTAGTTTTCCTAGTAGTTCCCCTAGTTCGAACTGGTAGCACCCCCAGCTCAATGGCGAATCTTAACCAACTTATAGTCATTGTTCACCATAGTTCACCTGAGTTGTATAACCATCGTTATGGCGAATCTTGACCAACTTCTAACTGAGGGACTCTATGACCGCTCTCCTGGTGAGTTCGGGACAGGTGTAGTCAGCAAAGGTGAAGGAGAACGGCACACGGGACCTCAGTTGACCGCTGCGATCTGTTGGGTTGGTCGCATAGGTTGGCCCCAGGAGGCCCCACACAGGGTGCTGAAAGTGACCATCTTGATATCCTCAAGCTGAAAGTGAGCATCTTAGCAGGTCTTAGCAGCAAAAGATCGGCTGAAAGTGAGCATCTTAGCAGGAAAAGATCGAAAAAACCAGAATTCTGTTTGACAACCCTTGATGGAAATAGCTCTTCTAGGTGCGACTCGTGGTCGAAACGCTACCCATTCATTAGTGTTTCCCAGAGTCCACCGCTTGTTGCCGGACAGTCCCAAGTCTGTGGAGACGGCGGATCGCATGGTACAAGGATGTAGAAGGGACGCAGCGATCAGTTGGGTGTTTCTCAAAATAAGGGTACCCCCAAATCATCCTTGGTTAGTCATTGCTAGTACTAGACCAACCATTTCCGGGGTGCCCCTATTTTGAGAAACCCTCAGTTAGGAATTGATCAAGTTCTGGATGCCGAAAAGCGCGGCCGGGAGCTGACTGGCTGTTACGGTAGGTTGATCAACCAACGGTGACACCATGAGTTGACCTGGCTTGAATAACCCTGGGAAGCAAGGTTGATGGAGGCATGAATGGGTTGAGAATAGTTCATAGTGGTCAGTCGTGACTAATCAACAGTGTTTAGTTAATCATGGTGAAGAATCCGCCCTAAACGATGGTAGATCTCTATTGCTGCTAAGAGTTTGTGATAGCGAAGAAATGCAAATAATTTGGCTAATGATAGAGGTTCGTAACCCACAAGAGTCGCAGTCCAGTGTCTTTTTTTGGATCCAGTGGTAAACCACCAGTAGTCCAACCAGCAAAACAGCACCAGTGATTCAATTTCAAACCTGGGAAGTGAAAGGTAAAGACCTCGGATGGCTGACTGGATACGTCATGGCATTCGTAGCTATGGTTCATCATAGTATCCATACTTAACAATTTGGTGATCATACTCCTTCATTCTTCATAGTCATAATGAGAACCACAGGAATGTCACTACTGATTGGCAACCACTACGAATGATGCTTCAAAAGTATTTTAGACAAAAAACGGCCAACCAGCAACGGGAATTTCCGGCTTGTCATGACCTCCAAGCGAGAAACTGGGATGTGAAAAAAATACGTTACAAAGGTCAAAGGTCTGTCATGATGACATCGCAATGGAAACTTGGATGGCCACCACCAACGGTAATTTTCCACTGGAAAGGCTTGTTCAGAAAGAGTGCATACTTGTAAAAAGATTAGCGGAAAACTCGATTGGAAAGGTTTGTTTGAACATGTTAGAACCACATAATTAACGACATTTTCCAAAATAGCTGTGGGTCAAATCCCCTGGTTCCCCCATCATTACAGTAACCATTGTGTTCCCGCTATTGCTGTTGGCTATTTTTGACCCATAGCCAGATCGATATTTCCATTCCGAGAAGCTGAAAGCCAGGATTGGAGTTGAAAAAGTCATCCATCTCCTTGGGCTTCGGCCACGGCCATGACCCATGGTGTGGAAATCACCAAGCTCACCTTTGTGAACGTTACAACTTGGACCATTGGAGATGCCACAGGGCATCATCAGCACACTTCACCCATCATCCTGGGTTACAACATGGCGTGATTTCCACTGTGGTGTGCTCGGCACATCGTCCATTCGGATCCATTCAGCCTATAGCTAAACATCCGGCAATGAGTTTGTTGGTTACCAACAATTCCTGCAGTAATTGTCATCATCAATTTCATCATGCAGGGAAACGAGCACTTCTCGCCAGACTTCATATCGAGTCTACGAGGTGACAATATACGGAATAGTAACAGTAGGTCATACACATAGACATATATGTAGTACTGATAATAGCTAAATACCGTCTACAGTCCATATACTGTAAAAGAATCTATTGTACAAGAATTTGAGGGGCTCGATATGTTTCCGTCCTTGTATGTGTGTATGCATCTTCCCCCTGCTCAATTAAGAATTTGAGGGACCCTCATTTCGGGGATCAAATTCTTAAAAACAATGGTCTAGTTATTACTGGCGGTGCAGTTGGTCCCAGAACCAATGGATTTTGCACCTGGCAAGCCCTCGAGCATGAAATAAAGCTTAAACAACACAGGCAGGCCTCAGGGTACCTGGGGGGAGTTGAGCCCCCAACCACCAGAAAATCAAAAAAACTTTTCAGGCCGCGAAAAGTTTTTTTTTGATTTTCCACCCTTCAAAAATTAACTAGCCCCAAAAAGCCGTCCCAGGTCCCAGAACCCGTGGATTTTGCACCTGGCAAGCCCTCGAGCATGAAATAAGGCTTAAACAACACAGGCAGGCCTCAGGGTACCTGGGGGGAGTTGAGCCCCCAACCACCAGAAAATCAAAAAAAAAATTCAGGCCGCGAATTTTTTTAATTTTCCACCCTTCAAAAATTAACTAGCCCCAAAAAGCCGTCCCAGGTCCCAGAACCCGTGGATTTTGCACCTGGCAAGCCCTCGAGCATGAAATGAGGCTTAAACAACACAGGCAGGCCTCAGGGTACCTGGGGGGAGTTGAGCCCCCCAACCACCAGAAAATAAAAAAAAACTTTTCAGGCTCCGAAAAGTTTTTTTTTAATTTTCCACCCTTCAAAAATTAACTAGCCCCAAAAAGCCGTCCCAGGTCCCAGAGCCAATGGATTTTCATGATGGTCACCGCCGTTTACATAAACAAGAATCTGTTAAGAATTTAAGGGACCCTCAACACATGATGTTGCAAAATCCAGCGCTATTGAATTTAAGAATCTGAGGGACCCTGGGCAAAAAAAATGGAATTCTTGTATAGCACATGCACTGTATGTATACATCAAATATAAACCTACTATAAATGTTATGCATTTCTGGCATCAGCCTACCAAGGTACGTACTAGCAATGAAGCCTATATACATAGAAACAAGGCGAAACAATCTGTTAATATCAGCTGTCAATATCATTGCTAATATCATGGCTCATATCGCTGCGGGTCCACACCCTGCACCCCAACTATTCACATCAACGACAAGTCACTAGTCTAGCTGTCTGTGAATACCCATCCATTAACTTCAGGTAGAACCTGCTCGCAATATCAGCTCATGTCATTGGCAAATATCACTGCCATTGTCAAGTCCTTGGGATCACAAGAATATCATCTGCTTGGTGGTTGAACCACCCCAACGAAAAATGTGCGCAAGTCAACCAACCAACCATTTAGGTCAGATATTTGGGCAAGTCAAAACTGTCATTCAAACCACCAACCAGTAGTCGGATTCAACCATTATTAGTTGGTTCCTATCCCCTATCATCAACCATTACTAATTTTAAAGCACCAGTGGATGGATTTAACCATTATTAGTAAATTTTTAGTTGGTTACTATCCCCTATCATCAACCATTACTAATTTTATAACACCAGTGGATGGATTTAACCATTATTAGTAATTAAATTATTAGTTGGTTATTATCCCCTTTTTCAGCCACTATTAATGGGTAAAACACCTAAAAATGTCATTCAAACCACCAACCAGGTCATTCTATGCCATACAGCTGCCACGCTTCGATCAACCCGTCACCCATCCCCCGCCACTGTTGCCTTGGTGTAACCCGCAAGGATCACCTTTGAAAACGCGACAGGTTCACGAAGAACTGAAGGAAGGCTGAACGAACAGTCAATGATGAACTACTGGTTTAAGTAATGATTAAGTGAACCCCTGGTAATGATGAACTACTGGTAATGGTTAAGTAATGATGAACTACTAGTTAACTTGTTCTTAACCGAATAGTCAATACTGAGTAATGGTTAAGTAATGATGAACTACTGGTTTAGGATGGTTCATTGCTGGTTTATGATCTTTAAGTAGTGATTAAGTAATGGTTCACGACTGACTTATGATGGTAAATTGATTGTTTATGATGGTTAAGTAATGGTTAAACTGCGGTTAATTGACGCCAAAGCTATGCTTAATTGATCTGGAAACAAGCGAATATTATGTGAGGATTAAGCAATTGCTTCCAGGTAACGCTGTGGTTCATGGATGTTGGTTAACAAGGTGCTTATTGGTGGCTGGCAAGCTAGCATGGATGATGAAAAAACTGATCAAGGGTCCATTGATATTTAGGATCAATCAGGAATGCTTGGATATTGATAAATGCCGGTGATCAATGACTACTTGATCTCAAGCAACTTTGATAAAGAACTGTTGCAAGCTATCATTCTGCATACACATAGGGAACTGTTGTCAGCTGTCTAGATATTCGTTGCATGCAGTCATGAACCTAAGCATTTTTACTTATACACACACAGTTTCAAGTCTGCATGCATGTCGCTTTCAGTCAAAACACTGTACCCCGGGTGTGCTATCCCTGGTAATGATTGGTGGATACTGGTGGTTGTTATGGCTCATTCTTGATGGTTTATATTGACGCATAGCCATGTCTTATTCAAGCCTCGGGAACCCCAGTCCAAAAGTCGGGTGCACCCAAGTTTCACGCCGAAAGTGACGAATTCTCACCGAATTGTCTACACTCTATCCTTACCCATAGCTCTTGTCTGTACATAACCATAGCTGTATGACTAAATAAGTCAATCAACATAAGTCATGATAAGCTATGGTTATGTACAGACATAAATAAGGTCATCAACCTGATACATGACTAAATAGGTCAATCAACCTGATTGCTCGACTATAGGTCGGTTTATACATGACCTGATTGCCAAAGGCTGCCCCAAGTGGATGACCATCCCATAGAGGCAGTAGCTGGATCCAGGGCCAAGAGCGCGACCATGAAATGCTTCGATCCTTCGGAAACATGGGATCTACCCACTCCAAAAATTGGAAAATTCACCAATTTGATCCATGGCTCTACCCACTCCAAGTTGTGAACCCAATGGGAAAGTTCGGGGCACCAAGGGCACCAAGGGCACCAAGGGCACCGAATGGCAAAAATTCACCAACTTCGGGGCACTGTGTGGGCACTGATCTTGGGATCGATTTGACACGCCGAGGGGCAATGAGATGCGCGCGATTGTCCTCCATCTCCTTGATCCTTGGAGGCCAAAAAAACTGGGGGTCACGAGTCGCCCGTTCGGCTTCACTGCCGAACGAACGAATCTTCCCATCGAGGTGAATAAACCAACAGTGCCGGCCTGCGGTGGCTGATTTGGACTCACAATTGTTTGCTGAAACTGCCAAGAATATGAGCAAGTTACAATCCCAAACAAGAAAGGCTGTGTCGTTGCTGCTGTTGTTGTTGTTGTATGATTATAAAAAAAAGCGAAGGTTGCTAAGAAGATAATGGCAAAAACACTGCAAAGTTGTGTAAGACAACAAGCTCTACGTTGCGACCAGCCATACCACCACTTGCCATTGTCTGTTGTAATCGCAGCATCAACCTTCACAACTAGGCAGGACAACTAGGCATGTATACCATCATGTTTATATCAAGTAGTAAATAATATCAACTATGTACATATTACATATGCACATACTATATATATATATATCTGCATCTGTGTGTGTTCAACATATATGGCAGTGGGTCAAAACCCTTAGTCCCCCTGCTTCCCCTATCATTAACCCCATTGTTTTCCCTATGAAATTGTTGGTGATTATCCCCCGTGAAATTGGTTGGTCAACTGCTTGACCCAGCTCGCCATACATAGCTGGTATATCCCCTTGTTGGTTGTTATCCCCTATATGGGTGTTTCTCAAAATAGGGGTACCCCTAAATCATCCTTTATTAAACATTTATAGTAATAAACCAATCATTTTTTTGGGCTCTCTATTTTGAGAAACACCCATATTATGGTTGGTTATCATCCTCCATTATTGCTGGTAAATATTGACCCAGCTCGCCGCAAAAATCACCTCGTCATCACCTCGTCATCACCTCGTCATCACCCTGCTCGGCCCAGGCGATGCACCGCCCAGTCACAAGGTGTCCACCGCTTCGACGCCGAAGTTATCCCGGGCTCCTGGGCCCCGGTTAGCCAGCCATTGGTGGGGTACCCCAAGCCGATGGTAGAAATGAATGACCCATAACTGGTTGATGCTGACTGGTGAACCAACTGGTTGAATAAGGATGTTAACTGGGGTTAATGACCATAAATTGTTGAACAACTAGGGGTAATGATAAACCATCTAACTGGTGAACCAACTGGTTGATGGTCAACTGGTTGATGGTTAACTTAGCAGTTAACCAAAGATGGTGGATTAATTACCCATAAATGGTTGAATAACTGGGGGTAATGATAAACCATCAACCAAAGATGGTAGATCAATTACCCCCAGTTATCTGTGATAAGTTATTGATGGTAGAATAAGGATGATTGGCCTGAGGGTGTGACTTGAGAAACCACCACATGGCTATGGGTCAATATGAATTCACCAACAATAATGAAGGATAATTAAGCAGCAAAATCATAGGGAAAATGATGGAGAATGACCGGGAAGCAGGGGTACAGGGTTTTGACCCAAAGCCATATAAGCTGAGCCATATGTGTGCATGCACATGGTTTGAAAAAACATGTTGGGAAGGAAACGATTGAAATCCATTGAAACTGGAAAGCTAACATGTTCCCAATTACTGACCGAAAAGATAAAAAACTAGTGCAAGGGAAGGAATGAATTGGGAGACTGGGAAATCCGTGATTAATTGCTAATTGATTGTGTAAAACGATTGGGAAGCAACCATGCTCCCAATTGATTAGCAAAAAAGGAATCTGTTGAAATCACTATTTCATTGAGAAGCTATTCATTCATCGAGGGGCTTTAAGGATCCTGAGATATCGAAAGCATGAGTGTAAGCGCAACAGACCTTCCAGCAAGTACCATGAATTCGTTCAAAAGTCTCAAAATGATGATGATGGCTGTCACAGCATGTCACAGCAATATCTTCCAGTCACAGACATGATGAGAACCGCGACGAATCAAATTTCACAATAGGTGAGGTAGCTTGGTCAGCTTGGCATGATGCCCAAATTGTGGCTGACGAAAAACATGCGATGACCTGTGTGGCACACAGCATCGCCATGCCACGAACTGGCCGAATTTCGAAGCAACAATAGCTTTGGAATGGCACGGGGGATGGATCCCTGTGCCCAGCAATGTGGTATGATTGTCGCTGGAAAGCACACGCCAACTCTGAAATAGGTGCATGTCAAAGTTTAAAAAGGGCATCCCTTCAGTGAAACAACATCAATTTGGTTCAATGACTATCCACCTTGGTAGTCTTGGTAACCGACATTATCATTATGTTCAAACAGTATCAAGGACAATGAATCAAAAACAAGCAGCATTAGCCACTATTCACCATCATCAAACCATTCCTATGCCTCACCACGAATTATGAACGGTCTGGAAACATCACTAGTCAATATGAAAGATAGCGTCAGATTGATCGCTTTGAATCGTCATTGCTGCCCTCATTTTCAACCATTACCTGGTTTATGGTTATAACTCCTCTGAAAAATATTGGTGAATCAATCAACCATTGCAAAAATGGAGGAGTCAACCATCGCAAAAATGGAGGAAAATCAAAAATGCTTGAAGCCGCAAACTAGTTGTCAATAACCATGGACTCATAGCCAAATGTTTTGCTTTCCATCAACCAACTGATATGAATCGTCAAACCCTACCGGCCCTGTGAAATCTGCCAATAGCCATCGTTCAACATTAGTTACCAATGCTCATGATTGAGCAATAAACAATGGTCAAACCAACATCATTCATTAACCATAAACAAACCAGTTGGCAATCATTGCTAGCTTTCATATTCCATTATCAAACCATCATCATTAAAAATCAATCAAATCGCGTCACAGGCCACTCGTCATCGTGATTGGTTCCTATCGGATTAGTTAGTATCCACCACCATTCTACAGTATTACCATCACCAGGACTATAAACCTTGTTAGCCCTTGATTAGATATCACTTTAGTGGTCGATAACCATCATCTATCATCACTAGCCATTCATCAGTTTCACTAAGCATTCATCAACACTACCAACCACCATTATTAATTAACCATTACCAATCCATTCCCAAACCATTACCAAACCATTCCCAAACCATTACCAACCATCTGCCAACCATTGATCCACCATGAATCACCACCGCTAAGCACCACTACTCACACCGCTGCGGCGCCTTGTACCAGGGCGTAGGCCTCATCGATGAACAGAACCCCACCAAGGGCTTCCTTAGCAGCGCAGCATCGTTCCGGACGGGTGATCACTACTGGTTGATGGGGACATATGGGGACCTTGGTTAATCATAGGGATTGGTAGGGGATCATCAGCAACAATAATGATTAAAAAAACTACTTTATGGTGGTTTCTCAAAATGAGGGTGCCCCAAAACAGTTGACGGTTGATTGCTGTAAATCATTAATTGATAGAAAGGATGATTTGGGGGCTCCTGATGGTTGGAGAAACACCCGCATGGGGACTCTGCTTTGGACAATTCAATGATTGCTGCGTTTTTGGGTTTTTTGGGTTCTGATCAAGCGCGTGATTGCTGAAGGTCCACCGCACATAGATCTCCAAATTTATATTGACAGATTGCTCAATGATTCAAATGAGAGGACACCAAAAGGGGTAGATGTTACTTCACCAACCAAGCGCATGGTGATAGCAGGGCTTTGACCTCAATGGCAGCGCCATCCGACTCATAAGAGGATGAAATCAGAGCCATTCAAGAATTCCACACAAAAATTTGCTGGGAAGCACTTGCTCAGAAAACAAGTTCTGCCAAAAAAAATGGTTCCAACCTGCCAGAATGGTTACCAGGGACCCCGGCAAGGGGTTAGACATAATAAACACAAAACAAACAGCTTGGGCTGGCAAGTTTTTCGAAATGCTATAATACGGGAGACCAGCTAGGTCGGCAATAACAATAATGCTATGATGTATGGATGAACCACACAAACCCATTGTAATGATGATCCGTAACCACCAATCACAATCATATGAGTGTGATCCATTGGATCTGAAAATCTTTCCGCGCCCAGTTCCCTGACTCAGGGTGAACTGCATTGCGCTGCAAATGTTGTTGGCCGAACATGCAGTTGCGAAAATAGCCAGCGAATTGCGTGCAGGGAAAGACCAGGATCATCATCATCATCATCATCATCATCATCATCATCATCTCCATCATCTTCGTGATCTCCACCCTCATCAATCTCTCATCCTCATCAAGATTGTTTGAAATCATTTTCTTTCCCGATTCTGCTCCGTCACTGTTGCTACCCTCAAGGTGCTCCCCATGCAACTGCAGCATTCTTCCTGAGAAACGATCTGCTCTGCACGACCGGGCCCCTTTGCAGGCGACAAATGGTTTGGGCGTCGCTCCGCTAGTCACATGTCGCGACATCCCTGTCCAGTTCCTGGATCCTCATAACTGGTCTCTGTTTCTGGAGCCTTGCCAATGTTCACCGCAAAATTCTTCAGCGAAGGCACCGCGAAATTTCACTGCAAAATTTAGGTGCTTGAGTGGGCAACATCCCACAACCTTCCTCTTGGAATTGATATGAACTGACTGTATGGTCTTGTAATTTGCTGCAACTGTTTTGCAGGTACATGTGCCAAGGAACTCTGACTCTTACTTGTCAATAAACAATATGATGCATCGCCAGACTTGAATGCTACAGGAATTGAATAGAACTAACTTGCTGCACTGATATGGTGTGCTGGTGCTTGGCTTAGAACCATCCTCATCGCGAATCACCGTCCATTTCTCGGTTGGAATTCTTCCAAGGGCTGCACTTTCCTCCGGCTCTGAACCCTCCTCGCTGGAGGTCACACCTTCATCGTCATTGCATGTCCAGCTGCGGCGGCACATTCCTCGGCCCGGTTCTGCTCAGCGTTGTCCTCTGAAGCCTCCTTGAACTCAAGGCTGTGGCTTTCCCCCGATAGCAGGGGATGCCGATCTCCAGCAAGCGCGTCAAGTCCATGTCCTTGAGCTGTGCAGCAGCAGTGCCAAGCTACTGTCTCCCGGTAATGATGGCCCGGATGCCGCTTTGGCAAAGCGCAGGCGACTCCAGGGGCGGTCCTCACGCGCGGGCAGTTTCCAAGCGAAGCGTTGGTGAATCCATTTTTGCCAAGCGACTTGCTCGAGGAGAAGCCGAAGGACCACTCCAGCTCGTTCACCTAACGCCGAAGCATCATTTTGCAAACCCAAGAACAACATCAAACCACCAAAGGTGCCATCCCTCTTCCAAGCAAACCCAGCCTCAATGCCCACATGGAACACGCCGCCAAACTTGATAAACTGCGGAGCTAGGACCTGCTGGAACGCAAAAAAGTAAGACCCTGTACGCTAAGATTCCACGACGTATGAAACTCTGACCCCAGTATTGAAATTAGACCAGGCACTGACTTTTTTCAAACCGACCACATGCCCACGCCTTGTTGAGTTTCTGGACCGCGGGTTCCTTGCAACAACCAATAAGATCACCCTTCAATAGGCCAAAACTCGAAGAAGACAGGCAAACAAGTTCTTGAGCCTTGAGCCAAAATGGCTACGGACCATTGTAACCACATATTTTAGCTTTAGAATCCCAAAAAATCGTAACGAAGCACCGGATTACAACAGCCTTGCCCCGTTCATCGGACTCGCGATCTTCGATCTCTGATCCGAGCTTCCTTCACCACTCCTTGCACCTCCAAAGTTGGATGTCGTCGGCTGGGGTGGTGTGATCATCCGAGGTGGAAAGAAATCCATCTATGGTTGATAATGGACAATAATAGGGACTAATAGGAGATAATCACCAACAAGAATGGCTAAACAACTGCAAATCATGGCGGTTTCTCAGGTCAACTTGGCCTACCCCCAGTTCTCATCCAATTTAACACTTGATTGTAACAAGCCATCCATTCTTGGGTCCCCTAATTTGAGAAAGCCTCAAATCCATCACTGGAAAGCACCAAACTTTGGTAGAAGAAATACCTGCTGCAGTGCCTTGGTGGCTGATTGTTTGCTCCAAGTTTCATGGCAAACTGGTGATCACATGATAAATCCTTTGAATCTAAGTATCTAAGAATCTAAGTTGGTGGCTTGAATCCCAAAACCTCTTAGAATCTAAATTGGTGACTGCAACCCACCGAGATGCAGCAGTTGTGATGTGGCAGAGGTCCCGAAAATCTTGGCAGTTGACCTTGGTTCGCCTCTAACAGTATCATCCAAGGACACCACAGTGCCCTGAAAATTGCTTGGCCAAGCTTTGGTCCTGAGAAGCCAATGTGTTTGAAGCTATGATGTTCAGGTGGAAGCCGGTGGAACAACCGATGACTCATCGAACCAGCAAAGGCCGCAGTGGGATGATCCCATGGTTGGCTCCGCCACACGGGGCTCGGTTGCAACACAGCTCGCTCAAACATCGAGGTTGCAACCCAGCACTTCAAGCACGATAGCTACCACACGACGTAACTTCGTTGACGACCACCATTCAATGGTGAACAATGAGCATTCGGTGGTTGATAAATGCTTACCATACATGTCTGATATCTGGTCAACTACTCATTTGATACTGGTGACAATACCAGCGGTGCTACGGCTCACATAGCTTGGTCGTCGTAGCTCGGTTTCGCCTTCCAACATTAAATCCCACCTGGTGCTCCATTGATCATCGGATGGCTGGGAAGTGGCAACCATGGGGATAGTTCAGCCATTTATAGATGGAACAATGGTTGATCCACGGGGATAGTTCAGCCGTTTATAGATGGAACAATGGTTGATCAATGATGAATTGGCTGTGAGTTATTTTGCGCGGTGGAACGGTCAAAGATGATTCATTGATGGTCACTGAAGCTTTCACGGTTCAATGATGTTCAATGGTTGCCCCACGCATTTTAATAGATATCCGTTGAACATGTCATTGTATCTTATTATAGTTAAGAACTAATTACATCAAATCGCCGACAATTGTGTCATAGTATGTTGTGTGATTTTTGTAATATCTTTCAATGGGAATCAAACTTATCAAATTTATCAAATGATCATTCATCCACTCTTGAATAACAATGAATTCCCATTCTTCAACACATGCTTTAGCCTAGTTACAATGCCCATGGTTACCACTCACCCGCCTTGATTGCGGTGGCGCCCGTGTGCTCACCCACCAAGTCGGCGCGAGAGGCTTCCCTGAACCGCGACCGGCATCCGACGCGGTGGGGGAAAATCCTTGGGTCCAACCACTAAGTCCCAGGAACGGACTATGGTTAGACTATGGTTCACTATGGTTAACTGGTGGTCCAACTTGCTGGTAGGGTCCCAGCTTCGTGCGTTGACTATGGTTGACTATGTTTTTTGTTGTTTGCTTTTTCTCGATGTTATGGCTTTGGTTGACTATGCTTCGTCACTAAGTATGGTTGATGGTTGCTATGATTGATGGTTAGTAACCTATCCAGGAGTAAAGTGCGGCCTACCTTAGACTACGGTTTATAGTTGGAGAGCATTACCGGATGACACCCTGGTTGATTGCGGTAGAGCCAGCAAGTAAGGGCAGTAGCAATTATCAAATTAAACGGTAAAGACTAAAAAAAAAATGGCTGTTGACTATCGATGGTTCGCAGTGGTTGACGACAGTTCATATGCTACCATCTTTGCCGATAGCAAACAAACAGCTGAATAACTACTTGTTCTAGTTACTAGATGGGTGGTATGATAAGAACAAGTGATATACCGGACATTGTACTTGAGGTCCCGTGTTATTGTTGTATCCCGTATCATTGTCGGTTCTTATCCCATCAAAGTCATTCTCAACCAGTACTTACAAACTATTTAGTTGAGGTCTGTCACACAACATATGACGGTGCTACAAATTGCCTTGAACTGGTTCGTGGTCTTAATCGCTATTCAAAAAATACTAGTGAATCAACCAAACATCCTAAATATGCAGAAAAACATTTGAAACCACCAACTAGTAGCTGTTTCACCGTTCTTGTTGATTGCTATCCCCTTTCAACCACTATAATCCCTTACAAAATGGTTGATAATTCTGACCAAGGATAGTTCACTAAAAACCTAGGCTGGAAATCTAAACACCAGTTGCGCGGAAAAGACTAGCTTTACATGTTCTAACTAGTTCAAACCACTGGTTGCTTCGTAAACCAGTTCGAACCTGATTATTGGATCATTGGGGCTAATCATATGAAGACTATAAACCAAGATTTACTATAAACCACTATCAACCCATTATGCGTGGCGTTCCCATAGTCTATGAGGGTTGTTTTTAGCCATAAAATAAGTGTGTTGGTGATTATACCCTACTAATCCCTATTACCGACTAGTACTAACCATTTCCTCATGGTTTGTTAACCAGCCTAATCCCTCTTGCTAACCAGTTATACCCATTACTAACCAGTATATTAACCATTGCTAACCATCCTAATCCCTATTATCACTACCCATTGCCTAATCCCGAATATTAACCATTTAACCTACTAATCTCAATATCTTTACTCACCACAAGCTTAATGGTTAACCATTACTAATCATTGCCTCATATTATTAACCTATTATTTATCATCACTAATCCCTATTATTAACCATTTGCATTCATAAAGACTGCTTTGCCAGAGGCAATGGATCAACCTTCCACATTCGACCATCGGCACCATCGCCAAGGTGCTTGAACACGAAGGTGCCGTTGGAAGTGCCACCGCCCGGAGGACTGATGGCCTGGGCCCAGCGACGAATCACGGTGAAATCTACGGATTTCTTATGGTGATCATGACTGGTTGGTGGTTTCAACCTCTGTGAAAAATATTAGTCAACCAACCAATTGTTAATCATTACTAGGGAAAATAAAACATGTTTAAAACCACCAGCCAGATGATATTTTGCTTACTGTGTTACTAGTGGTTCATTGCTGGTCAGCCTTGGTTGAGAATGGTCAATTAGCGGTTCAACCGTCAATTCGTGCTTGATTGTGGTTGACAATAGACGGTTAGTGGTGAATTGGTGGCTAATCAGAACGGACAATGAGCGGTTTGTTGGGTTTGAGAATGGGTGATAACAGACTACCAATCAATGCGCAATGATTGCTGATGATAGTGCAATAATGGTTGATAGTTGACAATGTCGCTTGCATTGATATTTTGAAAAATGATTGAAGATTGTGGATCAATGCAACCATTGGCTGTGGCCATATGTTGTTGTCTTTGTTACTATGGTTGCTCGTGATTCATGGCTAACCATAGTCCTTGCCACACCACAGTTGATGTGACGAAACCAATCCCGAAGATCTGGAAGCACGTGTTGAAGAAACGACCATGCTTGGATGGTAGATGTCACAGATGATGTCCCTTCGCTGGTGCCAAGGAGGTAGGCTAGCGAGCTTTTAAGGACGACTGGGAGGAGAGCTGCTTGATGGCAAAGATACCCTCTAGGACTCTCTCCTGGATATGAACATCATCTGGTTGGTGGTTGAACCATTCCCTATGAAAACAATTAGTCAACTAAAAATGTGTTAATAACTATTTACTAGGGAAAATAAATACGTTTAAAACCACCCCAGCCAGTCATCATTTGTTACAGGATTTTCAATCCGGATTTTTGAAGCAACCAGGTACCAAAGGGTGACTAAAACTAAGTGACTCACTTCGAATTGAGAATGGTTGATTTGCAAATTGACAATCAATTCACATCATTTCTTTGTTCAGGGTTGATGATGGTTTATAATTAACGGGTAATACTCGCTGGGTGGCAACAAAACCAGTTGGGTGGTAGTCCTTCCTCTTCCAACGACCGTGACACTGCTTCCCGTGCAATGTTGCGATGACGAGCAACTGGTTTCTTGAGGATACCGAGTGTGCAGCTGGTCGTTTCTTCAAGTCATGGAAATTCAACATGGTTCAACAGTAGTCAATTGATCCATCTTATATCTATTCAAGTCATGGTGTTATGCCAACTTTACCAATACAGAATGGTCAAAATGATTGTTGTTGAATGGTAAACTTTATGAATTGTTGTAAATTTACGTTAAAGGTCAACATGAGCATGCAGAGAAATATATGATATAATGGTTCTCGTATTTGTTGATTTACCAACATATGTCTTGTTGTATTCCTGTATGCTTTGACATTTACAACCCCATCCCAAAATTTGGGTGTTTCTCAAAATAGGGGTACCCCCAAATCATCCACTAGTTACCATTTATAGTAATAAACCGATCATTTTTTGGGTCCCCTATGGCTTGAGAAACCACCAAATGGTAAACCTATTAGGGACCCCACCATTATTTCCCTATAGTCTTTTGGTTACTATCTAATGGTTGGTTAATATTGACCCATGGCCCATAGCCATTGATTCGAGTTCGATATATATGAACCGTTGATGGGGCTCCATGACTGGCTCAACTCGTCAAGGTGGTGCCCACCACATCCACACCTATGGAGGGCAAAGCTCGTGGCTAGCCATGGCGGTAGCCCATACCGTGGTCATTTTCTTCATATTATTTATATATATATACATATATATATATATATTAAAAAAGAAAGGATCATTGCGGGGATTTAAGGGAGTTTCCTATCATCACTTCACACGTGTTGATGTTCCACAAGTCTTTTGGCTTCGTCTCAGGCTCGCAGGGATTGTAAGGTTTCAGTCTACCATTTCACTGCCAGTTACCCCCAACATTCACCAAAAAAAGCAGATATCGGTGCATCATAGATGTAGTGATACCCATGATATACAGTTAGGTATACCTACATCTCAACCCCATTCATGTTGATGATTAACCATGATCATTACCCATGATCTTTCACCATCTTGAACCGTGATCACCAACCATGATCGCCAACGATGATACTTATGATTCTTGCCGGTTCTGTTGGAATTTTCGAACCGTTCTCAACTGGTTGGTGTTTTATCCCTATAAAGAATATGCTAGCCAACCAACCATTTATTGACAATTACTACGGAAAATGTCAATCAAGCCACCAACCAGTAGTTGCTTCACCATAGATTGCTGCTCATTAATCCCCTATCATTCACCATTACTAGTGGTCATAACTCCTATAAAGTGGTTTCTCAAAATAGGGGACCCCCCAAATCATCCATTACTAGTCATGTATAGTAATAAACCAACCATTTTTAGGGCCCCCTATTTTGAGAAACCCCTAATCAAACCACCACTAGCTGGTTATAAGCCATATAATCTCCCTACTGTTGATTATCATCCCCTATGATTAACCATGGTAAAAACCACCAACCATTCTCAACCAGCTCGCCCTGCTTTCGCTTGCTGCGGCTCGCCAGGGGACGCCCATGGCCAGCAGCAGTTCACCAACCACACGCGCCACCACGGTCTTGCCGGTGCCAGGGTTGCCCAGGAAGCGCATGTGCAGACCTCGGTGCCGTGCGGTTGAAATTGTTGTTCAATGGTAGTGGTTGTTGTTTTTCATGTGTTGTCTTCGTTTTTTCATTTAACAACAATTGAAGTTGAAAACTCGACAGGGGAAAAAGTCACACAAAAACTATTCCTACCATGTATCAATAGGTGTAGTTTGAACTAATGTCAGTTGAAACCTATCATAGGTGCGGTCACACCTAAACACTAAAAGAATGGATCGACAGCAGCAACAGGAGTTAGTCACAATCACTGCAGTGATAATTGGCAGGATTGGCAGTAGCAAGATCACGCGCTGAAATTATTTTGAGATAGACCGAATCAAGAAAATGAATGAAAAAATATGACAAGATTAATGGTATTATCAAGAATAGTCATGAGGATTCTACTGATAGCAACAGTATCCAATAGTCGCCATAGCAAGAACAATAACAATAGCAATAGTGGCAATGACATGACCAATCATACCACCAACAGCAATAGAACTCATTGCAGCAAGAGCATTGCAGACAGAAATCAAACAGAGTGTGGCCAACTGATGCAAATTGCCAGTGGTGTATTCATTGTGTTGTTAGAATTAATATAGTCATAATGTACAAACCATCAACTAGCCATGAACTGTATAACCATTGTTCATGCTCCACAATCACTAGCACTCAACTAACCAATATATATATTTATATCAATTAAGCATCAATTGACCAAAACTATAAATTATAAACCATCACAAGGCAAGTCGGATGCATGTGGCTGTGGATCAAAACCCCGTACCCCTGGTTCCCCATCATTAACCATTGCTTTCTCTATTGTTACTGGTGATGATCCCCCATCATTAATTGGTTAACTGCTTGACCCACAGCCATGTTTCGCAAGGACCGACTTGATACCGGCGGCCGGTGTGCGAAAAACCGTGCCGCGCGATTAAGCATCTCATGCCTAGGCATCCATAATATTTCTCCATAGGTCTGATGCTTTGCAACAGTTGGTGGTGGTTGTTAATACGGGTCACTTGATTGTGAGTACTGGGCGTTTCTTGGGCTGTTTCTCACTGTTTTCCTGTCAAACGCTGGTATATCTGGGACTCAAGTCTTACAAAACACTGGTTGTGAACTGAGGATTGATTGTTATTGATTGATTGTTAACACTGGTTCATTAGTAGCTAATTGATTGTTAACAATGTATGTGGTAGGGGTTTGCGACGGCTGAAAGTGAATGATCAACCAGTACTAATTGCACAAACAAGCACCATAGTTCCAAGCACTGTAAACCCTGGTTTTTGAAGAAAACAAACATTCACTATCAGCTGTCAACCGGTAAAATTTGCATGTTTATGGCAAATGAGGAGTGGCTGTTTGCCCCCAGATCTACCACTGGTAGCAGTGATAGATCCAGCGAAACATAAACAAATGGTATCTGCAGTCATAGGGGTGCCCCCTATTATCATCCTTTTCTCATCATTTATAGTGATAATGCATCTTTCCCTCATCTGTTAATGATAAACCTTCCATAGCTCTGAGCAGTTCCCAATGACTCCCTCGCAACCGCCGTATGGATCTCCCGTTATGATCATGGTAGATCTGGCAATCATCGAACTGAGTCACAGCTGGATCGACCATGATCAGCACTCAGAATACCATCAGTTAATGCTAAACAATCTTTTGAGTAACCACCTTCTTCAATCATCATCAAAATCTGAAATTACCTAGAATACCACCAGTAATTCTTCTTTCAACTGATCCTTACCAGTGTCAGCCATCATCAATCATCATCAAAACATCCTCAAAACACAATTGAACCATAACGAAACCACCACCACATCTTCATCCAACCAATCTCCAAACCATCATCAAAACATCATGAAACCAGCACCAAACCATCATCACACCTTCATCCAACCACCATCAAACCATCATCAAACCATCATGAAACCAGCATCAAACCATCATCACACCTTCATCCAACCAATCTCCAAACCATCATCAAACCTTCATCCAAGCACCATCAAACCATCATCAAACCTTCATCCAACCACCATCAAACCATCATCAAATCATCAAGCCTTCTCTAGACCATTCTCAAGCCGTGCAAGCCGTGGTTGATCCAGTGCTCAACTGCCAGCTGCCGCCCTCCGCTGGGTTCTCCGAACTTTGGGCCTTGAAGCTGTTCAGACCACTCTTGTCGCGCAACTGAGCCGCAACAGATGGAAAGAAAACGTCGGATGGACCTGAGGAAACAGTGGTTTTAGTACTGGGTTGGCAAATCATTGTTAACTGGTTGGTGGTTTCAACCCCTACAAAAAATATCAGTCAACCAACCATTTGTTAATAACTACCAAGGAAAATAAAAAATGATTGAAACCACCAGCCAGTCAATATCCAGCCAATCAACTAAAAGGTGGTTAACGATAGTTGACAACGTTTGTGATCAACAATGGTCAATACTGATTAATGATGGTTTCATTGGTGGTCAATGATCTTGTATGATGAATCATGATAGTTCATAGTGTCTGATGAGCAACTAATGATCAACTAGTACTGGCGAATTGCTGGTATGTGGACAATCATGCTTGATCAATGTTAATGCTGCAAAAGGTATGTAACTATGGCTGGGATTGGTTAATACTGGTACGTTTACTTTAAAAGCACCAACACGCTACTTTAAAAGCACCAACACCTAACACCGACTAGGTGATGTCAGCAAAGCACTTGAATGTTGATCTACTGATTTTGCCAGCTTCTTCTCCCAGCAATACCTTCTATTGTTTCACAATGGTTGAGATACCAATAGATAGCTTTGTATCCTTGCCAAACCAGATGCTTCTTATTCAGGTAATATAGTAATGTGCCAATTCCTATCCGGGTACCACTTTGTACATTGGAAACGCCCATTTTATGGGGAGAGCGGTTCATACAAGCCAAACATCACTGAAATATTTTGGAAGGGTCAGTGTATGTTGCAAACGCAGGTATACATCCATCTCTGTCCGTACCTCTCTAGACAGATTCTGTATGCAGCTATGCAGCTATGCACATATACTATCTACATATCCATCCCTGTACACACAAACATCAATAATTATCATGATGTCTACTATGAATCTGTGGAGAGCTTCCTACACCGGTGGAACCTCATGGATTTGCTTCGAAGGGCATCGTGTTAGGTATGTAGTACCGAAAACAAGTCTAGACATACTGCCACATGGGGGCTTCTCAAAATAGGGGGGCCGCCAAATCATGTTTTGTCATCTACTATTTCTACTATGATGAACCAGCCATTTATACATTTGGGGGGCACCCCTAGCTTGAGAACCCGCATCCATCATGAGATTTGAAGCTATTGAATACATGGGTGACGGGCGACCCTGTGGAAAACTGCTCCCAGCGTCAGGAACGAATCACTTCAGCCGGCCCTGGCCCGGCGAAGCCAAGGGCCCCTGAGCTTTGGAAGGCCAATGGCTCAGCGCGGTACATCCATTGATCCCGTTACGTTGAGCGTGGGCCACCGCTGTGTGTCCACGTTGCCGCGACTCGTTTGATGTTTTTGGCATTTTATATAGCGCAACATTGATCGATTGCAAGCAGATCTACCGGCACATGCGTATATCCGCCATCATTCACCACAACTATCATTAAGCATCATTTATCATACCTTTTTTCGCCAGCACCAAAAATTCACCGGTCCATTGAGCACTGCCTTGGCAAACTCCACCAAGTCGAGCAAGGTCCTGCAAGCGCAAAGCCAGCCCTTCACCCTGCTGTTGATCGTTGCTGGTTGTTGTTTTTTTCGTTGCTGTTGGTGGTTGCTAGGTGTCGTTGATTGTCGTTGCTACCTCTTGCTATCGGTTGTGAGTTTTTGATTGATTCTTGAAGTTTTTAAACTACTGACTTAACAGCGCTTGCATTCGTTGAATTTTCTCAACTAATTACTGGCTTACAGCGCTTAGCGTTCATAGAATAATGATCATAAACACGTTGATGACCATCTTCCTATGGCACGTCACCAGTTGGTCACATCGCCATGGAGCCAATTCCGGCCTCCCCGCGCTGTGATGATCAGTACCCCGTGCATGGGCTTCCAAATCAGCCACCGAACGTGCCAGCCAACGAACGTCCAGAAAGGGCACCAAAAATGGTTCGGCTTACCCTGGAAGTGTCCAGGGTTCACCAATCGTGACCAGTTGGACCTTGATCATCGACCACGATCATCCGGCTGATGGACTTTCAAACAGTAGTAGCCGCCACAATGAACCGCTACTGGCCATTTTGAATTCATACCAAGCCGTGATTAGTGATCACGGCTTAGTGATGCATCATCCAGTTAGAGCGTTCAGCCAGTAGTGCTATCCTTCAACTCAAGGGCAGGGCTCCACAGCTGTGAAGAATTCTGTAGGTCTACCTGGAACTAGGATGGGTGATCATACGACTAATATATGTGATGCGTATGATTGTGTGTCACTGTAAAGAATTGCTCACCAAATAATTACAGCTACGCAGGTGGCCCTCAACTCTTGGTTTTTGCAGCCAAAGAAAAGCTGAACAGTTTGAGCTGCTTCAGTGAAACACTCACCTGAGTCGTACCTAAGCCATTGGAAACTGTTTGCTTGCATTGAACCTTTGGGGTGTTGGGGTACCCCCTTTGCGGACAATGATTTGCAGCACGATTCCTTGAAATGGAAGTGTGCAAACATTGCTTCGGCAACCCTTTCCCACACCTAATCTAGACAGCACCGTGACCGTCTGGATGGAGCATCCAATGGAACAAGATCTTGGATAGACAGTACAGATATGGATCTGTCTCAAACAACCCCGGTCAGCCAAGGCCCCTGGATGCCACCGGTCTTCAGTATATGCGAGGTTGCTTGCCCATTCCAACAAAACTATGCTGCCTTTGTTCCTTTGCTCACAACATGAGGTTTGGCTCTTGCCCGCCACCACATTCCGCTGACTTTTCCCCCGTGAATGGTGTCTCCAGACTCAGCCCCTTCGCAGCTCCTCATCGACTCCTTGACTTTATCCAAACCAACCAGGTCGAAGAGATTTTTCTTCAACTCCTTCGGACAACTGTGTCACCCCCTTGTTACCACCGGATGTCCCCGTCAAGTGACCAGCGAATGGCAAGGCTTTGCAGCTCAGTGACCAGGGTTTGGCGATGCAAATCATGCATGTTGCTACACCACATACAGCCCAAAATTTCTTGGATATCCCAAGATACCCCATGGTGAAGAAAGACAAGAATAAGGGGTCTCAAATCATTTCAAGCGATATTAAGAATATACCATTTTCAGAATATCAAATAAGGGGTCCTAAATGAACAAATCCAATAATATGTTAAATGATTTCAAGAGAAGAACATATCTCCCAGAGTGTCTGACGTGATTGTAAGTATTCATTCAAGTATCCATGATCGATGTCTACTATCAATCTAGCATTCATGAATACTTGAATACTTGGTTAGTATTCTTGTCTACTATCATGTCTACATTCAAGTATTTAGTATGTCTATCCATAAAGAAATGGGACCATTGATCGCCAATGTCACTGTCATATCGCACCGACCTTCCCTGCCTTGGACTTGGTGGCTTCGGGGCTGCGGGGGCCTTGTGCCCCTGACAGTGAACCAATACCAGAAATGACTCTGCACGGGCTGTGTCTGCTAGCATGTTCTTTTATCCATCAACTTGGGATTGCTGGTAATGATCCATCCCCATATATAGTATAAGCCACTACTATAGAAGATACTACCCCCAACAAATTACAAGATGTACTACAAGATGTATAAGATGTACTTCTTAATGGCAGTGTGTTTCTCCAGCAAATCCTTCAACTGGCTGGTGTTGTTGCTGATTCTTACCAACCACCATCCACCACTGGCTACGCGTGAACGACTCCTGAAACAGTATTAAACTTGAGTAAGCACTATCAAGCATCACCAGCCACTACTAGCTGTAGTATAGTTTCATTTTCTACCATCAAGCATCATTTACCACGCCACTAGCTACTATAGTTCAGTGCCTTACATTCACAAACATCCGACATTAAGTAAACATCAACTAATCATCATTCAACATCAGTTAACCACCAACAAACCGTCATCAAACATCAACCAACCATCATCTAAAAATCAACCAACCACCATTTAACAATCAACCAACCACCACTAACCATCCACCACTAACCATCCACCATTCCTTCACTAACAATCCTAAACCACTTGTCGCCATCCTCAACCACCTTCCCTCGTGACCTCATGGGCCTGTCATCCTCAACGGCACCATGGGCTCCTCGATACGGGCCAGACGACTCTCCTCGTCCGTCCAACGTTGAACTGCTTGAAGGCCCTGGGCGAAATTGTGGTGACAATATGTACATAACATAGAAATGTATTTTAAAAACACAAATAATCATACAAGTTAGTGAATATCATATATTCATATCATACCTCGACTCGTTTGATAACAAATAATTAAATAAGTGGCTCAGATATAGCAGAATTATATATCAAACGAGTCAAGATACGATCGAAACATGATAATTGAGATAGATCCAGCATCGATAAGTAGCATGTGGTGATTGAAACCATAAAGCCATGGATGGAAAGTCTCAAGATTACGGGGAATGTAGTTGCTGTTCGTTGTTATCTCTGAGAGTCAAACAGGATTTCATCACAAAACTAGCAATTAAATTGCATGGTACTCTCCTTTTCATCGTCCTTGCCAGCACTTGTACGCTTACAAACATCAGATCTTTGTCAAGAATCAGCCGCCACTTCGTCCCATGGGATTCGGATGACATCATGGATGACTATGATTGCCTTCCCAGGATCCAAGTCCCTGATGCCAAGTCCATGCTGATCCCACATCGAGGGAGATCGCCAGTGTGGCATCCCGGCCACGCAAAGTTGGTCACTGCCAGCTGCATCCCACCAGTTGCAACGAATCCATGGTTCATTAGGGTTGGTAGGGGTGAATCATGCTTGGTAATGATTATATAATGGTTGAAACAATCGTTTCTGCCAGATTGACTGCAACTGGATCCTGTGAAAAACTGATGCTTTTCCACTCAGAGTTATCCCTCACACCGGCCGTTCCGTCGTCCCTCATCACAGTCCCTAGCATTGCGGAACCAGTCTCAGAATGTGCAGGCCACCCGGGTATCCCTATGGGGACCATCCGAATCCCCAGCCCTCAGCCCACGCAATTTACAAGCTGGGTGACCAGATTCTTCATATCATCAACTATTCAGATTGCGAAGATTGCTGTTTGAGGTTGACTATGGAAATTTCACTGTGCATGTTATACCTTTGTTGATAGGTATTCAATATAGTATTTAATCGATAGTGCCCTGTTCTAGGGATCATCAGTTGTACACCCATCGTTCAGCAACACGCTATGGCTAGGCTACAGGCTACTCCGAGCAACCAGGGGGACATATGAAGATTGGAGGTTGCAGCTGTGTGTTTGCGGTGTTTCTTGTCAGTCACTGTACACTACCATTTGGTTAGAGCACTCCTGGTATCTCCCGGCCCCCCTTCGAAAGGGTACACTGTATACCCCTGGCTCTGAATCCTTCCCAACAGGCAGTACCGCAACCATGTCAACTTGCCCGGAAAGTCCCCTCCCAGAGCCTGGCCCCTTCCAGTGGCGGCCGCTGGTGCCATCGAGCTGCCGACCCCGTGTGGGCCCGCAGTTCCTTCTGAGACACCTGCACCGTGCTGAAGGTGACCCAGTTTGGCCATGTCTGATCTACTACCAGAGCAGTTTACTCGTGGATCTATGATGGAAAATCGACTTGATTTGAGGATCTACCATGATAGTTAATGGGGTTGATTGATAGATCTGCCATTGAGATCTACAAATGGCTACTAATGTTAGAGGATCTAGAATGGCAAATGGGGCTTAGGGGATGAGTAGGTCAGTTTTATCATGTTTTATCCACAAAAACATATACATTATTGGAGGATCTACCATCATTCTCTCATGAACAAAAACTCCATGGACGAAGATTCTTGGCTAACCAACCAGCGAAGATGACACTTAGCCAGAAGGCGAGGCAGTGCAAGAAAAAAACCTGGGCTCAGTGGTTGATTCACAGAGCACGAGATGAAGCATCACTCGACAGACTCACAAACTACCGAGTTTCTTGAGGACTACCAAGTGGTTATAGTACAAGAGGACTCATCTTAACTTGAGTGCTTCAGGACTAGTCATAGCACAAGTAGAGGACTAATCTTATCTCAACTTGAGCGTTTCCTCACAATATAAAGCTACAAAGTTATCCTGAGCATGACAGCACTTGGTTCACCAAGCGCACAACTGTTACACCCCAGAGGGGCTCAGGCCTCACTACTGCCATCCGACGCCGGCAGATGTTTGGAGAAAACTCGTGGGATCCCTCACCACTCCACACGTTGGAGAGAGCTAGTTGGAGTTAGGAAATAAGCAACTAGAATGAACAACCAAAGTTGAGAAACAACTAGAATGAACAACTAGAATGAGCAACTAGAATAAAATTTGTTTGTCGAGCTGAGAAAGGAGGAAACCAAACAACCTTTCACCGAATGAACATGCGCGAAGTACAGTATCCTAGGAACTATCCCGTGTTTTAACAGGTGATTTCAGGATTGATTCTTGACGTGACAGTGGGTGTCTAATTTGGTGATTGTTGGTTGCCAATCACCATTCCTCGGTTGGTTGGTGCGCGGAGTGTTGCAGCCTTACCAGCTGGTGAACAAACATCCCTCTAGTCTTTGAGCTGCTAATGGCTTTGTTTAACCAAAACAAGGATTCTACTCTGGCAAATTGACCTGGAAGCCAAAAATATTCAGTTTTTGGCAGGGAAACCAGCTACAAACAATGGATTTCCCACTTTTAGGTTAGTTTCTCACAGAGTAAACGACTACTGAACCACAACAACCATCATTGAAGGTATAAGCGTCTGTGAACATTTAGATCGAGACCTAGATGAGTGTCACATTCCACCATTCAATCCTTGCATCGCAATGGCAAGCCGCTGCGACGCTATGGTAATGTGTTCACATCAATGACACAGAAAATCAATGAAGGCAGAGTACATATCTGGTTCCTAGTCTCGAGCAAATCCAAGAAATATAATAAGGATGGAAAGTGCAACAGGATCCCAAACCGCAAATCTTCTACCCTCTGGTAAACTAACATGGCCATGGAAAATCCAACATTTATTGGTAGTTTCCCAGGGTTTCACTAGAAAATATGGTTAAAATCCAGCTAGCCAGGTTAGTTTACCAGAGTGCAAACGCAAGCACAGCTGGATTTCTGTCTGTTTGGGAGGATGATTCATTGAAGATCTACCGCACCTTTCACCAACAAGCACACCGCGGGAGATAATGACCCCATCCAATACACTGTATGATGATATGGCTATGGGTCAAGCAGTTAGCCCACCAATAATGGAGATAATCACCAACACATTTATAGAGAAAACGAATTCATAATGATAGGGGAACAAGGGGGAGTAAGGGTTTTGACCCATAACCATATACCAAAAAAAATGCACAAATTGACAGCCAAAAGACGTTACAATCAAGTAAACAGCTGAGAATGACTCAACCAGCCAGGGTCCAACACAAGCCACATCCATGTGTCTAGGTTTTTGAGACAATCTAACTAGTTATGAAGAGGGAGCCAGCATCACCCAATAGCCAATCACGGTCAACGGTGCTGGTGATATTCCCTTAGTGTTGACCGATGCTGTCAAACACTCATGACTGACTGGTTATTGTTGGTTATTTAGGTCTATCAGTCATCACTGACCAAACAAACAACCAACCAGCCAACCAAGTTTGCATTATAGCTACAGTATAAATGAACATTATCTATGAACTACTGCCCATAGCATGGCTATCGATTGACATTGTCATGTGCTTCACAAAAGTTTCACCATCACTTCACCACATCATTAGCCATGAGATTTGATCGTCAATTCCATGACCAACCATCAAAATTCAGCATCGACAATCAGCCAAGCATCGACAAAGCATGGATATCAACCATCGGCAAGCACCACTATTACCAGTGCATATCAATACTATCTATATGCTGAACCTACATCAACCAACAGAAACCAACCAATATCAACAACCAACAGAAACAAGCAACATCAACAGAAACCAACAGAAACCAATCCTGGTTGGTGGTTTCAACCTCTATGAAACATATCAGTCAACCAACTATTTGTTTACAATCACCCGGGAAAATAAGCAAAGTGTCAATCAAACCACCAACCAGTAGTTGTCTAACCACTATAGTTGCTAATTAATCCACTATTATCAACCATTACTAGCTGGTTATAAGCCATATAATCTCCCTATTGTTGATTATCATCCCCTATGATTAACCATTATCAACCACTACTAACCATGGTTAAAACCACCAACCAGCCACTCATAGTCATCCCATCATTATTATTGGCTATGATCCCCTATCATTAGCCACTATTAATAGTCAACCCCTATAGTTGGCCACTATTGATGGTTATTATCCCTATTGACCATAGTTGGCTGTGGGTCAAAACCCTTAGTCCCCCTGGTTCCCCTATCATTAACCAGCCAGTTTTCCCAACATAGTTTGTTGGTGAAGTCATCCCCCATGAAGCCGTTGGTTGGTCAACTGCTTGACCCAGCTCGCCAGTTAACCACAGGAAGTCATAGTCATCCCTATTGATGGTTATTATCCCTCCTAGTTAACCATAGTTAACCACAGGAAGTCATAGTCATCCCTAACCCACGGATCCTGATACATCCCAACCGACCATCACAACGGCCGACCATCCACCGTTGGATCCACCGCAACGCAACGTTGAGGCACCGCAAGGCGCGAAGCGTTACTCGCGACGACAAACAACGCAATGGCACGCCTCGAATCGGCAACGAGTTCAACGAAAGGAGGATGGATGGAGTGGAGAATGGCGGATGAATGGCTGGGGAGTGGGGAGTGGTGGATTTGTGGCTCGTTATGGTTGATTTATGGTTGATTTGTGGCTGGTTATGGTTGATTTATGGTTGATTGATGGTTCATTGATGGCTGATGATGATGGTTATGCTGATGATGATGATGGTTTGATTGACACACGGTAGAATCAACAAGCATTGGTTGATAAATCATTGATGGATTGATTGATGGCTACGTTGACGATGGTGGTCATCAACCAATGGATGAACATACCATTGGTACAAATCAATCATGAGCCATTGAACGATTGACTGATGATGATTACACTATTCATGTTTGATGATAGTTAGGATGATTTATGGGGCCATTGGTTGATCAACCAATGGTATAATGGTTGTCAGTCATGTTGATGAGTGGTTGATTGATGATGATGATGATGATGATGATGATGATGATGATGATGATGATGATGATGATGATGATGATGATGATGATGATGATGATGATGAT
>VSDK01022105.1:165621-193840 GCA_009767595.1 Symbiodinium kawagutii | reverse complement strand
ATGACGATGACGATGACGATGACGATGATGATGATGATGATGATGATGATGATGATGATGATGATGATGATGATGATGATGATGATATCAATGACTGGTATTAAGGCTTACACTCTTGCAAACGGTTACCTGAAAATAGAAATGATGAACCCTACAAAGGGTGGATATTCCCTTCAACCAGGTTAGGCTAGTTTACCGGAGGGTGTATAACAACTGTTTCCAATTGATGGTGATGTTTTTTCCCGGTTTTTGTTGGTTAATTGATGGCTAGTAATCATAGTGGTTACACGATAGGAATTGATGGTTTTTTAGGGATAATGATGGCTAATACACAACTAGTAGCCAACAAGTGACCAGTAATGGTTTGTACTTGCTGGGAAACATTCACGGCTGGCCATGATAGGCTAGTAGTGACGCTGACGCTTAATGATGATTGATAATGGTGATAAACAACAATGGAAATTAATGGCTGATGGCGAATGATGGCTCATGGTCAATCACGGTGATGGAGTGTGAATAAGAACAGGTGGGTAACAACAACAGCTTGTAATGTTAGTCGTGGTTAACACTGCTCAACAAGACTGCTAAATCGGTTGATTCCTGGTTGACAAATCCTGGGTGATGGTGAATGATACGTTGTCAATTGCTGCCTTAATAGTAGAGGCAAACCATTTTAGTGGTTGCCAATGGTGGTTATAACAAGGATTGTTAACACTCAGAGAATATAAATGGACAACAGTGGGTGCTGAATCATGGTTGAGAATGGTGATTACTTGTGGTCAATCATGAAAAGTAGAAATCTGCCCTCTGATAAACCAACCTCGCAATGAAAAAACCATCGTTTCTAGATGTATTATCGGATGATGATTTTGATCAAATATGCCTAAATGTTGTAAAACCACTCCTGGAAAAAAAACAAAACGAAAATTACCTATTAGTCAAATGTACCTATTGATTGTAATATACCCCTGGATCAAGCTAAAATTGTAAAACCACTCCTATTGAAAACTGCAATTGTTGACTTCCAGCTTCGTCGGCCAGAGGGGGGTCCAGGGGAGGTCTGACATGATAGGTGCGTCTGCTATTTTCGGTATCCAGGCAGAACCACAAGTCGCATCATTTTCACTGGAGATGATGGGGTTCAAAAGTTGAGCCATATCCACATAGGTACGGATCATTAGTATACATTATATAGTCAACATCCCAACAGTTCGAAGATCATAGACGATCACCAGGCGGACAGGATACCCACAGCAATATACATATTAAGTGGGAAGTAGCCAGATATGAAAAAAACTAGATGATCACCAAGTTTGGCAAATGGCTGAAATATTGACGTGGAGAATCTGTGCATGCCAGCATGGCTGTACATCCAAATAACTACCGCCAATCTGAGCTTGCTGGCGATACGGCTCGCATATCTGTCAACCTATCCATCAGTCTCCCTGTCTATCCCATCTATACTTTTCAATTCCATGCGTCCGTCCGTCTATCGATTTATCTGTCTAATTATCTCTCCTTGTTGCTAGCTTTGATGCCCGAGTTGAGTGGCGACGGCCATCCGAGGAACCAGAATAGGAACCGAATTCTGGTCATACCCACCCTTGAGTAACGGAAAAACCCTGCTATGGGCAACAAATCGAACAGAATCCTTGGGCTGATTCTATCCAGAACTGCAACCAGCTATAGCTTGACCAAATCATGACTGATATGAACCACCCAACTCAAGTAGGGCATTAGCAACCTTCATTGCGTCTGAAGCCACTGTGGAGCATTCTATATTCTGCTCCATGATGGACCAAAAAGAATAAAAACAGTTGGCATCAGACCTGAGGAACGGTTTTGGGGTGGCAGTTGTTCAATCCGAACGAACAGGACGGTTTTCAGCGCTCGCTTGATCACGGTTCCATGGCATGTGGACGTCAATGGTGCCCAACAAAATTGTTCCTTTCTCGGGAAGGGCAACACTTGTGGTTTCTTTCTTGATCTACCATTTTGGTACTCCTGATAGCTCCAACTGGCTTCTCCATTAGAAGGGTAGAGAGGGATACCCCTGGCTCCTGGCCTCGCTCCCAACCAACAGCCAGTGATAAATCATTCTTGAGCCCAGTACAAGTTAACTCAGTTAGGGGTAGCCAGAGGCCTGCGGCAGCCAAGTGCCACCAATGTCTGAACACACTTGCAACACACCCAGATTCCTCCCCTCCGCCCCTCCGAGAAGACCAGGTGCAAGAATGATGGGATCATCATTTATACTCCGCGTAGTACCAACGCAGGTTAGACAACGAATGATATGCTTGATGCTTTGAAGGCTGCGAGTGAACGAGCTGTTCCAAGACGTCTTCAGCAACCAACTGTTTGCCAAAAAGAGATTGAATTTAGGACCAGTTGACCAGTTGACTTAAAGAAACAAACATGGGGTCTCCAGCGGATTCTGGAATGCAATACCAATTCCTGAAAACCTTACATAGCACTATCCAAATTGGAACCATATTTCAACCGTTCACCACTATACAGTAGATCATTCTCAGCCACTGGTACTCTATCGTCACGAACCATAAACCATGGAGCTAAACCACTACAATTTGCCATCAAATGACCCCTATTGACTATCAATCACCATCATCAAGCATAATTAATCAGACTCAACCGTGAATGATGCTGGATAGTAGCCGTCGATCATCAGTATTGACCGTACTTAAGACCAAGACTCAAAACCATATTAGACACTGATCTAGTTGACTCGATGACCAGTATTCACCATCATGAATCGTCATCATCAACCATCATTCCTACTCATCATGATTGGTCGTCATCATCAACCATCATCACTCATCACCATTATCAACATCACCGCTAACCATCATTACCAGCAATCATTCCTAACCATGATGATGAACCATCATTACCAAGCATCGCAACATTATTCACCATCTGTATTGAGCATACATTAAATGGTGGCTTCTCAGAATAGGGCGTATACCCCCAAATCATCTAGTCCATTCACCACTTTTAGTCACAAACCATCCATAGCTTTCGGGTCCCCAAACTGGCTTGAGAAATCACCATATCAGGAGCCCTGATACCATCTCTAGCGGCCACCGGCGCAACCCTAGATCATGATCCCCAGATGTGGTCCCAACCGCCCATGGTATAACGTCCCAATGAACAGCGTGGGCTTGACATATTCACCCAGTGCTTTCTCAAGCCAATTTGGGGTACCCCCAAATCATCCAATAGTAATCATTTTAACTAATAAACCTATCTATCATTTTAAGTAATAAAACAACTGGGGGGTCTCCAATTTTAAGAAACCACGACCTATCCATGGTGGCTTTTGGTGCCAAGTAGGGTCAACAAATCGGACCCCAGGGAAACCAGAGCCGGCGCGGTCGTGTAGCTGGACAGACCCTCAACTCAAATGGAACCCGGCTCTAGCTCGAACAGCTGAAACCTGTGTAGCAGTGGAAGCCACCAATCTCAAGGGACCAATTTCAATTGTTGTGAGACACTTCAAACTTTAAACCATGTCTTCTACAAGCATGATAGGAAGCAATGGACAGGTTCTTTGCTCTTGGAAACCATGGTGGCTTTTGGCAAATTGCTGGGTCCCTGACAGATAAGAACCATAGTGGTACAAGAGTTTGTGGACAACCTCCTTGGATCCCTCGTCGAATCACCCATGGGTAATCTTCCTTGTGTTTGTGCCAAAATGATGGCGCCCCCAGTCAACCAATGGTTCCATTCGTAAAATCATCTTTTTTTGTGGGTTATAAGTTATAATGGTCACCCCATGGCTAGGCACAGACCCAGCCAGGGTGAGCCCTGATAGCTCCTGGCCTCCCTCGTTCTGGAATGCCCCTGGCAACAGCGACCCACCACCACCTCCCAGCGTCGACCCCCGGGTGTCGCACTTTTGAAGCATCGCCTGGCTGAAAACCACGAGGCGAACCACAACGGCATTTCGTTGGATGATCACGGCCTTCGGAACTATTCACGCTAAGTTGGCACCATTGTGAATGTTGATCAACCAGCATGGTACAACATGTTGTTATGTCATTAGTGCTTGCAATCATGCATTTCTCGGTTTGTCACTATCGTTAATGTTGGTTAGCCTTAGTGTTAGTCGACATTATGATGGTACTTCTCAGTTTGTCACTGGCGTTAATGGTGGTCAACCAATAAACACATAGTAATGACACGCCTCTTTGGTCATAAGCAACATGTTAATATTAGTACTGTATCACTTCGGGCGGCTAATTATACAACATGTAAATGCATGTCAAGGTGATCATTACATATTACTATTTTCTATTGCTGTCGGAGATATCAATACGGTGAATCCCTATCGGAAAGTTGTGCAACCCTGTGCATCGTTCAATGTAGAGCATATGGCTATGGGTCAATATTCACCAACCAATAGTAAGGGAGATTAACCAACAATAACAAGGAAGACAATGGTTAATGATAGGGGAACCAGGGTACAGGGTTGAGCCACAGCCATATAAATGATGGGAGTAATAATCAACAAGTTCACCCCTCACGAATCAACATGAAAAGTTGCAAGTACAATTCTGCTCCACTGCTTGGTCTGCCAGAGATGTTTTGTTGACGAAGCGATATACTTCTCCAATGACAAAGCAACCCGACTGGTTGAAGCACTCCTGGCAGCTACAACTCGCTCCACCTTTAAAGGGCTATAAAGACACCCCTGGCTCCTAGCCTCGCTCCAACCACCAGCCAGCATATCATATCCAGGAAGATCACCTAAGCCTTCTTTCGTTCAACAAACACACCACCCTCAATGTAAGATCAGCTTTTCAGCCTCGTATACCGTCATTGACCATCAATATGGGAAAACATGAAGAAGCCACAACTCTGCCTGGAGGCTATCTTTGGGGATATGGCGTGAGAAGAAAGCCTGACATGACCAACCAGTAGTGAGGCTGGACACACATTAGATGCTCCCTGCTGAGTACCAGGGCCCCGCAGTACAGCCATCAAGCGATCCGGTACTTCATTGTGAACTCTACTGGCTCTATCAACATCTGCTTCCAATACGAATCCTGGGCAGCCCCCCCTCAGAAACCTGTGAAAGCATCCGCTCTTCGTATGCTAAAGTGCGATTCATGTTCATCAAAATTGTTGTTTTCATTGATGAACCATCTCTTTATTGATCTGATGACCCAATTGCTGGCTGCTCAACGAAATTGCCATGTGCCTCGTGAGAATTGATGTTTCGGGAAGACACAAAAAAGGTGTCTCTGCAAAATAAAAACGTACATCCATGACCATGTTTGCGCCATCACCAGCCCAGCTTATGTGGCTGTGGGTCAAAACCCTGTACCCCTGGTTCCCCATCATTAACCAGGCTGTTTTCCTTATTATTGTTGGTTGTTATCCCCCATTAGTTGGTTGGTTAATATTGATCCAGCTCGCCATGTTGAAAAAAATCCTCCAACAGTGCCAACTAGAGCTTGACGAAGCCGGCCACCGTCGGTGACACGAGTCTTCTTACCGTTGAAAGTGGCCGGTGATGTTGCGTTGGTTGTAAGGACCTATGAATGGGTGAATTTGCCCCTGTGGGAGGGGAATGTGACTCCAGTTCTGATCACGCATGATGGTTAACAGTGGCTCGATGATGCTTGCCAGTGGTTCGTTGGTATCTATGCTTGACCCTGATCACCCACTACAACCCCTCTTATCCAGTATCATTCTCAATATCACTTTCGATTATTAGTGCTCACAACTGCGATTGCTCTAATAAACCAGTATCAACCACTACTATTGACCACTACGTGGGTCGAAACCCTGTACCCCTGGTTCCCCTATCATTAACCATTGTTTTCCCTACTATTGTTGGTTGTTATCCCCCATTAGTTGGTTGGTTAAGATTGACTCATAGCCCTGTTCACCACTAGCGACTATTGACCATATAGCCATGTATAGCTAGTATATCCCCCATGATTGTTGGATATTGTTGCTTATTATCCCCTATTATCAACCATTAACCACCATGATTGGCCATCATGAACTCTTCCCTGCTTAAGATATCTTCCATCTTGAACAATGCAACCCCACGGTGGCGCTGCCTGAGTTGGCTTTCTCCGGTTTGGGGTCCTGAAAAGCTCTGGCACTACGGATGACCAATGAGTGGCTGCGAATGATGCTTCATCTTGGTTGATTTACAGCTCATCATGGATCTTTTAGGGGATAGTAATAGTGGTCAAGAATAGGGGATGATAATGGTGATAAGCAACAATAATGGCTAAACATCTACTATATGGGTGTTTCTCAAGTCAAAATGGATCTCCCCAAATCATCCAAGAGCATTGGTATTAGTAAACCATAGTAAACCAACCATTATTTGGGGTCCCCTATTTGGAGAAGCCACCATTTACAGAATGAATGATCAATAACAACTTTGCTCATTGCTGAACATTACTGATCAGTATCCTAAAATTCTGGTTGACAATAGTGAGTATTGGTTGATGAATTGCGGTGAAATTATCATTAATGGTAATGGTAGCTGATGGTTGATACTTACACGTCTGTGGGTCAATACCCTGCACCCCTGGTCAACAATGTCCAAACCATATACACCATATACACCTTACTGGGCGGTTCCCACTTGTGGCATTTGTGGTAATGACCCATATCCACATATACAGTATGCTGTCAATGCTTGTTGGCGGATGATTGGCTACACCTGGTTCAACATTCTGAAATATCCGCGGGATCCCAAAGATAATTTTCCAGAACCCTTACCATAACTAGTCAGAAATAAACTGTCAGGTAAAGAACTATGATCCACCCTGATTTATCAGTATCAGTAGTTATTCCAGTAGTTGAACGTTGCTTATTCGGCATTTGTTAAACATCCTTAATCAGCTTTTAGTGCTGATTGTTCTCCTCTATAACCAGCCATTATCAACCATTTCTTCCAAGTCTTCACCCTGATTTCCAACTGTATCAACAATTATTGCCCACCATGTATAAACCAATAATTAATCAAGTGCAAACCAACTACCAACGAATTCTCAACCAATTCTCAGCCAAGTATCAACCACTTGTCAAGCAATACTCAACCAATTCTCAACCAATCATCAACCAATCATCAACCAATTCTCAAGCAATTATCAACCAATTATCAACCAATGTAGTTGTAGCAACCGATGATCCATCACCAAACACTACCATAGCACCAGCATCTACACCATGATAAACAATTACCTTCCAGCTGTTGAGGCTGCGTGTGACCACAAGGACACACCACTCTAACCCCAGAGTCAAACCCCAATATTTACCACTTTTCACCATCAGCCATCAACCAGTGGAAGCTGGTTATCATCAAATTCCACCATCAATGACTCAAAACCATCTACTCATGAAACAAAACAGAAAAAAATCATCACCTGCAGCAGTCATCACCACGTCATCACCTGCAGTCATCACCATGTAGCGCCACGTAACGGTGGCCCATCTCCAGCGCCACCACACCACCGTCCTGTGGCTTGGTGGATCTGCTGGTCGTGGTGGCCGCGGACAGGCCCGAAGCTGCTGCCTCAAGGCACCGCGCTGGCTACCAGGATTGGGTCACGTGCTTAATAGTGATTAGTAGTGGTTAGTAGGGGTTCGTAGGCAATAAGAACAGCCCAACTCATCATCTGAAAATGATCTACCATCCTACACTAATCACTAAACTTCTTCCTGCTGGCTGGTGGTGTCCTCAATCAAAGGTTGCCCATGGCTTTCAATGTCAAAACTTCGTCACCTTAACAGTATCATGCCATGAGATCACCGGTAGCTTGGTGTAAAGCATCTGGGGTACCCTTGGACCCAATGGCGTACCTGACTGCGCAGCACCCTAGCATGGTGGTGGCAGGGATCCCAGGGCATTCAGCTGGAACAAACGATCTAAAAAGCACTTCTGCAATCTGTGCCTCCTGTTACTAATCCCCCTATTCTTTAGAAAAAAGAAAAAAACTTGGACTGGAATGGTTTGTTGGTTGTGGTCAATTGCGTTTGTTAATTGTGGCATTGAACAAGGAATCCTAAGACAGCACCTCTAACCCGGAATAAAAAAGACTTTGGCCAAGGGGGTTCTTGAGGATATTTTACTTTTATTAGGGGTGGTCCTTCGGACAGCAACTCTCCAATTTCTGAATAGGCTGTATTTTCTATTAGGGGTTTCCCTCGTACAGCTTTTCACAATGTTTTAATTGGCTTTAAAAAAGTCATGCAAAAAGAAGAGGTCGAAAACCAAAAATGTATTTCTTGTTATGGGCTTCTAATTTTCTATTGGGGGTTTCTTGATACAGCTGCTTTTCACAATTTTTGAAATGGCTTGAAGGAAGAAAAAGTAAATAAAAAGGTCGAAGACCAAAACTGTGTTCTCATTTAGGTTGTGTTGTTTTTTCAAGTATTCGGGGTTACCGGTTACCCCTAATACAAAAATCCCCCCCCAAAAAAAACTCTATTATTGCATCAGGGGGTTTAGTAATAGATGGAAAAGATTACTCACAATTTGGCTGATGCTGGCGACAGCAGGTGTTGCCATCATCTTTTATAATGAAACCCAAAAAAAATTTCATAGGTTAGTAGGAGACTGTATCACCAAAAAAATCCGATGCTTATCATCCAGTACCCTGAAAAATCAGTAGCTTCAGCCTGCCATGGAAGTACTACTGGGTAATGCTTTGTCAGCCGATCGTCCAGTCCGAACGAAGCCATGGCCTTCCTGCATGCGTCCACGTCGACTCACGCGACAGGGTGCACCTGCTTCGAACTCATGCTTGATCGCCCACTACGACCTTTCGTCGACGAAGCCTCAGGTTCGAGGAACCGGTGTAGCCATCAGACTGGTGGTCGACAATGATGCAATTCATCGATGGTTTAGGATGGTTGAGCAGTTACTTAATGGTCATTTAATGGTCCATTGATGCTTGATCGACGATTCATTGCGGTTCATTGATTGTTACTTATTGGTTACAGTACTTGATGATTGATGCTGGTTATCCACAATGATCATTCATCCATGAACAAATAATGATGATTGATCATGTTCAATCAATGCTTAGTACATGATGGTTATAGTATTTGTTGGTTCATGATGGCTAACAACGGTCAATGACCTGGAATGATAGTTCAACATAGCGAATGATGCTCTGAAAATATTCGGGGTTGATGATGGTTTGTGGTTCCTGGCAGGAATTGTGAGCAGGGGCTCGTAGTTGTGGGATCGAGTGTAAGCCAATTGGCAGAGGGTCGAAACCCTGTACCCCTGGTTCCCCCATCATCAACCATTGTTTTCCCTACCATTGTTGGTTCTTCTCCCCCATTAGTTGGTCGGTCAACATTGACCCATAGCCATCTGCGTGTATACATGCATAGATGTGGCTCAAAAACGTATTGTCTCCAGCAGTTAAAAATGACCGGACAGGTCATGTTCATCTACAAGTAACTCGTGATCAGCATAAACCAGCATAAACCATGAATCGATCAACCAATCAACCAATGATAATCAATCAATCAGTGAATCATTCAATCAATCAACAAAATCAAAGCAAATCAATCAATCAATCAATGAAATCAAAGCAAATCGATCGTTAACCATCGGATCATTAAGCAACCATCATTCACCATAAATTGACGGTAAATTGACCATCATTAGTCATCCAGCAATCATCATTAACCACCGATTGACCATCATGAATTGTCAAGCAACCATCATCAACAGTGCATTAATTCTCATTGCTCCGCACCTATGGCTAACCCTCCACTAAGCAGCATGCGTCATCAAGCAACCAGCGTGAACCATCAATCAATCAATCAATCAATCAATCGATCGATCGATCAATCAATCAATCAATCAATCAATCAATCAATCAACCAATCAATCAATCAATCAGCATTGACCATGAATATTGAGCATACCAAGTATTCTGGAACCAAGCTCAACCAAAAACTCTCCTACATCCTTCAGCAGACCAATGACACACAAACTTTGAGACCTTGGCATGGCCATGGTCGAAACTCCTAGTCATGGTCACCCACTCATAGGGTTGTGGGTCACCCAGGCCTCTGTACGCTTGCTGAACATGCTCCAAATGACCCAAGCCTTCAGCTGTTGGGATGTGCACCTACCCATCACTGTTGGTTGGTTCATCCCCATCCTCAGAGTTTCGGTCGCCCCAAGCAGTTGGATGTCACCAGTGTTGACTCATCAAGTGCTGATGGCAGTCAGGTGCCACGCTTCAGACTGTGACCGGGCCTCCCTTCACACCCTTCCCTTGCCCTGGGTCGCGAGTCTGCAAGGTACATTGCTTCTAGAAGTGGCCGTACCCTTCTCCTGCCACCGGCGACCCAGTTCAGTTGCCAAAAATGAACCGCAAGTGATGGTATAGCCATCGTGAATTGGCTAACCCATTTACAACTGGCGGTGGGTCAATATCCCATACCCCTGCTTCCCCTATTATTAACCATTGTTTTCCCTATTATTGCTGGGTATTATGCCCCATTATTAGTTGGTTAACTGCTTGACCCCTAGCCAACTAGGTGGCCCTAGCTTGAAGCGCTACAGGTGAAGGATTGATGAGGTGAACCAATCGCTGCGATGCCACCTGTGAGCACCAATGAGATCAGTGGCAAATAGGTCGCTATGATCGCCACACGAATAGATAGATGGATTAGATTAGATAAGAGTAGAGTGGAGTAGATAGATAGATGGCTCAATGGATGGATAGATAGATAGATGGATTAGATTAGATAAGAGTAGAGTGGAGTAGATAGATAGATGGCTCAATGGATGGATAGATAGATAGATGGATTAGATTAGATAAGAGTAGAGTGGAGTAGATAGATAGATGGCTCAATGGATGGATAGATAGATAGATGGATTAGATTAGATAAGAGTAGAGTGGAGTAGATAGATAGATGGCTCAATGGATGGATAGATAGATAGATGGATTAGATTAGATAAGAGTAGAGTGGAGTAGATAGATAGATGGCTCAATGGATGGATAGATAGATAGATGGATTAGATTAGATAAGAGTAGAGTGGAGTAGATAGATAGATGGCTCAATGGATGGATAGATAGATAGATGGATTAGATTAGATAAGAGTAGAGTGGAGTAGATAGATAGATGGCTCAATGGATGGATAGATAGATAGATGGATTAGATTAGATAAGAGTAGAGTGGAGTAGATAGATAGATGGCTCAATGGATGGATAGATAGATAGATGGATTAGATTAGATAAGAGTAGAGTGGAGTAGATAGATAGATGGCTCAATGGATGGATAGATAGATAGATGGATTAGATTAGATAAGAGTAGAGTGGAGTAGATAGATAGATGGCTCAATGGATGGATAGATAGATAGATGGATTAGATTAGATAAGAGTAGAGTGGAGTAGATAGATAGATGGCTCAATGGATGGATAGATAGATAGATGGATTAGATTAGATAAGAGTAGAGTGGAGTAGATAGATAGATGGCTCAATGGATGGATAGATAGATAGATGGATTAGATTAGATAAGAGTAGAGTGGAGTAGATAGATAGATGGCTCAATGGATGGATAGATAGATAGATGGATTAGATTAGATAAGAGTAGAGTGGAGTAGATAGATAGATGGCTCAATGGATGGATAGATAGATAGATGGATTAGATTAGATAAGAGTAGAGTGGAGTAGATAGATAGATGGCTCAATGGATGGATAGATAGATAGATGGATTAGATTAGATAAGAGTAGAGTGGAGTAGATAGATAGATGGCTCAATGGATGGATAGATAGATAGATGGATTAGATTAGATAAGAGTAGAGTGGAGTAGATAGATAGATGGCTCAATGGATGGATAGATAGATAGATGGATTAGATTAGATAAGAGTAGAGTGGAGTAGATAGATAGATGGCTCAATGGATGGATAGATAGATAGATGGATTAGATTAGATAAGAGTAGAGTGGAGTAGATAGATAGATGGCTCAATGGATGGATAGATAGATAGATGGATTAGATTAGATAAGAGTAGAGTGGAGTAGATAGATAGATGGCTCAATGGATGGATAGATAGATAGATGGATTAGATTAGATAAGAGTAGAGTGGAGTAGATAGATAGATGGCTCAATGGATGGATAGATAGATAGATGGATTAGATTAGATAAGAGTAGAGTGGAGTAGATAGATAGATGGCTCAATGGATGGATAGATAGATAGATGGATTAGATTAGATAAGAGTAGAGTGGAGTAGATAGATAGATGGCTCAATGGATGGATAGATAGATAGATGGATTAGATTAGATAAGAGTAGAGTGGAGTAGATAGATAGATGGCTCAATGGATGGATAGATAGATAGATGGATTAGATTAGATAAGAGTAGAGTGGAGTAGATAGATAGATGGCTCAATGGATGGATAGATAGATAGATGGATTAGATTAGATAAGAGTAGAGTGGAGTAGATAGATAGATGGCTCAATGGATGGATAGATAGATAGATGGATTAGATTAGATAAGAGTAGAGTGGAGTAGATAGATAGATGGCTCAATGGATGGATAGATAGATAGATGGATTAGATTAGATAAGAGTAGAGTGGAGTAGATAGATAGATGGCTCAATGGATGGATAGATAGATAGATGGATTAGATTAGATAAGAGTAGAGTGGAGTAGATAGATAGATGGCTCAATGGATGGATAGATAGATAGATGGATTAGATTAGATAAGAGTAGAGTGGAGTAGATAGATAGATGGCTCAATGGATGGATAGATAGATAGATGGATTAGATTAGATAAGAGTAGAGTGGAGTAGATAGATAGATGGCTCAATGGATGGATAGATAGATAGATGGATTAGATTAGATAAGAGTAGAGTGGAGTAGATAGATAGATGGCTCAATGGATGGATAGATAGATAGATGGATTAGATTAGATAAGAGTAGAGTGGAGTAGATAGATAGATGGCTCAATGGATGGATAGATAGATAGATGGATTAGATTAGATAAGAGTAGAGTGGAGTAGATAGATAGATGGCTCAATGGATGGATAGATAGATAGATGGATTAGATTAGATAAGAGTAGAGTGGAGTAGATAGATAGATGGCTCAATGGATGGATAGATAGATAGATGGATTAGATTAGATAAGAGTAGAGTGGAGTAGATAGATAGATGGCTCAATGGATGGATAGATAGATAGATGGATTAGATTAGATAAGAGTAGAGTGGAGTAGATAGATAGATGGCTCAATGGATGGATAGATAGATAGATGGATTAGATTAGATAAGAGTAGAGTGGAGTAGATAGATAGATGGCTCAATGGATGGATAGATAGATAGATGGATTAGATTAGATAAGAGTAGAGTGGAGTAGATAGATAGATGGCTCAATGGATGGATAGATAGATAGATGGATTAGATTAGATAAGAGTAGAGTGGAGTAGATAGATAGATGGCTCAATGGATGGATAGATAGATAGATGGATTAGATTAGATAAGAGTAGAGTGGAGTAGATAGATAGATGGCTCAATGGATGGATAGATAGATAGATGGATTAGATTAGATAAGAGTAGAGTGGAGTAGATAGATAGATGGCTCAATGGATGGATAGATAGATAGATGGATTAGATTAGATAAGAGTAGAGTGGAGTAGATAGATAGATGGCTCAATGGATGGATAGATAGATAGATGGATTAGATTAGATAAGAGTAGAGTGGAGTAGATAGATAGATGGCTCAATGGATGGATAGATAGATAGATGGATAGATTAGATAAGAGTAGAGTGGAGTAGATAGATAGATGGCTCAATGGATGGATAGATAGATAGATGGATTAGATTAGATAAGAGTAGAGTGGAGTAGATAGATAGATGGCTCAATGGATGGATAGATAGATAGATGGATTAGATTAGATAAGAGTAGAGTGGAGTAGATAGATAGATGGCTCAATGGATGGATGGATGGATGGATGGATAGATAGATAGATGGATAGATAGAAAGATAGATGGGATAGACATGTATACAAACATTTACAAACAGAGAAAACTGAATGCTGGAGCTTGCAGATTTCTGCAGTTGAGACCATTGGATGGATGGATGGATGGATGGATAGATAGATAGATGGATAGATAGAAAGATAGATGGGATAGACATGTATACAAACATTTACAAACAGAGAAAACTGAATGCTGGAGCTTGCAGATTTCTGCAGTTGAGACCATCCACGTGCCGATCGAAAGCGATCACAAGCAACTGTGCGAGCCGTTGGTGATTGTTCGTGATTGAACCCTAGTGTCTACCGCTACTGATATGGTGGTTTCTCAAAATTGGGACCCCAAAAATGGTAGCTTCATTACTAGAAATGATTCATCTCGGGTGATAACTGGGGGACCTCTATTTACAAATTGATTACTCAACCATAAACCAATTCACCAACCAATCACTGCCATCACTGACCAAGCATATCAAGGACCACTGGCCGATGGCAGCTTCTTGGTAGCCCATGACTACTGCCACCGCGCCGCAACAACCCGGGCACCTTGGATTCCTCTCGCGTGCGGTTCTCACCTGGCACCAACAAAAATTGCATCCGAGTGGTGAATGTTCAGTGAAGTATCACCCGACAATGGTCAATTGGCCAGGTTAAGATCCAGGTCAACACCCATGAACCACCAACTGAAAAAATGGCATGGTGAATGTTCAGTGAAGAATCACCATTCGTTGGTGGTTCATGGGTACTGTACAAGTGATATCAAGCGATCTGCTGCTTGTCCCAGTAAATGTGACAGTATGCAAGGAAGCTGCTCCACGTGTGTGAGAACCGAAGATGGTTAGGACGGAACGAAATGGACCAATCTGAAATCAACACAAATGCATGATGCATGATAAGAAAACCAAAGCCGTGCAGCTGTCGCAAAGGCAAAAGCAAGGTTAATGGGTTTACATTCCGTCGCAACAGTATACAAGTGCAAACGATTCTTATTACCCCCTCACCCTTCCCTCCCCTGGGGCCACAAATAGTCATGAAATCACGTGGAATTTATGCACCGTGGTCCTACTACTGCTGTGGTTAATCAACTAATCACCAGACACAAATATACCAATCAGTAGTCAATGGCCCATAGTCAATATAAAGCATTTCTACCCTATATCAGCCAATAAGAATCATTATTTTGTTACTTAATGATCACACCTAGTTATTGACCATGAAATTAATCAAGAATTAACCATCAATAAACGTTTCTAACCATCAAAATCATACAGTTTAACTACGAATTAACCATCAATAAACTTTATGAACCATAAAAGAAACCGTTAATTAATCATTATTCTAACCAACCACTTGACCATCATCAATCAAACCTTTTCAAGCATCAAAAATCAAACTTGCTCAACCATCATCAATCACACCATGCTAATCAAACCTTTTCACCCATCATAAACCAATCAACTTCACCAACGGGGCCAGCACTCATCAACTGCACCCACAACTCGGAACCCCACTGTTGCTTCGTGAAGCACCCACTGAGGCGCGTCGTCCGCCCTTGGGTCCTCGCGAGACTCATTGATTCCCGCTAAATAATGGTGAGTTGATGGTGGTTAATGGTGATTTCTATGGGTGTTTCTCAAAATGGGGGACCCCAAGAATAGATGCTTTACTATAAAACATGAATATCAAGGATGATGGGGGGACCCCCAGTCTACGAAACCACCATATGTTCAGTTGATGGTTTATGATGGTCAACTAGTGGGGTTCATGGTGACATGATGACTGGCTGATGGTTTGTGATGCTTAGCGCTGATTTGGCTGTGGGTCAAAACCCTTCGTCCCCCTGGTTCCCCTATCATTAACCATTGTTTTCCCTATGAAATTGTTGGTTATGATCCCCCATGAAATTGGTTGGTTAACTGCTTGACCCATAGCCATTTCTTGGTTGGTTGATGGTTGATAGGCGGGAAAACCGGTGGCGGCTCCTGGAGCTGCCGCTGGCACAGTCGTTGGCGCCGAAACGACGGCCTCGCTGGCGCAACAGGAGAGGACGCGGCCCATGGCCTCGCAGCGCGAGAGGGAACTTAAGGAGAATATGTGAAGAAAATGTGATGTTTTATGAGATGTATATGATGTTTATATGTTTTTTTATATGATGTTTTTTACGATTTTATGTGATATTCAAATGATCTTCATATGATATTTTCATGATCTTTATATGTTCTTTATGTTTTTTATTGTCATCTCAGGTCGAATTGTGCGATATGATTTTATGATTTGTGATTTATTCAGATTATAAATACATTGGTACGTTTTTGATGTAATTTAGATTATATAATTTACATTGATTTATGTTTGTAGGTAAATTGGGATTAGATGATGTAGATTCAGGTTTTGAGGAAATTGTCTGATTCATGAACTTGAGGTGTATAAAATGTCATGATTCTCATTATAGGTCTGATTTCAGATGTTTTCTATTGTGAAAAATCAAACTAAAATCGACAATATTGTGAAACTAAATAATAAATGAAAGTATTCTCTACATTTTAAGATATATTCAATAACTACTGATTTGTATAAAAAGAAATACAGATCTGAATGCACATTTTGGATGAATGTCATGTATACAAATCATGAAAAAGGTGGAGATAAAATCCCCTTAAAAATACGTGTGCATGTATATAGCGCTACAGAGAGAGAGAGAGAGAGGGAGAGCAGGTATGGGACCGGGAAGTGAAAGTCATTTCATGTATGCGGACGCAGCTCATGAGATATAAATGGATGGGTCAGTTGGGACCGGCTGTTACAACCGCCTGGTTTCTTAGCATTTTGCATTTTCTCCAGCATTTTGACTTACTGGGGGGGGTCTACTCTTACAATTTATTGGCAGATTTGCTTGTGGTTTGTAACGATGGTTCACAACGATTACCATTCATGATTATTTTCAAGCCATGGAGGTTGTGATCACCCAATGATATAGGTGTTTCTCAAAATAAGGGATCCCACCAAATCATCCCTAAAAGCTTGTTTTAGAATATCAATAGGTGATTTGAGAGGTCCCCAATTAACAAAAAAAACTATATGGGGGTTTCTCACAATAGGGAGCCCCAAAAATGGTTGGTTTATTACTAATAGATGGTTAATAATGGATGATTTGGGGGTACCCCAATTTTAAGAACCCCCCAATCAATGGCTGAAACATCAGTGGTGACAGGCCTCACCTTGTGGCGTCCAGTCCGATGATCAACACCACTGGTCCGCCTGGTATCATCAGCCCATCATGAACTATGACCAACCAGCATGGACCATTGTTATCTACGAAAAAGCATGAATAATTATGTCATAATGACTGAGCTTATCATTGGTAAATATTGTCCTCTATTGACAATCATTGAAAATCATTGAGAATATAGTATATTGGTAATGATTATTGTCCTCTATTAATAATTTTCTATTCACAATTGAGAAATTTGTATCTAATAGAAACCCAAAAATCATTGTTTCTCATAATATTTCAAAGGTTTAATATTAATGTTGACCCAGGATTAATCACCCCCAGGTTGATTAACTGGGGGTACCATTCTAATGGAAAACCAAGGCTTTTAGATACTTTTAGGGGATACCCCCTACTAATCAACCCAGGGTTTTTTAATCCTGGGTAACATTAATTAATCATTGTATTACAATGGGTGCATATTTCTATTCGCAATCATTGTTCACCCATCTCAAAGCACCCCAACCAGCTGCGAGTTGTCACCACCGCCGGCGTGGGCTCCCCAACGATCGCGCTTCGCCATCCGCGGATCGTGTCAACGAGGTGTTGCGTTGGCCCAGCTTTTTCGATTGGGGCTAAAGGAGGTGGTGTTTTCACCCTTGCTGATACCATCTTGTCACATGGTTGGGCAAAACATCAAAGTCATTGAAAGTTCATGGTGAGCCATGGTTCGCTCAATGATAGTCACAAAGCATCAAGATCAACGAATCAAGTTGGTTTCCCCGTGCATTGGTTGAACGAAGGATCACTGGAATTCTATTGTTGGGAACCATAGAGCAATCAAGATGCGATCAATTTGCGATTGTGTTTGAGATTTTCTGCATGGAATGGGAACCACCAAAAACCTGAACGATACCTAGTTCCATGGGGTGCTACCCCTGGTCACTTCCACACTCCCGGCGTTTCCCCCCTGGCGCGTGGAACATGTTGGGCATGGCTTGTGGTCTGGGGTCCCAGCTGTGGATGTCCTTTTGAGCAGCTCACGCGATGTAGGGTTGATCAAATGCTAGGGTTGATCAACCTGCTGATGTTGGTAGGGTTAATCAATAGCATTCAAAGGTTGATCAATAGCATTCCAAGGTCGATTCAAATGGAACATTGATCAATCACAAAGGCTCAAATTCGTGGTTCACCTCTTTGAGGATCTCTATCTCCGTGACTGGATCAGCTCTCCATGCATCCCCTCGGCCCAGCCATGATCGCCATGTCGCGAGTTGCAGCAACCCAGAGACTGTGAGATAAGCTGAGTCAACTAGGACCAGTAGATGATCTAAAGGATATAGCTCTACTAGCTAGGAAATGACCTAGTAGCTGGTCGTAATTACCAGTAGAAGAGGAGATGATCAACCTACAGTAGACTACATGATCCAATTCAGATAATTGCAACTGAGATGATCAGATCGATATGATTAGACTTCAGCGGCTCCACCTCGCCATGAGCCGATGACTTTTTCCAAACGAAGCGAAGGTCAACTGGTCGCGGCTCGAAATCAGCGCACGCCTCCAGCGTTGCGCCATCCCTTTCCCTCCATAGCGAGGGCTCGGTCGTCCAAAAATGTGTTCACCAACAGAGACTTGTCTGCTGTTCTTTGGGATCTAGGGGTACCAGGCCCGATGATTTGTTCTCCTACTCAACCGCTGGTTTCCGATATGCCGAGTACTTGGGAGATCAATGAAGTCTCATGGCTGATGCCTCAGGTGGTTCCCCTTGCGGATGCCTAGGCTGCGACGTTATCGCGACGTTGATGCATTGTGGTTATGCCACTGTCAATGGTTGAGTGCAACTCTCTGGTTGAAGAAAGCGACGGTTGGAGAGCTGGCCCCCTTATGCTTGTAAGTTTTAGACTTACAAACCCTCGATTGATGGTCACACTATCCCCTTGGTCCAATCCCTTCTTAACAACAGTCTATATGACTGGGATAAACAATGGTACGCCATGAACTACCATGAACTACCCACAAGCCACGGGCTGGAGAAGCACATCCTAGTACCAGCTGATTGATGTCAGTTATAGTCCACCTTACAAGGCTATTTACTATGGTTATACCCAGGTAAAAAATGGTTATACCCGCTTAAATCATGATAAACCATGGTTATATCAAGGTATATCCCTTAAATCAGTTGTACCCAAAAAAAACTGACCTCAACTCCACATCCAAGTAGCTTGTCGACGATCATTCACATTGATGCTCCCTCACTATTCACCATCAGCTACTGTCACTACATAATCAGCGATTTACATCAGTAAAGTATCAGCAAGCATCAATCAACTATCATTGAGCACCATGAACCATCAATCAACCATCATTAATAATCATTATTGACGACCATCTGGTGACCAGCCATTAACCATCACACAAAAATCAACTCACCATACAGATCCACAAAAGTCACCATCTAAATCACCATATAAACCACCATGAACCATCCCAAACCATCAACCAACACCATGATTTCACCATGAATCCCACGGACGTGTCCCGGGATGCCCAATTTCGAGCCACGGCCATCTAGGATCGCCGGCGGTGTTCAGCGTTGAGCTGTGACCATGCAGCGCCTTTAACTGAGAGTGGTTATCATGGTACCATGGCGAGTTTGGTCAAGACTTTAACCATGGATGATAAGCGAAAACTGGTGAACAACCTAAAAGAAAAACGATGTTGATCCACCTAGCTTTATGGAATCAAACCATAAAATCATACCCATGTATCATGGTAACCATTCATAAGGGATATATAAAAAAACCTACTTATAAGAAGGAAAACAAGCTGGGGAACGATGCAGGAACTAGGGGTACAGGCTACCCACAGCCTCATGGGTTATCATTCTGTAGCTTGCCAGCATGGCATAATGATGGTATCCCAAGATGGTATCATGACCTCCTGGTATAACCAACCATGGGATACTTTGAATGCATCATTGTTGGCTACTGCTCACGATCATTATGATAATCATGCTACGATAATAGCATGATGAGGGTATAACTCTTGTAATGATGCTAGTCATGGTTATTGTTGACAATCATTATAGCTTCCTTGTAATCATGTTCTTTGTGGTGAAGAACTCAGGAGTGTGACAAGTATCAGTACAATCATGTTACAGTATGATTCCGTGCTTTATAACCCTTGGTTGCAACTGATCTTCATGATTGATGGCGCTGCCTCCCAATCTGGATTGTGCCCACTGGATTTTCTCTTGATCAAACGCTTGGTTGCTGGTTGCCAAAAATCATGACTGGATATGGACAGAGGTGCAAATGAACATGTTCCCCTGAACTAGACATGTCACCATGTTCGAGGATAAATCACTTACTGCGGAGCGAAGATTTCGTTTTAACACACCAGAAAGTCACAGACGCTTCTGCTGATTTCTCGCCAGCTTTAGCTATGGAGAATCGCAAAGAGCAGCTTGGAACGGCTGCAAAGGACCGAGTGGTGGTATGGCCTCACCACAGGCTAACACCTTGTGGTAACCCTGACGGACTAGTTAGTTGAGACATCATATTAAAGGAGAACCATGGGGAACCTGTGACAAAAATAGGTGTGGTTCACACTGGCTGTTCAACAATGGCTGACATGCAATCAAAACGGCCAACCGTAACTTATGACTTGCTAGTAGTGGTCGAATTGATGCACAGTCTGCGAGAATGACCGTTGCTGGTTCCTCGGAAATACAGCTAGCTTATTTTATGTGGCTTCTGGCCCAGTTATGCCCAGCTTAAATCTGAGGGGCATCACTGCCAAAGCTTCCATATCAAAAATGATCGTTCTTGGCAAATTGTATGGTACCCGGGCATATGGCTGAACAAATCCTCCAGTTTCTGGGATGTGAAATACTGCCAGTTGCTTTTTGATTTTGATGTTTGGTGTTGACCCATCCACATGTTACCGTGTTCACTGTGGCTCAATTGATATACCGCAATCACTGTCAGTGAATATCCTCCGATCGTCAATTAGACATTCATGTGCCAGCAACTCACCATCCGTTTCTCATTTGATTCCTTGTATCATTAAGGACGTGGATCTTCATCAACCACGAGAACACAAACTTCATGCCCTGGTGCCTGCAACTAGCTATTGATCCAGACCAAAATGGTCTCTTGGTTGGTTGATACCTCCATGGTTAGTTGATGAATCGATAACATCATGACTAGCTGCTAGATGCAATGTACAGTATGTATCAACAATCAATTGTTGAAAACAATCAATATGAGTGTCACTTAGTAAACAAATGTATATGAACGCATATCTTCGCTTCCTTGTAAACAAACTACAGTAGATGCTACTTCAGAACCAGAAGGATGCCTGTGCAGCACAGAGAAATGCCACTGTGGTGAGCCACCGTGATCGCATCGCCGTGATCAAGCAATCTGATTGGCTTTGATTAAGCCTCTCAAATCCTCCAATTCGTTCACCATAAAGCGTCGAAGTTGAGCAATATCCTGCGACAGTTCAACTAGGAAGCGCAAACTCACTGATAGTTACATTAATGATGATGCTTCATTGATCTTATTGCGAGATTTCCCAAGATTTGGACCACACGTATTTGAGATAGACACGAGCAATGGAGCAGTGGAACTCCCAAAAAGAGAAGCAGTTTCAACTCATCCCACTGGCTTCTTCATAAATTGGTGGGGTACTCCCATGATATTGATCGTAGCCGTGGGGATTAATCGAAATCATAGCCGTGGTGATTAATCAATATCAGTATACCCCCACTCAAAAAAGGTTCCCTCCCTTCAACTGCAACAGATTTCTGGAGGGTAACTCAGTCATCAATCATCATCAACCATCATGGGCCATGGGCCATCCTCAACCATAGCTTGTTACCAATCAAATGTTCAACCCTGTACCCCTGGTTCCCCCGTCATTGACCTTTGTTTCCCCTTAGTATTGTTGGTAAATCCACCATTAGTTGGTTGGTTAATATTGACCTATAGCCATTTCTGGAGGGTAATCAACCCTTTCGAGCAACATTCGGCACGGTTGAGCATCGTTGTTGACCACCACTAATCGATGCTGACCATTTTTCCACCAGCCTTAGTTGCCCAAAACTGCTCGCGAAAACCGTGGCGACTCGCATGTCTGGACTTTCGGCCAATGGGAATGAAAACCAGCAAACTGCTAGCATCGACTTGGTGGCCTATAGATCCCTTGCTAAAAATATATTTTTAGTGGTTATATGGTAAATCAATCATATCCCAAAAACACTAAGAACCTAAGTTAGTGGGTATAAGCCATCCAGTCGATATACATGTGGAAGAAGAACAATGACGAAAATACACTTGGTGATCGTCCAGAAAGTGATGATCTTGTGTCCAAAAAGCAATGAGATGACAAACAATAGCCATGGATGAGATTGCTATCCATACATAGTCGGAAAGTCATGGAGAAATGATAGCAATGAGACACTGATGACTTTGATGACGCTGATGATGTTTTTGCAGGGGCCAGGGGCCCCCATTGGTTCACGTCTCGAACTCGAGGTGGTCGCGGATCTGCGAGGTAATGTTGGAGAACACTTAGCAATGACTCATAGTGGTTGAACGGGGTGCTTCCTAACTCAGAATCTTTGATCACTACAATTCATGACGCTTCAGAACAGTTCACGATGGCTTAGAATCTTTGATGATGCTTCACAACAGTCATCAAAGATGGCTATTCAGAACAATCATCTCTTTGATTGATCATAAGAATTCATAATGGCTCATAAACTAGTCAATGACTGTTGTAAATTAATCAGTGATTAATCAAATCTCTCTTCTAGCCCATAAATTCATACTTCACCTGCTCTGACTGACCGTTTGCCGATGACTATGTAGCTCCCTGCCAGGGTCGGCATACCAGGGCCAGCCGCCGCTGGTAATCGGCACACCGTGTTTCATTCGAGTTTCGCAGTTGGTTGGGATCCTTGCACTTTTCACGTTCTGACTTCACGAAAATCTGCAGTTTGTTGGGATCAGTAATGGTGCAAATTTGAAGGCCATGATGAAGTACGACCCATCCCCAGCATATTGTCAGACATGGCTGGGCAACACAGCATTTAAACAATCGGTTTCAATCATCCCACCATTGCTTGGACATGTTCGAAACAAAACGGCCCTAAGCTCGTTCTGACATCAAGGTCTTGCATGGCCAAAGTCATCCGTGACACCCTCATACCTTCCCCGAAAACGAAAGATGTGGCGCGGATGCACAGCTCCCCCCAGCAGTCCATCATGCTCACCGAAGTGGTTCTCCTGAACTGCAGAATGGCCTCGAAAAGTGCTGAGCTGCGCCGCTCAACTTGCCATGGAGCATGCAGTGCTTTCTCAATACTTCCTTCAGCGGACTACCGGGATGACCCGGATATCTCTGGCACCTGGATGACCCAAGCCGAGTCTTAGCTCGAGGAGTAGTTTGTACATTTAGACACTCCAACGACATGGTCAAGTGAGATCCAGCTCTTAATCTGCCACCTGTGTTTGATGCTAAATCACCAGCTTTGCGTCGCTGGTTCAAGTTTGGGTTTACCACTGCTAGTTGTATGTCACCCCATGGGTGGTGATCATGGCTAGCACCGATGTCATGTTTTCCATGACTTTACGTATAGTGAGCGGAATAGTACCGTTGCAACACATATCTCTGTAAATATGTGTGGCGCATGTGTGGCACATGTGTTTTAACAAGAACATACAGGTATACTGATGTGCGATGATGGGGATGTGGGTCATCCACAAGTGCTGCGGTAACGCCAATGCCATAATGTCATTTGCTCATCGTGAGAGATCAGAAGGCACGCCACCACAACTCAGATCTTTCATCAGACTCTGGCAGATTGATCGTTTTCACCACTCTAACAACCTGTGGATATCAACGTCAAATCTGACCCTCCTGTAATCAACTTGCGGATCCTGGGCAGGATTACACTCCTTACCTCTGCTGATATATGACTTCCACATTAACCTAAGATTGGGATTCCGTGCTGGTGGTTGATTTCTTCTCACACTTGATGAGGCTCGCGAATAGCTTCACCGATTAACATCAACCACTTAGCTTATGGTCATTGCTTGGAGTGCCCTGCATCACGTGGAATTCCAACCAACGGCTGAATCATGCTGCCATCCCAAGCGACATCTACCAACTCGGGCACAGAGAGCGCGTTGCGAGAATGGTACCTGCAGGCTCGTTGGTGTGCTGGCAATGATGGGTTGCTGACAGGAAAAGGGTCGTTAAAGGTCTGTGTTTAGCCGGGCAAGCTAGAAAGTCTAGCGTTTGAGCTGATCCTACTATTGACGATGGTAATTTTCTGTTGACGTCAGTAGATTGGATGATTGTGAGAGTCGACATAAGCGTATGTACATGCATAAGACTTGAATCATCTATGTACATGAAATTGAGATAACATACTCGTTGGCTCTTGAATCGCGATTTTTTTCCTACACTTGGCGCAGGATCACCCACCATTAGGGCTTGTTGAATGGCAAGTGTCATTGTTCAACTCCTGGTGGCACCGAATCACGCGGTTTTGTTTGGCAGCTTCCTGGCAAACAGCAGCTACCAAACCCGCCGTTGTGAGAAAAAAATGTTGCAAATGATCATGGATGATCCGAACCGCCCATCACCTGTTCAACGTGTAATCAATAGTTCAGCCCAAGCAACGAGTTGCGGATCATCTGAGCCCCAATAGCGTCGAAACCACAACAGTAGATCAGCTTTCACTTTGAAATTCAGCTTCCACTCTGGACCTGGGTTTCTTGCCCAGCGAGTTCGCTTCGATAAGTCAACAACTAGACAGTTGATCTATTCAAAATAGACACTTGTGCAGTCATAGTTGATTTCTACAAACTATCGTTATCTTTGTTATTCAAACCTACTAGTAACTAAGTATCTTGCAACCTATCTTGTATCTAGTCGTTATCACCTTCACTTGTACACCATTCGGCCGCGCAGTCGACCTGGCTCTGACTTTGCTATGGCGCCGTCAGCGCCACTAGACCACCCAGCAACCAGCTGGGTTTGGCTCCAACAAAGGCTGGGTCCACAGCTGGCATCAAAGACCAGTGCTGCTTAACGAATGTTAAAACAAATGTTGCGCTAGGACTGAAAGGTCCCGTATAACTGTAGCTTAGCACCCCCAACAAATGATGTTTTTGTCGCTTGAATCGACATTAGGGTCGTGCCGATTCACCAGCAGCAACATACCCAGGGTCACATGATTTCCGGATACTCCACCTGTGGCAGAGGTTGAGCTGACCGGGCTTACTCCACTGCTTGTGTGATGAATGGCTGTTCAAAAACATACTACGGGTCAATGTTAACCAACCAACAAATGGGTGAAGTAACAAATGGGTAGGGATGAATGGCTTGATAAATTGGATCACTTGATAAACATGAAAGGACGTATGCCCTATGGATACGTCTATAAGTGTATACATCAATGATTAAAGCATACTGTAGATTCATCTCTAAACCTTTGCATGCATGCATCTACGAAGGCATGTAGCCTAATGTGTATATCTAATCACATACTTATAGATCCTATGTAATTATATATGTGTACATACCTCTGCTGATCTTCTATTTAGTACTAACATGGGTTGTTGCTGATTGCCTGGATTGTCCTAGTAGAGTTGACCATCATCAGTAATGGCCTACATGATGTATCCTACTATGGGTAATTACTTACGGTCACTACCGTTGTTACCCTTCCAAGCAATCATTGGATACATACAGTAACCGATACTGTTACCTTCCTATTGCCATGGCAAACCACCTTACTATCATTGCTACTGTTAGTACTTGTACTGCGATACGTTTTACTCTTGCTACTTCTTACACCCATTAAACAGTCATTTTGCTATATCTACCATTGTTGCTATGTATACCCTATAGTATATATGGTGGTTTCTTTGAATAAGGGACCCGACAAATGCTTGGTGTATTAATGAACAGTGATTGGTATGGGATGATTTGGGGGCACCCCTATTTTGACCTAATGGATCCTTGCTTCATTCATAAATGGTCGTTAAAGCACTAAAAAAACCATTGGCTAAGCATCCATTGACCATACACTGCAAAGACCTTTCATAAACAGTCATACCACTGTGGTTTTACCATAAACAGTCATTCAACCGCCATAAACCATTTCATAAATGACAAGTATTTAAACCACGGTTAGTAAATATTCCATGACTAAACCAGTATGGTCCACTGTCTAACAGTCATATCTTAGGACCGGGGTTCGTCTGTTTAAATGTTGAAGCTTAGAACTAATCCAAAATTTCCTAGAGCTAATATGAGCTAATCATAAAGCCTAAATTTCCTAGAGCTAATCATAAATTCCCATCCTGTCGTGATGCTGTCCTTCCTGTTCCCGTCCGCTCGGCACCACGGTCATGACGTCCACGTCGATGGTGGACAAAGTTTGGACCAAGCCTGGGTCCTGGGGGCCCCGGCGGTGCCCTGCGCTGACGTTCACCGTGAATTCTTTGGGAACTTGGAGGATTGACGATGCTTGTGTGGTGAAATAGTGGTGAAATAGTGGTGAAATAGTATGATCATGGCTTAATACTTGTCAATAGCGGTGAAATCATGGTTGATAATGGTTCAGGCTGTGGGTAATGATGCTGGAAAAAAGGCGCTTGGTCATTTCAATTTGCAAATCGAATGATTGACACCTGAAAAAGAAATTGCATTGGAGGCAGTATGGCAGTACCAAGTTGATCAATGTTCAAAGTGGGCATGACCACTGGTTGGCTCAACTCGTTGAATCCGGTAGACCCTATCCCAACACGGCTATGGGTCAAAGTCAAAAATAATGGGTAGTTGAACATCCCAACAATGCGATGATTCTGTCCATGCAATGTTCACCAGGCTATTGACCCACAGCGAAGATCACTACATGGAACTTTCAGGGCGTCAGCAACTAGAGGGTCCAGTAGACCCGGCACTGAGAAATGTGTGCGATGAATATCGAATCAACTCACCTCAAAATGCTCGCGATATCCCCAACTCGCTAGGCTACAAAAGGGTCGATGATCTCAAGATCTTCCATGGCCCTTCCGTTGCTTGGGGCCGCCCAGAAGCCCAGCGCCGCCCAGGTTCCATGATGACATTCATAAAATGTTCGCGTGTGATGCCCTTGCTGCTTCTCACGTCCGCGGGGATCAATTCCTGCAGAAGCCCTGCCCTGGTTCTATGGTGCTGGGTGGGTACCCTGCCGCAGCTGGTGGAACCAAGGTTAGTGTCATCCCCTGAAAATATGCCAACCGTTCTCGATGAAATATGCTAAGAGTGGGATTCCAACATGAACAATCGTCCACAACAATCAGCATGAGAATACATGCTGCTAGTAGGATTACCATGATTATCATCACCAGGTAGCGCGATTCAAAGTCTTTTCCAGCCCAACTCGAAAGTGTGACCGGGCGAACAGCAGTGGCACAAACCAGGTAGTTCAATGATCTAATCGTCCTGTATTTTCAGGCTTCAACCACTTATGGGGTAGATAGCCCAAACAGTGTTAAGCAATAACCGTTAAGTTAGTGAAACCCGGGACAGCGGTCAGCATCCCTTTTCCTGGGCCTCACACACTGCGGTATGCGGTGATATGATACATGTGTGTTTTACATGGTGTGATTTTACACCCCCCTCGGATGCGATGGGCCGTGCACTGCGGCGCGAGCACCGACGCTCTCCACCACACCGAGGGGAACACACAACAAAAGTAAAGTGAGGCAAGAAAAACAATGAGTTAATTTGCAAATTGCTGACATGCGCTACAATTGAAATCGGGAACTAACCCTGGGCAAACCTGCGAAGGTTGCGTGTAGGGGCTTCGCCCACAAAGAAGAAAGACACAACTACTTCGGCCTCGGGATCCATTCACCGTTCGAATCCATCAGCCACCATTGGCCTCTCCACCAAGTAGGTCGTTGAAGTTCCTCAGTAGGTGTAGCTTTCGCTTTTGC
>VSDK01022105.1:140370-150484 GCA_009767595.1 Symbiodinium kawagutii | reverse complement strand
TATCTATAGATATATATATATATATATATATATGTTGATAACTGCCAATGCAAATTGAATCCCACCCCAGTGTCCACCCCACGAAGGGTGGTCATTGAGGCCTTGTTCAGCATCATCAACTCTACCCGCAGGGGAACTTGACAATGGGTAGGCTCTGCACCAAGGCTCTAACTCATGAAACCCGACAGCCAGCAATGGTGGGGATACCAAACGATATCCCAGCAACAACCAACGATGACTAGCAGCATCGGCAATAACATCAGTGCATCAACGACAGGAGAAAATATAAAACTCTATTAGCCACAAAACTGCATACCAGCTTATATCACTATACCCGCATTGACGGGGTTGTGAAAACTCACCAGCAGTGAATACAGCAACGGTAACTTGTAAAATGGTGGACTAAGTGGGAGTTCTAGAGTGAGTTCGTAATAAACAAAAATGATCACGTTCTGCTTTATCATCTGACCTCTGCAATCGCGGAGCCAGAAACGGAGCCCCTACTAGACTATGAATTGTATGGTTTAATTCCATTACGGCGAATCAATGCCAATCATGGATTGATTGCTGAGAACAGTTGATAGCTGTACACCGCTAGCACAGCTATCGTAATCCAACCATGAAGCAAGAACCATGCCCAGTTCCGGTGGCTAAGCAAACAATTCTATCATTGCTAGGGCTCAGAAACCATAGGCAACACGAGAATGTGATGCACCTAGGTTCTAACAGGGATCAACAGGGTAGAAACTGTGAACTAGACCTTGCTGGTGGATGGTCCCCATAAACAAATGACCAAATAAGCGGTCGGGCCTAGCGGTAGAAACCACCTCAACGCCGAAATGTATTGCCACATATTGCCAACAACAGGTCATCAGGTTGCTCTACGTGTAACAGGGCCACCAACATCATTGCACCAATCGCCCGTTTCCGTTAAAGTTTGACACCATCGCCAGCTGGGTACATGTCCGTTCTGCATTGCTATCAGATCCCATACAGCTATCGTCACACGATTGGCCCGGGTTTCCGTGCCCGCCGATCCCCTGATCTCCCCCGGCTGCGCCGGCTGCAGAATCAGCTGCGCTGCGCTGCGCTGCCGAGTCACCGTCAAGCCAGTGACCAGCAAGTAGAAGATTCCCAGCAAGTAAGTCATGGGCCCCAGCTCCAACATCCTGGCGAGATGGAAATCATTCAAATGGTCGTTTCAAATTTTTGCTCGGAAAAAACCAAAATGGGTGTTTCTCAAAATAGGGGTACCCCTGAATCATCTAGTTATTAACCATTTACAGTAATAAACCAACCATTTTTTGGGCTCCCTATTTTGAGAAACACCCAAATGGTTAGTTTATTACTGCAAACTGTGAATCAAGGATGATTTGGGGGTATCCCTATTTTGAGAAACACTCAAATGGTTAGTTTATTACTGCAAACTGTGAATCAAGGATGATTTGGGGGTACCCCTATTTTGAGAAACACCCACATTGTGATCATGAAACTGACATGGCTATGGGTACCGCAGCTGTTCTTATCCAATGACCAAACTCATCTCAATGTTGGCATGTTCACGTTCACCCTCTGCCTTTTTTCTGGGCCCATTGTTTTGGGCCTGTGGTGTTGAACATAGTCGATATGCCTGTGTGTGTCGATGCCTCATTGCCTCATGCCGGCCATGACCCAACGAGTCCAACGACGTTGGGAAGTTCATCGACTCGTTGGACCAGTCTACGACCAGCCTGGCCATCAGCTCCTGTTGTTCAGGGAAGACCTGAGAAAGGCACCGAGCGCCACGACTTCGCCGAGCTTCATGAATTGCCGGAAGATCCGTGTGCCGCCGTGGTTCATATACAGAACACTTGTAATGATATATATATATTGGTTATAGCGATATATGCTGATAGATATGGTTATCTAGATGTATAGTGATATATACCTACATCTATACATATATTTGTGATATATATATATATATTTACTTATTCATTTATTTACATTGGTATGCTAACCCCACCAAGACCTATATCTGTCATATTTTATATATACATATTTCTAGCATCTTCCTTAGCTTGGCGGAAATGCCGGTTGATTCATGGACGTTTTTCGTTTGCTCCGTTCACCATGCTTTTCTACGTATATTGCTGTTGACAAAAATACTGAAGGGAAATGCTGAGAAAAAAGAACAACATCGCTTGTTCGGACGTACTATTTGCAAGCCTCAACAACCATCAAAACCCAAGCTACTGAATGCGCAACGAATGACCGTTAATCATGGTACGGTTGGCTGATAGTGATGTGGCGAGGCCAACATTCATAAGTACTTCAGCAACCAGTTGTTCACCACCAAGAACTAACAAAAGCTTCACAAGCCTCATTTTTCATTGGAAATACATTCCCCCTGACAGCTGGTGAGTAAACACTGGGTCACTGACATGGCGATGATCTCCCATTGCCTGGGGTTTCAATATTTCTTACAGTGCGAAAGTGCGCTCCAAATAGTTTTCCTGACCTCTCGATGACATGCTTTGATAATACGCCCATTGTACTGCTGTCTTGTAGCTGCTTTCTTTGGAGCATATACCGGGGTACCGTTTTGGACTGGTTAATCACTCCCCCGGTCCAGGATTTGGTCCGCAAGCGGACTTGCTCCGATCGTCAGACCAGGTCAAGGATGCTGTTCAAGCCTCCAAACCAAATGAATATCTACAGTATACTATCAAAACACCAGTAGATGTATGTAGGTGTTTCTCAAGCCGTGGGGTCCCAAAATCATGAATGGTTTTTGTTGCATTTTATCACTATAAATGAGGAATAGTGTTGATTTGGGGGTCCTCTATTTTGAGAAACCACCATATAATACGATATAATACCATATATGTAGGATTACGTCGGTATACCGGTCATACCAATACAAAATATGACAACGCTGATTTTGAAATGTTTACAATTTGTTTTGGGACACAACAATCAAGATAACTTGGGGGTGGCCAGGCAGATAGCCAAAACGGTAGCCGAAGTACCACGTTCAGCATGAGGCAGTTCATCGATTCCAGCACTCCATCGTAGCAACCAGCAGCTTCTTCTGTGCCACGGAAGAGTTGAGTAAAGATGATCGCCTGCAGGTGTTCACAGCTGATGATGGAAAGCAAAGCTGCGAGTCGCAGAAAGCTGACTCTGCATCTTTGGAAATCTGCTTCGGTCAAATGATGCCCGTCGTATCACCACTGACAGATTGGAAATCTGCATCTGAAAACTTGTAGCGGCTTGTCTCAAAAGGTCAAATCAGGCAAGAGTATCTACCATCTGGTTTCACCACTCCCTGTAGCTCTTTAGCTCCCCCTTTAAAGGGATTTAGTGATACCCCTGGCTCCTTAGCTCCCTGAGAATCACCAGCTAGGTATTGAGACAAGCTGCAAAGACATAGATGATCACCATCATCAGAAACCTCAGCTTCAAAGCCGAGATCATGAGGTGATCTTGCATCTGAACTCATGAGGTGATCTTGCCAGCAGCGCACCAAATATGGGACACCTGTTGTGGTGCCCCCTCTTGTGGTTGGTATGGTCGAAGACCATGACTGTTGCTGATGTTTGCTTGGCATTCTGGTTTGTTGCTTCTTGTTGTTTACATGGGTAAGTGTATATGTTGATATCTCCAGAAACCATACCTCAACCAGGCTTCTACTTGTGACAAGTGTTACATTGTGGAAATCAGGGGATCCGGACCGTATCCCCGTTTAAGGCTCTCAAATGGATGCTAGTTTCTGGACCAAAACGTGCACGGTCCGTTGTACCAAGTGGGATCGGTCGATTGGTTGATGTACGCAGAATGAATGTTGCCGGTTTCTAGTAGGTATGACTAGCTTGTAAGAGTTGCTACTGTTGATGACTGTTGATGCCTGTTGATTGTTGATTGTTGTCCTACAAAACGCTATTAATGAACCGTTATGAACCAGCACGCATGCTGTTATCCCAGGTATCCCCCATTGCTAACTACTATCAACCAATAGCCCGTGCTCAACAAGCCCTAACGATGGCTGAATGCCCATGATTCACCAACAATCATCCTAGGGACACCACGTGGTGTGAGCTACTTCGAGCGACTCCCTGGATCAGAAACCGTTGGACGAGAATTCATCATGACTGGTTGATGTTGGTTAAGAATGGCTAATCATGTTGATGTTGGTAGTGGTGGTGCTGGTGGTGCTGGTGCTGGTGATGCTGGTGATGCTGTGGTGACAGTGGTGGTGTGTCATCAGCAGATTCAGCACTGGAAAGCCTGATACGTTTGGCCACGCAACAAGGTGGAGAGAACCGAGCGCAAGCCCATGCTGATGCCTTTCCTCAGTGGAGGGGCGCCTTTCGGCTGAGCTCGTTTAGCGAGTTACCAGGTAGGGACTCCCAAAAAACATGGGGAACTTCACAGTTCATCCGCCCCCAGGGACTGAGTTGAAGATGAATGGTTTACCCCTGTTCACACCATGGCATGTCCATGAAAAGGGGGGGGGGCAGAACCAGAAGCTAGAAATACTGCTGAGCAACCCACATCAACCCATCTCCACAGATTCCGCAGCCTTGATCGGGAGCTGAGAATCCTTTTTTGGGGAAACCGCAAGTGGACAAAACTGACAGCCTCAACCTGTACAGTATCTGCCAGCTTGTCAACCATCAATGGCAATCAACCATCATCAAGCAAAATCCACTTTGATGAACCATCATCAAGCATCAACAAATTGTATCAATCATGATAGACAGTCATCATTCAACCTGAATCTTTCACCCTGAGCAACCATTATCTACTATGCGAAACCATAATCCGCCACAATCAACGGTCACCGACGGTCATCAAACATTAATTAAGCACTACCGTCCATCCATTGTGGATAATCGTGTCAACGGTTCTGAACCAGCATCATGCCGCATCACCATGTTTAATCGCCAAAAACCAACATCTCCCAACAATGCCAGTCATCCTTCTCAACCAGTCACCAACCATCCACCAACCATTCACCAACCATTCACCAACCATTCGCCAACCATTCTCAAGCTTACCCTGTCACAGGTATCACCGTTCACCTTGGTATGCTCGACCTTGGTGCAGCCGAAGCTTCACCAAGACAATCAATTCACGGCACGAGCTCATCAACCTGCCGCCAGCTGAAGGTGGGAGGGAGATATAGCTACTGCACTGGAGAAATGATATACATATTCATTAGGAATATATATATATATTCATTTATTTATTTATATAAATCTACATATGCAACATACATACATATGCATATGTGCATAATTGTGCATAAGTTGTTAATAATCGTATATTTCCTAAATCATGATCAACACTAACGGTTCTTGAGGGGAGATCGACACAAATTCACCACCCCAGGTCTTGTTTCGTACAAAGCGTGAACCTTCGAATGCGGTTGGCCGGCGGCCAAATATCATAGTTCTCCCGTTATCACGCTTATCATGCCTACCTATGGCTCTGCCGATATACGTGCATGAATGAACAAATCTGCGTGTGTGCACAAATATGCATCGCAGGCTTCACACTTGCAACAAAATCACACTTGAAAATCGCAGTGAAGTGAATCACTGAGAATAGGAATCCTGGGCTTGATTCTTATTGGAATAACATTGCCTTCCAGCCTGGAATTCTTCAAAACCATATCTTCCCTCTCCAGCTTTAGCTTAGTTCCATTGACCAAAATCTGAGTCGCCACCAGGTGCCACCAACTGGCTGCCCACGGTCCCACGGTGCCCGGCCTTCCAACCCGCGCAATGCGCACCAAACGGAAGAGACGCAGAATTCGAAGCACCGACATGTTGGCGCTTCCCTCAGGTCATGATCAGTGGATGTTTCACCAGGGGAAATGATGATTGAGAATGGTTAACAGTGGTTAACAATGGCTGTAAAATAGCTGTTATATGGTGGTTTCTCAAAATGGGGGGTACCCAAAAAATGCTGGGTTTATTACTATAAATGACTACTACTGGATGATTGGGGCGTACCCCTATTTTGAGAAACACCCATATAATCATGTTTAATAGTGAATGATATTGATACAGTAGTTAAGGGCTGATAACTAAATAATAGTGGTTGACAGTGGTTAAGAGTGGTTGTATGATAGCGGTTATGTAATAGTGAATAGTGAATATAGTGGTTATTGGCTAAGAACTAGGTAACAATGGTTGATAGTGGAAAATTTTGACTTTATGGTAGTTATCTTTGATTTTTGATTGTTGCTACTGGCCAATGTTGCTTCATTTGATGGCAAATCATGATGAATTAATGATCAATGATGGTAAATAGTGATGGTCGAGAATCATGAATATGGGCTAATACTGGTTCATAGTGGTGTTAATTACTGCTTTACCAACTGCCTAGAAGTATCTAGCAGGGGCATATAATTTGTGATAACGGTTGTAATGAATGATATTGTTTAATTTGTGTCACAACCCACTACTAAATTTGATCACTATATTGATAATAACGGTCAAATGGTTAATGATCCATGGCGGAATATGAAGGTCAATGACCGTCTTAAGCAATCTGGCTAGGATCATTCATCATTTTTGTTAAGTAAGAGGAACAAGCCAAAACTCGTCGGTGGTTGAACCACCCCGTCATGAAACATATGCTTGTCAACCAACCAACCATTTGGCTTCATACATAATATGAAAAAGTTCAAAACCACAACCAGAAAAACTAGGATCCTTAACGCAAAAATCATTTGATGTGATCATTCGTCAAGAAAACCAAAACTGGTTCTGTTGTCAAGTTATATGGGAAACAAGCCCCGTGTAGGCTTCAATTGCTGGGTGAACATAGCAATATCTGTTGGTAATCTGACATACAGTAGCAATGCAACAATCACAAGGGCAGTGGATGATTTGACAGTTAAAAAGGTACGTTTTCGACTGCAAGGTTGATTTATCAGAGCGTAATGGCGTAATGATAGGCTTGAACCAACATTATCAAAACTGTTGTATTGCGAGAGGAAATGGTCAACATGTTACATGGTGCAGGTCAATGAAATGTTGTAACGGTTGATGATGTCCAGTAAGCCGGCAGTGATGGTCATGAGCTACCCTCGAACATGCAATATAGGCCGGATAGTCGCTGGCACATCTTCTACAAATTCCCAACAGCGATTAGTTCAGAATGATGCGATGTGCTACCATCACCTGCTTTGTATTGACGAAGTCATCAAATGCTAGCAATCCTGCACTCGAATAATCAAAACCAATCAGGTATGATTGACTCATAAAGAATCGGAGGAACAGCTTCACTGATCATCAGTGATCCCGATTTCTGAAGAATCAATTTTGACCAAGAATGATCAGAAAAGACCATGATCTTCAGCCATGATAGGGCTCCTTGTGAACCATCCGCTGTTTATTCCGTGTTGTGATACTGTAGCCCCCAAGAAACTTGGCTGCTTTCCTGAGCTGAAGAATGATCAGCTTGCATCCCGAAACTATCCCTGTTGAATGATTCAAGTGGCACCCCTGGACCATCAGTGTTCAATGATCGGCCGTTTGTCCGCTTCTTTCCAAGAACTAGTTGAGAATGGATAGTGATGGTGCTTGTGTCCAATCTTGCTTTGTCTTGTTTACTAAGTATTTTCAACAATGACCATGATAGTGATAGTGATCTAGTTAGCCTATTTAATTCATTGAATAAGGGTGTTGTACACCCTACAATGACCAAGTCATCAATAGATCGGCTGTAAAATGGCACTGGACCTGGGTTCAATTCATTCACCGCACACCAAGAGATGTGGCCACTCTTTAAACCAATGCTGGCTTGTTGCTTGATCTGCCTAACCATGGTTCATAACCTGTCTAAGAAGATCTTGGTGCATCAGTAGGTGTATGCACAGCTTTTGGTTCATCAACGATGGGTGTCACGTTGTTGTAGTTCTCGGAGGAGGCGTCCAAAATGCCAGTTATTCACCCTGACTGTGCCCACTGCCATAAGCACTCAGCGTTGCTTCCCATCTAAAGTATGCTCTGTTTGGGCTGGATTTGGGGTATCCCAATTGATGTATACTTGGACGTGCAGTTGAGGTCATACCATGATGGGCCTCTACTGCATAAGGTAGGTCAACTAACGCCTAGAACCATGGTGAATGCGACTAGTTCCAATCAGCGAAGATACATGTCCAAGAATATAATCATATGGCTGTGGGTCAAGAGCACCGGAACCCAAGCTATTTACATCTAAAGTGGAAGGCCAACCAGCTACAACGTGCTACCCCAGCTGAACTGCTGATTAGAAACCAAAGAGAAGCAAGAGACGATTGTATCATATTGGGTCTAGAACCAACAAAATGAGTTCGAATCAAATATCTTGGGAAAGTTTCTGATCACAACCCGGGCAACTACCAGGTCAGGTAGATCTAACTTTTCATTGTTGAGCCCACAAATCTGACGCGGGGGTGCACCACCTGAAGCCAGCGCCCCCCAATTGCACTCAGGCGGCTACCGAACCTCAGCTGGATGTTTGGAAAGACCACCCTGCTGGTCCCCTGGTCCGTAGCTACGTGGGAGAGATCTCCATGTGCGCATACAGAATACATACACATAATATAGATATGGTGGTCCTATTTATGTATATGTTTGTATTTCTGTTCTGATTCTGTACATATTTTTATATCTATACTTGCCCACATGTGTATACATCTACATGTCTTTCTTTGCGTGCGTATGTTAGTTTTGTGTTTCTATGTCTTTGTTTATTTGTGCGAAATGCTCGAATGTCTTCCTTGTTACTCCAAATTATGATTCCATGATCCCCAAACCGGTAGCTGTGTGAACCGACAATGTGTCGAACAGCAGAACCTGTGTAGTGTCTCACAAGGTGTATCCACAATGAATCATGACTGATAAAAGTTGATTGATGCCTGCTAATAAAAAGCAAATAAAAGCCAGTTAATGATGACTATTCATTATTCTGAAACATCATTAGTTGAAACATGATTCGCCATCAACAAGTATTACAATATGAAATGTTCACAATAGTTGCTGGCAAGTGGTTGATAGCTTCCTTTTAAGATTCTATTTAGAATATTGCTCAAACTGGATTTCGAAGCTTACCCCTAATAATCAATTTAAAATCCTTTCTAATAAAAATAGAAAAAATGAATCCAAAATTTAATCAAATTCCTTTTCAAGTTCTATTTCAAATATTGTTAGAAAATTGATTTCAAAGAGGACCTCAATAATTAATGTTCAGGATGGGGTTATTTCTATTATTAGGGGGTAAAGACCCTTCTGGAATGAATCTGTTTCCCTATTGATTTTCAATTGCCACAATTAAACACGTAACTTAAAATAAAAAGAACACAAATCCGGAATTCCACGCCTATTCTATTGCTTGGGAAACTTTTAGGAATAGAGGGAAGTAGTTGCTGATCATCAACTATCAATTCATCGTCAACAATCCTGTGGCTGGCCAGTGGCGCTGCATCATCAGCACCAAGAGTGAGGTGATCCACACCTGAACGCAAAGAGGTCGTATCCGATGCGAGTTTCAACGTGGGTTCCAATTGGGCTGGATGGTCGATGATGGTGGTGTGCAGCCTGGTTCATGATGTTGATCTGCCTTGCTGAGGACAACAGCAATCACAGCAATGATATAGGGGATTTTTCACGATGAAATTTGGGGAAGCTTCCGAAGGTGTTATATAAATCATTTCTTTTAGGAATGGCTACATATGAGGAAACACCTGTCATGAAATCACGACCATGTGATATCGGCCCAGCGGCCACGCCCATCTCATCATAGTGGAATGGTTGCAGTCAACCAATTCTTCTGGTGCCATAGCTACAACCAGGTAACTCTTGTTTCCATCTAGCCATGAACCTTGTCATGCCATGAAGCAACATGCCTTGCAGAATTAACATTGCCGACTCACTGACCAGCATGATCGGAAATTGCCAGTGGGTTGCCACATATTATTGTGCAATTCGCCTTCAAATCTCGCGGTGGCTTTTTGCAAAGTGGATCTCGCCTCAGCGATAATGATGATGACAATGACAATGACAATGATGATGATGATGATGATGATGATGATGATGATGATGATGATGATGATGACGATGATGACGATGATGAT
>VSDK01022105.1:126909-140000 GCA_009767595.1 Symbiodinium kawagutii | reverse complement strand
TGATGATCATCATCATCATCATCATCATCATCATCATCATCATCATCATTATTTCACGTATGAACTACTTGTATGATCAAGATGTGGTGTCATTTGTCATCTGCAGGCCATGGTCATGGACCCATTTTCCTGGGGGTGCTCAAGGAATGACTACAAGGGCATTCATTCCATTTATTGGCATGCATCCTTCATTCCATTTGTTGCTGACCAATAGTTTCATCCAATCAAACCCTGACCCCCAGGACAATATGAATAGATTGCCTGCCTAAGCTGCTGTGCTTTAGAGGGATTAAATGCGGCAGGAATGGATTTCATCTCAAAGCAACCATTGGAATCAATTGGTTGCTGTCCATGGTCGGTGGACACCTGCTGATACTTCATGTTGCCTCGTTGGCGTTTATTCATGAATTCCACATGGGCACTCAAGCTCAAAGGGTTGCTGCGAACAAATGCAGCCGCTGAGAATGTCACTGGTCCAGAAATCTAGACATTCTGAAAAAGCGTTGCTGACGGCTTGGAAATGGTCCATAGTCAACTAGGAAGACGATTGATTCAGCAAATGACAATCAGCAACAACGACTAATGATCATGTTGCCGAATATATAGTGACTTACCACTATATAATAAAGGTAGTGTAACTCGGCCCCGCAACCAGTATTGAAGGGTACAAAAATCATGTAGCTGGACAGCCTCGCCAAACTGTAACTGTAGGTTGATCAATCCTTGACCAATCTAGACGGCTGTTTCGGTCATTGGTTGGTTGAAAAGGCTATCATTGGAAAGGTTGATAGTTGACTGGTTGACTGCAAGTTGGTTGATAAGGCCAACGACCTGTAGGAAAAGATCATTAGAATCCACGGTTCATTAGAAAGCAATCATTACAAATCATGGGCTACAAGGTTCAGTCGGAAACGATTTTGACAATGCAAGGTTCACTGGAAACAGCTTCGTAACTCCCAATTGGATAGTTAAACCATTGAACAAGCTGGACTACAAAGAGATGAGTTGCATCCAATACAGAGTATCTCGACAGAGGTGGTATAACCCAAGCCTGCCAACCAGCACGCAAAGATCTCCTGCTGCACCCATAGGTTGATAGTTTCTGATGATTCAGAACGGGCTCCACAAAGGATTCCTGGTTCGAAACCAGTCATCAAAAATCAGTGATTGTTGATGAGCCTTGGTCGCTGTTGGCAGGAATAAGCCAGCAAGAATTGTTTGGTGGGTCTTTCGTGGTCTTTGGTTATGGATCCATATGGGGGTTTCTCAAAATAGGGGAACCCCCACTTATCATCCAGTTGATCAACAATGGATCATTCATAATAAACCAACTGTTTTTGCATCCAGTTGATCAACAATGGATCATTCATAATAAAGCAACTGTTTTTGCGGTTCCCTATGGCTTGAGAAACCTCCAAAAGCCTTCCGTCATATCATCAGTTTCTATCAACCAGCAGTTGCATGCAACCATTGGCGCCAAGCCCTTCCTTTTCGCTGCTCCACAATGCTATTGGCCGCAACCCCGCCTCCCAAATCATGGTGAGAACCAGCGTCAAGTCGAAGAGGAAGCTGAAGTCCTTTCGGACTTCGTGCACCGAACCCCAAGTATTGGTTCATATAAAAGTCAAGAAGCAAAATTTGAATTTTGCATGCTATGGCTATAATAATGGTCGACAATGTTTCATCATTGCTAAACAGTGATTTTTCAATAGCCAACTGTAGAGGCTAGGCTAGAAGATGATCGATAGTAATTGTCAATAGCCAACTGCAATGATTCATACATGACAGTGAACAGTGATGGCTAGTGCCAAGTTAGTGGGAATGACAATCAACAAGAGCCGATGAATTCAAATTGAGAACAAGCCAGCTGACCGCAGGTGACCATGACAACAAAAGCAACCAACGATGGGTGAGGTTACACTAATAAGCAATGGAAATGGTATGCGATAGTTATACCTTAATTACTGACAATGCCTCATGGCAGAGGCAATAAAAACCAGGTGTGCTTACAAGCCAGTAACAATGGTCTGTTGCTGAGCAATTCCAAAAACAGTTGGCACTTGATCATGGTCAATAGTCGTCAATGAGAAAGGATGACAAAGAATCGTCAACAGTATACCAACTAGCTAAAAGAATTGCTGATTAGCTATCATTTGGCTAGGCCACTCCTGGTAGCTTCTTAGGGCCCCCTGTAAAAGGCTATGAAGATACCCTACTTCCGAATCTCTCCCTCCAATCCCCATCTGCCACTTAGCAATCGCCGTTTGACATGCCAGGCATCAGTCATACCTACCTCAAACCAGCAACTCTCGTAGTTTCCATTCGCATGGGCATCCCATGGGCATCCCAGGCCTCCGGCCACCTATCATACTCAGATATCGATACACTACGTTTTCTGCGGGGTCCAAGCTGGTTACCTTACTGTCGTCCAATAATGATTGGTAACTCGCTGGTGTGCCCTAAGTCCCAGTTGAATTGATCAGCGGCCGCTTTCCACACTGCTGTGGGGAAAAACTGTAAACGGCCCCCCTAAACCAACTTTACAAAAACCCAACTAAGCACCGTTTATTGCCAAAATCATTGATGATCATAATCATGATTACAACTGGCTATCCCTCTGATTGCGCAGCCTGAAAAGAGATGGCCCGTCCTTCAACGGGCTGTTCAGTGGGAGTGTAAACCCCAGTTCTGCAAGTGTGGCTTGGTCACCAACAAAAAGTGCTATCTTGGCGGTTTTGAGATCGCTAAGACTGTAATGTTTCATGGATCTATCCATCTCCCAAGGCATGGCGAAACCACAACTCACCCGCCACGGTCTCACCATCTGCTCCTTGAAGGCATCGCTGCCGCGCTGGTAGGCCAAGAAGCGCACGGAGATTTCGAAGGAGAAAAAAAGGGCGAAGAAGTTGTCCACCACCTGCGGTGGGCTTTCGCGCCAGCGCTGCCGGGATGGCGAGTTGGTGAAGATAGCTGGGTAGCAGTTGCGAATGGTAGATATGACAAGCCTGTTAAATGGGGAATCTTAAACAGATTATAACTAGGGTGGGACAACACCTGCAAATCAACTGGCTCGCTCCTCCCACTCAACAGAACTCACCATGAAAATCGCTCCAAACCAGCACTGCTGTTGTGCCGGACCGATTGGTTGGGCTAGGATGTGCATTGTGGACATCTATGACAGCATGTGGTATGACTACATATAAGGTGGTGTCTCGAAATGGGGGTACCCCAAAAGTGGTTGGTTTATTAAGTGCTTGGTTCATTACTATGAACGGTTTGTATTGGATGATTTAGGGGGTACTCCTATTTTGAGAACACCCAGAAGACATGTCTATGACGTTGCAAACATTTGAACACAGTCACATCAAATGACTTTGGTCTAGAGTGAGATCTTTGCATGGCTGACGACATTTACACTGTAAAATTTACACAAAGATCTTGTTGGAATTGTTTGTTTTGTAGGGCTGGGAATTTTTGGATGACAAAATAAGTATATTACCTTGAATCAACTCCAACGTTGGTTGGAGATTCCCATCTCAAATCGCGGCCGCCCTCAACAGATGATCGGCCAACCCTGCGACCGCCTGAAAGATGAGTGGCGAGTCAATCTCCAGGTCCGCTGGGTTCCTGAGAGCCAGCCACGTAGTATGTGAGGTTCACACCCCTACGGCTGGATTTGCAGCCCCGTTTGCACCCCATAAGATAGCTGGATTAACCCCTATAACCATGGTGAAAGTTACCACTAACCATCCCTGGGGATGCACACCCAAGGACTGATGCTTGAAGAGCATCAAGCCGTGGGCCACATGTCATGCTAGGCATCATTGATCTAAACAAAGCAATCCTTGCAGAGGACACGTCTTGAAACCCATCCTGCGTAGCGATTATTCACTGTCAATCCCACCCTTGAGAATTCTATTCACAACACGGTGGGGCTCCGTACCTTTGGTTGCTATGTCTATACTAGACGCAACCACCATGAGACTACCAAGGACCAAAAAAAGCCATCCTCCTATGTAACAACAACCATGTCCCCCAGCAGGGACTCCCATCTTTGCCAAGTCTCAGATCTGTGTCCACACCAATCCAAATAGCGTTGAGTACCTCAACACAGGTGGGGCAACTGTGGCAGCAGCGACCCAGGCGTTGCTGTTGTTATTGCTGGTAGATATATTTGTCGACCCCACCGGGCCCAACCATTCTCACCTACCATCCCTCGAGGTCCGTGGGTCCTCCCAGGGGCTACAGCCAGGCGTCTCTCAGCGCCGAGGTGCGATGACCAGCATGGTAACATTCTTGAAGATCGCATCCCTGGCCACCGCCTGGCACCTTGCCCGGTGTGGGCTGCTACTCTCTGCTGCTGACAACGCTGGAAAACGTCCCAGGGAGCCAGAAACGATTAAACTGTGGGCTTTAGCGGTGGTGAGTTATGGCGTGCTTTGGAATTGGGTTGGGTATCAAGGGGCAATTGTTTGGAATGATTGGTCAAAATATCTATTATTTGGGGATGGTGGTGAGCCAAAACGCCAAAACGGATTGGGGCACCACTGTGGCGCCCCATGTCGGTGATGTTGCTAGCAGGGACTTCCAACGTCATAAATCGTATGGCTGGTGGGGAATGAACAAGGATAAGCTCAGGTTGGAACCCGGGTCAGTTGTTGCGGGTTGTGGCCTGCAGGCAATGTGCTAGCGGCGGTTTCCGCGTAAGACTCTTGGAATGAAGCGTCCTGGTGAAAACTCCTCGTTTCGGGCAACGTCCGCTGTGCACAGCCTTTGTTCTCAGAGTCATGCTCCTCGGAATTGGAGCGTAAACAAGGGGGTAAGTTTCATCTAAAGCTAAGTAGGGGCTTGAGACCAATAGCGAACAAGTACCACGAGGGAAAGATGAAAAGGACTTTTTAAAGAGAGTAAAAAATGTTTGAAATCGCTGAAAGGGAAGCGAATGGAACCACAGATCTTGCTGAGATTGCTCTAAGCCTTCGTGAGCTTTGAGCGTGACAACGAAAGCATTGCGCTCATGTGTGAACTTCTGCCCGGAGTGTTTCTTAGCTTGCGCGTCACTTGCCACGTCTGTTTGAGGACGGCCCTCAGCTCGCAAGTTGCATCGGTGGGTGCTTCTTCGGGTTGTTAGGGATTCAGACAGGTGAGAAAGCTGGTTGGCTCAATGGTTTTTTTCAACCCGTCTTGAAACACGGACCAAGGAGTCTAGCTCGCCTGCAAGTTCTCGGGTACAGTAGCAAGCCTAACGGCGCAATGAAGGTGACTGCTGGGAATTTGCACCGGCAACGGACAGATCAATGAGGAGAAGTTTGAGTTTGAGCATGTGTGTTTGGCCCCAACAGATGGTGAACTATGCCTGCGAAGGGCAAGGTCGGGGGAAACTCTGGAGGCTCGTAGCGGTACTGACGTGTCTGATGCATCGCTGAGGAATCTTAGTGTTCCTTGGCTCAGCCAAGAAATGCCGATCAAACCACCCATCATCAACCAGCTTTAACCATCATCAACTCTGCAACCAGCCATTCCCCAACCGCACCCAATATGAAAGATTGATTCACCATCCCGAACCAGCATGAATCATGAATGAATAATGCTTCAGTATCAACCATCATGAACCAACATCTGCTGCATCCGTGGTCGCAGGGTGGGAGCCAGCTGTTGACGACCTTCGAAGGTTGAACCTCAGCAGAGACCCTGGGCCGCCACACCATCCAGTGGTTTTGAACATGTCCTTGGCGTGCTGATGTGTGCTGCATGGCATGAAGAAGTCCAGCCATGATCATCTCTGATTCTTTCGGCTGATGGTCGGCAACCTGTCACTCAAGGTTTCAATCCTTGGAGGTACCTACCAAAAAAAAACGAATAACAAAGATTAATAAGGGGTCTAACCAACCAATGTAGTAAACCAATGATAGTTCAGGAAACCAATGACTTACAACCGATGATTCGGGCCTTCCCCAACAAAGAAAGGGGTGCACCAATGACTTGAACCCCTACCCAGCCCTGCAGTAGTTTTGTGATGCTACAGGGATGAATCAGATATCCCTGCTTGTATCAATAAGTAGCTTGTAATTAGTAATAATAGCTCATCCAGACAGGATTGTAGTAAGAAGCTTGTATTGATAAGTAGCTTGTATTAGTAATCCCTATGATTGATGCTTTATCACCAGCTACTTAAGGTAAACTGAGAGTGGCTTATGTCAATACAGATCTACCATGATCCACCTTGTTTTGGTAGAACACCATGCGTTGATGAACCTCATTGCTGCATGTGTCTATCTATAGGCAGATACATGAACAGATAAACATGTACTGACGCATCACGATGCTGAAAAGAATTCCAACAACATCCTACTGCTTTTACAAGATTCACGAATATTGCTTCCCTAAAGTCATCATGTTTTTTGGCACAAAATCTAGCGAGCTAGCCTAAAGTCCCATTGTCACAACAAAATTGCGAAGGTGAATGTTGCTACAATACGGCTGTGGGTCAGTTCACCCTGTACCTCTGGTTCCCCCATCATGAACCATTGTTTTCCCACTATTATTGTTGGTGAACTTATGCCCCATTTCTGTTGGTTAATATTTACCCATAGCCATAACCTTCAAATGGGATACCCTGAAACACAGATCAGCCACCGTGCCCGCCGCCACCAGTCCTCCGGGTTCACCTCAGGTTCCTTAGCGATACACCACTGGATGGGGTTCACCCCAGTTGCGGTAGGGATTGCGGCGGACCCACGGCCAGCAGTGCATGCGACCAGTGTGTCATATCACCAGCCATCAACAGCAAGGATACAACTGAGATACTGCCAAAAGTCATCTGTCACAGAATGTCAGTTCTATTCGGCTGGTTGGGTGAATAGGTGGATAGCTCGTGGATTACGATCAGTCTCCTGGCATGCCTATGAGCCATGACGAAAGCTCATGAAATCCCCGGTTCATCCACCAGCCAGTGGTGATCACTATATGAAGTAATTTGGTGACCATCCACGGTGGATGCTTGGCTCATTTGTTACACCTTGGGAGATACTCCTGTACTGTAATGTGTATAGATGTTTACATGTTCGCGTGTTTCCCAAAATGCTGGGGCCCGAATTTATCATGTTCCTTTTGCCGATCGAAATACTTCCTGGGATTGGCATCAAGTCATGCATGTTGTTCATATGTATGTATGCATTGAGGGAGGGAGGGAGGGAGGGACGGGGGAAAAATAGACTATGGGCATGACCGTCCGGCAAATGACAAAATCAGTCTTTGTGGGCATGTTCACCTACCTATTTGTTGGCCAGTTGGTATTGATCCATAGCCATATGTACAAATATACGCAACATGTATGTACATATATGCTAGTATAGAAATGAAATTGATTAGACATGTCAAGTAGACAGTATACATCTGTATGTGCTAAAATAGACTATATATCGTCTGAAAATACACAAAAATATACTGGCATGTTAAGGAAGGATATATATATATATAATCTACTATCTTGTCTGAAAATATAATTCCTAGAATATACTAACCTGATATGGGTCTTTCTCCAAACAGGGGTACCACCAAATCATCTAGTTATTCACCATTTATAGTAATAAACCAACCATTTTTTGGGCTCCCCATGTTGAGAAACCCCCAATTAGATAAGATGATTCTCAATGTTAGATCATCACCAACCTGCAAACCTGCAAAGAAGGCGGTGCCTTTTTTCAGCGCCGAAAAAATGTGCGTCCAGCGTCGAAGAGACTCGCGCGGACCTTCTCCTTGATCTTGTCCGCGTCGGGAAACATGGCACCTGGACTCGTCGCGCCGGGTCACCGGCGGGTCACCGGGTCCAACAGACAGAAGTGACACTGAAACCTGTGTCGCGTCAGCGTGGACTTAGTGGAGTGAAGGTCAACACTAGCAATGACTGATGGCGGTTCATACTACATAGTTGATAGAATGTCAAATTAGTGGTTCACAAGGGTGCAGGTTCAGGATGCTTTGGAATGGGTCGTGGAAGGAGAGAAAAAGTTGTGTTCCAAAGGCAGACTGCTTGTGATCTGCCAGAAGATAGCCAGAAAGCGACCAGTTTGTGGTTTCAATTACTAGGTGCTGGTTTCAACCCCTGTGAAAAATATAAGGCAACCGACTATGTGTTAATAAGTACTAGGGAAAATAAAAAATGCTTACAACCACCAGCCAGACTTAACTCTGGACAAAACACTGCCTTGCAAACATCCAAACAAGCAAGCAAGCAAGCAAGCAAGCAAGCAAGCAAGCAAACAAACAAACAAACAAGTCCGAACGAAGCAAGTAAACGAGCGCCAACTCACAAGCTGCCGGTGTCAAGCCAAGCCGGGTAGCTCCAAAGTGCTCCCTCCAATCTGCACAAGGTCACCAAAGTTTGATCTACCACAATTATGATCAAGTCTTAGGTTCCCTATTAGAGTTGGTACAATATTCACAAAGAGGTATTCGAATGCTTCTATCGCTAGTTCTCTCTCAAGAATCGCAATACCAACAGTCCCTGCTGAAACGTCACAATTGCTATCGACTATATAAGACCGGTCATCAACTATCATAACACCTACCGGTAATATCATACCTATCACTTTGTGCAAATTACTACCAACATCTGGTTTTCGCATGCTTCTTAAATAGTTCTCAACTATCAACCCCGGCAAAAAACGTTTCTCAAACGACTATCGTTGAAAACTATTCCCAACCTGGATGGATCATTATCAACCACTTATCAACCACTTTTCAACCACTTCTCAACCATCATCCCTGGAAAATCATGCGCAGTTCTCTTCACCAAACACCAACCATCGAGGCCTGGCCCCCGGACCACCACGGGTTGCGCCCGCGCCTGACGCGAAGATTCCGAAGCCGCCCTCCACGCCGGGCAGGTCCGAGGTCTGACGCTTCATCATCAGAGGCTCCTCTCTCCGCGGGGACCGTGGACATCCCAAGTGGAGCTGACCGTGACCGTGGGTTACTGTAGGGGATAAACATTTGACGTGGTTGTAGGGTATAGCCATGATAACGGTTATAGCTACGGATCTTATTTGACATGGTTATAGCCATAGCCACCGTTATTAGGGGATAACCATTTGGCTATTAACCATCAGTGATGGATGATAACCAACAACCTATAGGGAAAACAATGGTCAATGATGGGGGAACCAGGATAAACATTTGACATGGGGATGTTGTGTGAGATGTTATGTGGGATAAGCATGGGTAACCATGATTATAGGGGATAACCATGATAGCCTTAGAAGATAGCCTTATCAGATAGCATTAAAGATAGGTTATACGGGATAGCCATGACTTATAGGGGATAACAATCTTATAATAATGATTATCCCCAAATAACTACCCTATAAGGTGACTTGTTGCATGGCAACAACTTAGTAAACTTGGGGTGATAATGCTATAAACTGTTGGGGGAAAGCATGGTTATTAGGGGAAAATCTTACAGGGTATGATTATGGCTAGAAACCACAGATAACCATTTGACATGCTTATAGGGGATAACCATGATAGCATTATAAGATAGCGTGATAGCATTCAAAAAATAACTTTTTTTCAGTGAATATGGATATACAGAGTGGTACCCCCTGATTACAAAGGTGGGTCTGTAAGCCACCGAAGAATAGTTATGTATATCAGGACTGGTACTTAGCCCACTTATAAGCGAAATTAACTGACTGGGGGGGTACCACTCTGTATGGAGGAGAATGGAACCTACAAGGTGATTTACCATGGTTATAATTCTGTAAATTGTTGGTAGCCATGGGGATTGTAACTACAGTACCCTTTTTTTGTGGTGATCATCCAAGTGGTGAAGGCAGGTCAGTGTTGCATCAGTGGCGAGGTTGATGGTTGATTAGCAATGGGCAAAAACGTGTTGCATAAGTGATTATGTATTACAGCACCGTTGACATGTGAATGATAGTGGTTGTTTACAGTGGTTGAATATGCTGACAGTTCAGTATAAGGCTCAAATAGAAATATATCGTAAACCCGCCATCATGCTGGGGATAAAGCGAACAAAGATATGGATTGGTCCGCAAAATGAACATGAAACCTTTCCACCAAAAAGTATATATAGACACAACTTTGTGAAGTTCTTCCAGTGGTGGACGGCAACCGAAGAACGTGCCTAGGAGGGCAAAACCCTTCGAAGCATAGCTGGTTGACGAATTGATGTTCAACTAAAGACCAAGAACAACCAACAACAGCCACCAACAACACAACATCTAACAATAAGAAGCAACCGCCAACAACAAACAACAACAACAACAACAACAACAACAACAACAACAACAACAACAACAACAACAACAACAACAACAACAACAACAACAACAACAACAACAACATTAAGAAGAACACGACAATCTTCAAATCGATTTAGTGGGGAAATAATCCACAAATGGTAGCTGGACTTAGTGCTGATAACGAATCTTCACGATGGGTTGGCCATGACTGAGAATGGTGACCACTAGTCATTCACCACGACCAATGATAAATAGGCGACAGCAACCATAATTCACCATGTTTCACCAAGCAGTCGCCAACCAGTCTCCAATTTCGGGCAACAAACGGCCGTTTTTGAGAAGCAGCCTCCAGCCCAATCCAGGGCTGAAGCCTTTTGTCACGGCCACACGAACCCCCCAACTGGGCGGTTCCCGCCGAAAATCATCAATCCAAAAAACTCAGCCGGGGATGTCCCAAGTTGTTTCTCCCACGCAATATCCAAAGTTATGAGCGTTAGGCAGCATGTGCTGGCAGGCGTTCTTAGTTAAACCTACAGCCATTGACTCATGGAGATTTTCACATCTCCAAGATTTCTGGGACAAACCGCGTGGATTTCCGGCAAAAATTGCGAGCAATTCCAAGGTCCAGGTCGACCATTTCCATCATTTCGAGTCACTTCGTTGAGCTGCAAAGCTTTGAAGCTGCGAATCAAAGCCTTGCGATTCGTTGACGTCGCGTTGCATTGCGATTTCCGACTCGAATGTTTGCACAACATTTCTGGCGGGTTTGGGTTCAAACCAGGTGAGCAATGCTTGTCAAAACAAAAAATTATCGGTGTTGTGGATCGGTCCTGCAAAATCTGCAGCCGTATGTGGCAAGAGGAAACGTTTTGGAGGGGTACCCATGATTTTTGAGGAAACCGTTTCACGTGGGTTTGTCCATAAATGGTGGTAAGTACCTACCAACCATCCAAGTTCATAGCTATTATTAGCCGGGAAACCGCCCGTCTTGCGGATACACCATTCATATTTAATCTGCTCTAGTGTGCATTTATCAACCTCTGGGTTGATTGATCGGTGGTCTTCCGAGCAATTTCAGCACACATCTCTGAGGCCGCTTGGCGCAACCTCCAGTGTGTTGGCTCGTCAGCTAAGTGGTTTATCGCAAAGGCGCCAAGCATTCACCAACGAATGGTAGAATAGTAGTTACAGTATATGGCTATGGGTCAATATTAACTATTAGCCAACCAATAATTGAGGATAATGACCAACCAATAATAAGGTAAACCAATGGCTAATGGTAGGGGAACCAGGGGTACGGGGTTTTGACCCACAGTTATATATCCTCTGGTAATCTAACATGGCAAAGAACAATTCAGCATTCCTAGATGGTTTGGCTACTTTTCGGGAATGGCCATGTGCAATGTTGCCATGGTCGATTGAGTTTCAAAATTACCAAAGGGTATTTTATGAGCATTCAGTAACGCGGTTGATCCAGGGCTACTAGATACAAGTAGCTTGTTTGGTAGGTTATCAACAACCCTATGCTTGGTTGAAGTCCAAGCCCGCCCGGGCCAAGCCCTTCAAATTCACACAGCACAATGCCACTGCACGGTAGCAACTCGCACCGCCCAAGTTGAGATGTGACCAGGACAGTTTTGATTTGTGGCGGATGTCGTTGCAGTTTGCTGGTACGGTGACCAACAGCGCTAAGCGACTGTTTGTTAGTGTTTGTGATTTTTGATTGTCTCCCTTATGACTAACAAATACGAAGCATTCTCGATCTTGAATGAGCATTCATAACAAAACACCATCGTTAGAACACTGTGACTTGCAGAGAGAGCAGATGAAGAGCAGACCATTTTACTTGCGGCATGAGTCCAGAAGAGATCATTACATTACAGCGTTGGAATGTGAGCAGGACTGACTATTGATTGGAGTCAGGGGCTCAGATGATGAGACGGGAGTTGTTTGACAACAGGACGTCTCAGATTTTGACTCCCGAAGAGAGGGAAACGGCACAGCCACAACTTACCCGGCTGCGGCCATGGGTAGAAGGGCGGCAGTGGGTGGGGGACAAAAATTGGAGCCGCAAAGCTCTGAACACCTGCCATCCTGAAGTGCAGTGTTGCTCCGTGCACCTCAACCTGCCTATCCTAAACACGTGGAACAACACTGTGACTTGCAGAGAGAGCAGATGAAGAGCAGACCATTTTACTTGCGGCATGAGTCCAGAAGAGATCATTACATTACAGCGTTGGAATTTTGATGTGAGCAGGACTGACTATTGATTGGAGTCAGGGGCTCAGATGATGAGACGGGAGTTGTTTGACAACAGGACGTCTCAGACTTTGAATCCCAACGCCGTGCATGTTTTGGGTGTGCTTTATTCTGACCCCAACGCTGTGATGAATGAGGAGATGGATTTCAAATTAGGTACTAATGCGTCCCATGGGGGCGATAGCGCCAAAGGAGTCCAAGCCCCACATTCGATGGCTGCAATCACGTCCGGATCTTGCCAACCCTGGCGGCTCAAAGGGTCACTGAGGTTCTGATGAGAAGGGACCCATTCAAACCAAGGGTTGCAGCGAAGTTTGGCAAATTGCAGCCCGGCCAACAACGACAAGTGACTGACATCAGATGCGGAGGAAGCAGATCGAATGATGGTACGCCAGGCAACTTGATTGTCTAGAAACCAAAGAACGTCTCGGTCCCGCAAAATTTCGGGAGCAGAAAAAGCTAACAAAGGCACAGCCAACAACTCGAGCAAATTTATGTAAGTTTGACGAGGTGCCCAAGAATTAACAATGCTTTGTGGGACGTCAACGGACGAAACAAGGATACGTC
>VSDK01022105.1:77489-124935 GCA_009767595.1 Symbiodinium kawagutii | reverse complement strand
TGTCGCACAGATCTTTCAAAGTGATCATTTTACCTGTGGAAGTGTCTGTTTGGGAACCCCCACTGCGATCAGTGCGTTGACGTTTGGGAAGTGGAGGCGCAGGGGTCTCCCGCTTTGAAGCTAAGGAGTCGTCCACTGCCCCCACATTGCCGGTGCCAACTTGCCATAGAACTGCAGTTTTGGATTCATAGGCGACTTTCAAAGCTTCACCCAGTGGCCAATCCTCCGCATACAAAGAAATTGCAGCCAATCGGGTCTGCTTGTCCCTATCCAAAAACCATTGAATGGCTTGGGCGACAGTGCCAGGTAACGCCGAAGCCGTTTTTCTGCTGCAAAGGTGCGGTACGCCAGGTTGTCTGACATGGAGAATTCAGACACCTTGGTGCCTGGAAGGATCTTGGAATCTCGCTCAGCAGTGCCGGCCATGGCCAAACTGTTGAGCAGAATTTCATGGGCACGAAGCAAACTAATGAGATCTTTGAAGCTGACAGCTGGTGATTCAGCCTTGAGAACGACTCGGAAATCACCAAGCTGCTTGACCTCTGTGGCAGGCACCGAGGAAGCTTCTGCTGCGCACTTCACTCTTGCCAAATCATCCAACTCTTTGTGATGTCGACGAAATTCTCGGAAATGGCGGGCAAACAAAGAGGCAGCCGGAAGAAGGTCTGGCGGGAAGCGCAGACCATACTTGGCAAAGAAAGCATCCTCTTGACGTTGACGAACTTCTGGAGGAAGGGGCGCTTCCAAGTTGTCATCCTGGGTTCCAGGAGTAGTGTTGCTAAGATCCTGCTTGGCTCGGGCCCAGGCAACCCGGAGGCGGGACAGCTGAATCCTGTCAGTCTTGAACTCAGCTGTTTGCTGGAGGACTTCTTTCAAGCTCTCTTCATAATCAGCTTCTGCGTAGAGCCCGACAAAGTCCGCAACACTCTCGCAGCCCAGATGACGTAATGCAGCAAAGACCTGCGGAGCGACCTTGTGCTCATTCACTAAGAGGAGCTCAAAGCGCTCAACACCGGACGCCATTGCGACCCACCGTGAAGATGCTGCAAGAGAGAAAAGGCTGCCGGTGGCAACATCTTAGCAAACAAGAGGGAAGCCAAAAAAAAACAAAAAACAACAACACATCACACATCACTAGCCAAACAAACCACGGCAGCTTACTGTCACAGGACCTACCAAGTGGCTGACGGCCGCCCCAACCCCACAGGCGCAACTTTTTACCCGCGAGGTGTGGCATGTGACAGAATGATGCGCCTGGTGTCTGACGAAAGTTTCAGGAGACAAGGCGCACAAAAACGGCCATGGATCAGGAGAGCAGCAGTGAGTCCGGTGGCCCACTGAATCCCCCGTTGTTGAAAAACACGACTGGAGCAAAGCGGGGTGAGACACTGAGGCTCTTTGCTGATGTGCCAGAGGCCTTTGGCAGGGCACACCAAAAAGAGAGATTCAGGATCAGTAGAAACATCGCTGGCCGAGGCCGGCAAATGGGCTGATGATGCATCACTGGAAGGGGAAATTGAATCCTCAGAATCAGATGCTACTTCGGTGGGCACCGGGCTGCTTTCGACAAGCTCCGGCGGTGGCACCGAGGGAATGCCGGGTCCCCAAGAAGAGGTGGCAATGATGTTCCGCAAGCGATCCAAGTGGGGAGCCACCGCGCGGAGGCTAGACCACGAGTCACAGCGCGGAGCATGTTTGAGCAGATGGTGGACAGATGCGAGGCACAACCGCCGAGCCTGCGCTGCAGATTCCAAGCGTTCAGAACTGTAGCGAACAGGAAGCGGGAGCCGATGACCATCAGCCCAATTACCCAAGCAGAGGCGATCTGAATCGCTGAGCTGCAAGGCATCTGCTACTGACGGCAAAAAACGCCGGAAACTACGAGTCGAAACATTCGAGGCCGCTTGCTCAGTCAAAGAAAGCGGAGGAAGTTGCAGCAAGGAACGCATGAAGGCCTGAAAGCGCGAATATTGCGCTGGAGCAGACCGAAGCATGACGTGACCAGCTGCATCAAACCACATATCGGGCAAAAAGGGTGTTCCTACACCTAACTTTCTGGCAACTTCAGACTGCACTCGGCTCAGAAGAGGAAGTCCTGGTTCGACGTAGGTAGGGACAGCCACGGCAAAAGGCATTCCATCCTTGCCCTGAGAAATCTTCCAGACACTCGTTCGGCTGGATGATAAATCAGGTTCCAGAGTGGCCCGGGCAGTGTGTTTAAAGCGCAGGCCAGAAACTGCAAAGCGCACGACCAAACCAGCTGCTAAAGCTAAAGAAGGCTGCGAAGACACTGCAAGCTCCATCAAGTGCCGCCAGGCTTGTGGAAGCAAAACTTCGACCTGAGATGGCCACGTGTGGGCATCAGTTGAAGTGAAATCCTGCAGCACAGGCGAATCCAAAGGGAGACGCACTTTCAAATGTTCGTGAAGCCAATGAAGGTGTCGGTACGCTGTGCCTGGCACTGTGCGACCACGACCAGCTTGTGCTGTGAGGAACTGGCGGAGCAAAACATCCGTGAACTGCCCAATAGTTCCTGCAGTTTCCAGCTGCCATTGTACGAGGCGGTTCCACGTACGAAGCACAGCAGCCAATGTCCCGGGCTGAAAACGGGACAGGAGAGATTCCGCTGCTGCATCGATCCATAAGTGGCGCAGCATGCCGGAGGCAGTGAAGTCATCCCATGCAAGACTCAAGCTCGCATGCACAACAGCTTCCAGCAATGCCACTGCGACATTTTTGTGCTGGTGTTGCTTCGGGGCCCGGGGTGGCCGTGGAGGACACGCAGGCTTCAAAGCCAACGCTCTGCCAGACGCCGATGATGATGGTGTGATGGCGGAGTGTTGTGGGAGGAGAGGCTTCCAAGTCTGTTGCCGGGGCTTGCAATGGACAGTCCAAATCTTCTTGCGCAGAGGTTGAAGGATGCTGGGATCGATGTGATCTGGCAGCTCATCGCGCAGTTCATCAATTGTCAGCCCAGCCACATCACGTTCATCAAAGCCTCTGGCTTTCAGAAGATGAAGAACGTGCTGTTCAGCAGACGTGAACATGGCGACTGACATGGGCGCAGGAGCTGAGACAAAAGAGGACAAAAATTGGAGCCGCAAAGCTCAAAACAACTGCCATCCTGAAGTGCAGTGTTGCTCGGTGCACCTCAACCTGCCTGCCAATCCTAAACACCTGGAACATAATCACTAAACGCCTTGCTCACAGTGACCGTTCTTTATCGTGTTCACCTGTGGAGAGCTATCGCCCAGTGGGGCATCCGCGAGGATGCAACAAAAATGATTGCAGTTTCCTGAAGAGAAACTCAGCTGCCACAAGAGCTACGATGGATTGATGCACATTCTTACGGCTGGTTCTCCGCTTCAACTTTACGACCTGAGACTTGCCACTTGGTGTGACTTTCATTGGATGTCGAACATACAAATAGAAACCATAGTTGTCAAAAGCGTAGCAAAACAACAGTTGTGAACATTCAGCAGTTATGATCAAGATAGACACCTTTTGCTGGGATGTCCATCTGGTGATCACCCACAACTTGTAACAGTTCTTGTGAATATCAATTATTCTTCATTAATGTCAATCTTCTGTTTTTTTTGGTATAAGGTGATGCCTGCTACTTACATATGTTGGTTTGTAAGTCAGTTCACTAACACTTGTAGCAGCCTGTAGCGATATAGCCATAGAGAAGTGGTGACCTTGTGGGGGACTCCAGGAAACTGTCAATGATGGCCCCATGCTGGGGCTCTGAATTCAGAACCGCAGATGGCTCGGCTCGGGTCCTGGCAATAGCTCCAGCGCCGACCAAAACGTGGCCGATACACAATGTGATGACATGATGTGATGCCAACTGATGTGATGGGATCATAACTCAACTGATTAATGGTATGCTCAGGGGTCAACATAACTGGGAGAGTAGGATGCCATCCGCCATGTTTACCTTAGATAGAACCAGCTCTTTTGGCAGAGTGTTGACAAACAGTCCCCTCTGTGGTCTCACCTTGTGCGCCAAATTCCCCAAATCCAACAAAAGTGTTGGACAGTGGCAGAGGATCTTGTTGATGAAAACCCAGATGAGTTGGATGTTGATCCTTATAGTCAATAAATGTATATCAACTACCTGATGGAAATAGTTGACCTTTATGATATCGTTGTCAATGATTGTTTATGATATGGTTGCCCGTTTTTGGGATATTGCGCCTGATGGTCAACAGTTGTGGACCATGCAGTTGGATATGTAGATACAAATCATGTCATTACCAATAGTCTGCAATGACTCCATCGGGAATAATAACGATATGCTTGGAAACATTGTTGTCAATGATTTAATTGGAATGGTTGGTGGTTTCAACCCGTCTGACAAGTATTGCTCAATCACCCAACGATTCTTTAAAAGTTGTGAAAATAAAAACCGTTCAAAACCAAAAACTAAGATAGCACCATTGCTCGATGCTGATGATTGGACCATTCATGGCCGATGGAAAATCTGTGGCAATCCCGCTGTCCTTCACTGCCATCGAGATCCCGTCTCGAAGACAAAGCGATTTGGCACATAGTGGTTGCTGGCCGTGGAAGTGGCGAGGAGTTGCCAACCAGTGGGGATTGTATAATGGTTGACAACGGTTTTACAATGTTTAGCAATGGTTCGTACTGGTTTTGCAATGATTTACTGTATAATTGTTAACAATATGGGATCAATCACCAACAAAATAATGCTTAAACACCTACAGCTGTTGGTGGTAACACGTTTTATCTTCCCACAACTGGGATGGTTGATAGATACAGTTCTGGCCAAAAAAGCAGCTGTGGTTCTGCGATCGTTGGTGGATAGGTATTCCCAGCTTATGTGTTAACCCAGCATTGCACCATTAAACTGGGATAGGGCAGGTATGTACTGTTAAACTGGTGTAATATTGAATTATATGCATCTGCTGGATAGGTATTCCCAGCTGTCAAGATTCTGAACACCAAAAGATAACCATTAGTTCTCAACCCAGGTGTTTGACATCACTCAAAAGGTACCTGGAAATGCATCGCGGTTTTGTAGCTATTGACACCTGATAACAATCTCTCTGCGTACTGACCTCCTAATGAGTAGCTACCAGGAACCAGTACTGCAAGTCAGTGCTTCGAAACAAAACAAGACGCTAGTACTCAGCATGAAGATCCATATGAACAAATCCCTTCATGCCTGATGGTAGATCAACAGCTATGCTGAAGATTAGGATCCACCATGATTCGCTATGAAATGTGGATCCACCATGATCCATCATGATCTATCATGATCGACCATGATTCACCAGCAAGTCCCGAAACTGCATCAGTCCCTGTCCAAGGCCTCCAAAGTTGCAGTCTGTGACTCTTCTTCTCAGGGCACGCATCATTGCTCGCCGCGCCAAAGAAGCTGAACAAGTCCTGGGGTGTTGGGCAGCCTATGGCGATCAATGTTGGTTGACAGTGTGCATAGTGTCATAGTGATGCTTCATCGCTGGACAAATCCGAAATCCTGTGGCGATTGTATTGTCTAGGCTAGTCAATGATGGTTAAACAATGGATGGTCATGAAAGGCGCATCATATTTCTGCTATGGGTTTTGGGTATGCATATGGTATCTTTGTTGATCCCTTTGGCCTAATATCACCCTCGGCTAGGTTTTGGGTGTCTGGCAGGATGTGGCATCAGGAGCAACATGGATCTGAATCCCTGGTATCCGTGCCCAGAAGGACATAGCACAAATAGGTAAAAACAACATCGGGGGTTCTCAAAATAGGGGACCCCAAAGATGGTTGATTTTGCTATTCTAAATGGTTCATAGAGGATTCTTTGGGGGTGCCTCTATTTTGACAAACACCCATATCCAACAATGAGAAAGAATATACCATCAGTGATCAGCAATGAGACACTGGAAAATCCAAAACAAGTGTTGATGGAATGTCCACCTATCAAATAATGTGGAGATTGCCCACGATCACGTGGACGCATGCAACCAGCAGGGGTTGGATGCAACAACAGTGAGCAACTGATTGGCAACTACCATGGTCCATCATGTTTGCTTAAAAGCCCGTGCAACTACCTGTGATTGAGATAAAAACTCCTGACCACTTGCTGTTCAGCGGTCTTGTATAAGAGTATACATATATGCACATATAGTATGATGACCCACCATTGATTCCATCCTAAGCCTTCACCAAGTTCAACACCCCAAGCGGTGAACAAAGTCGTTGAAAAACAATGAGTTCACCAGCATTCAAAACCATTTGGCTAGCAGCCGGGCTACGAGGAAACGTCTGATTGTTGACGCTTGCATGAAACCTACCAAATTTCGTGCCTCAGAGAAGACCCAGGTTTGCAAGCTGCTTGGTCAAGAAAAAATCATCTGGCACGCTCAACGCCTCCAAGTGTCATCATCGCTTGCCTCATCTGGATTGCTCTCCAGCCCCTCGTCACATGAGTTGGCCATGAGGTGTTGAGGTGGTGGGTGGCACTCTTCGGGTTGCATCGCTGGAGGAGCTTCCTGCACTTCACGTCGTCTCCGAGTCCAACGGCACGGGGCTTTCCTGGGTACCGGAGGCATGGGCGGTGGCAGCACCTCTGCCGCTGGCGGCGGTGGAGGCGGCGGAGGCGGCGGTGGACTGGGTTGAGTTTGCTTCACCTGCCTTCCAGCCATGATCTCAATCCGACCATCGATGTAGTTCAGTCCTTGTTGCGCAGGTCCGATTTGGAGCTGTGGGCACCCTGAAACCAACAACGCGTCTGATGAAACCGAAACTTGCAACTTCGAATTGCTGTTCGGATATCTGACTGGCACCATACCGATGACGCACCTAAGACTTCTGCGGTTTTGCAGGTGGTCAACTGACCCAAATATTTCACATGATCCAAATCCCACACTCAGCATGATTGTTGCTTTCATATGCTCAGAAGTAGGATGCGTTCACAACTGCAGACATGAGAAAGAAAAAACGCGATGAAGAGGTGATCTAGGTGATGGTTTGAACATCGATTGGCTGCTCACGGCTGAAACGGACTCGATGCTTTCGTGGTCTGGGATCGTCTTTGGATCCAGTTTTCTCAAATATCATATCACGCTGATCAGGAATAGTCCATGGCAGTCCGAAGTCAGAAGCCCATCACAAAATCAACGCTATTTCAAGAAAGGTTGCATTGACAACATCCGATCCTTGTTGAATACCACTCTTCTGGTTAATCATCGTAGACACACCGAGCAACGGATCTTGCCGTGGGGTATGTTCTCTTCAAGCCAGGACAGCTCAATCAACTCACCTGGATGACGAAAACAGATACCTCCATGAAGGTGAGGTATAGCTGAGTATTCACCAACCAATAAACAACTGATTCGATAAATGGACAATGCTTGGTGGCATTAGGTGGTTCGTTGGGAGGGATATATCTGCAGTAGTCTAATGGTGATCATAAATAATTTGATTCATAGATTAGATACGTGTACAACAAAGGTGTTCCTCTCCGATTCATGACTAAGGTGTCCACTCGCTCGCACGCCTATACAAACGACACGCTGGAATCTGGCCATTACCAGATGGGAGCGGCATACTACATCATTGCCGGGGCCTTCATGACTAACACCTGGTATCTAAGGGGCTGATAAGTACTGACACACTAGTGTACAACCAACCACTGGAAAGGGGCACTAGGTGAAGTGGATGCTCATCCCTCATTGAGACTTGCATGCTCCCTTAACATCCCAGCTGTGAACCCCCCTCATTGCTGGAACAGAGTTGCGGTTCACATTGGCATAGAACCATCCAAAGCAAACACACAAAGTAGGATGAACCCAACCCTGTCTTTTGTCAGCAAGCTCCTCGAGGCCGTTGACCAAAGCGCATGCGTGTATGTTGTTTGCCGACTAGTTGCTGTGTCTTGGGTATTTTGCCACTGTATACTGGTTGCCTGCAATTGTCGAAAACCGTCATTAGCAATCGCGTTGTTGATATTATGCTTTCCAATCACCAAGCCCAAATTCATCCATTTCCCAGTATGTACATCAAAACTGGATTTGTTAATGCTGCATTCCCAATGAGCAGTTTCCAGTTTCTCATTGGTGGCTTCAACCATTCCAAACACCCAGTCAAAAGAGTGAAAATCACCCCCCGAGAAAATTAGAAAGAAAACTGTTTGCAATCATCCACCTATCATTGACTTGATGGTTGTTGGAATATCCCTGCTTTATTGGATATTTAGGGATAGGTGGTTCATAAATCCACTATTCCCTGACTAGGTTACTGCAACTATTAGCCAACCATCATCCTCTAACCGCCAACCCATTTTATATGTCCATGGCCGATCAATCCAGGGCGCAAAGACCAGAACGCAATAACCTCCTCTCACAAAAGCTTGATTTCGCTTGGTCACCACCGTTATCAACCCATGGGAAATGACAATTTACTATCATTAAGTATCGCTGTTGATAACCATCAACAGTCTTTCTGCTCGCCATGGTTGCGTTGAAAACCATCATTTACCATCAGCAACCATCATGTCATTGACAATGATGAACCATCATCGACCAAGTCTGCCATCGACAGCCGAGCTTCGCAACTTCCCTCTGTAGGCTGGGTCCATTCGCCACCAAAGTCTTGTCCAGTGCTTTGGGCCACCCAAATCGTCCACCAGGTATGCGCCAGTCTCACAGAGAGGACAACATGGTGTCGAAGGTGTTCGGGAACGCACGACCGTGTAGAACAAGTCTGCCTAGGAGGAAAAGTGCTGCGCTGCAAAACTTGAAACAACGTCAACATACCCATACATCTATGCTTTGATGTATCCGTAAAGGTGCGGCTTAATGAAATGAACATTGGCATAGTTGACAATGATTAGTATAGTTGATCACCAGATATCACCAGTAACATAAGTTCGTAGCAAACAATCAACAATATTGGTTCAATTGAAAAACATGCATATGGGACACACATATCCATTGTGAACATTCTTGGTATCTCACCTCGGACATATATCACCCCTTGGTTAACCTCCAAGCACCCTGTTGGTTAGAGGCCCAGTTCACAAAGTATCAAAAAAACACTCAGGAAACCTTGTCCTGTAGGTTCACCCTGTGTGCAAATGTATGAACAAATGAGCTGTTGCTGTACTCTTTGTCTACCATCATTTTTGTGATATGTTGGTCATCGGTGGTGATCATCCCCTATCACTACACATGATTATATTACCACTTGCGGAACAGCAACTGCAAGTAAGTATCATGATCGCTGATTGATCATCAACAAACAACAAGCCATTCACCATCAACTAACCGTCAGCCGATCACTAACCGCCATTACCCATCATGAATCACCATTCATATCATAGTCATTGATCATCATTGATTCTCAACATTGATCCTTGATCATGATCAAATAATCGGGAATCATCACTACCCTGTTGCAATCTAACATAGCTGGACAACCCACCATTTCTAGGTGGGAATGACCTTTTAGACCCAGCTATGTTACCAGAGGGCAACTATTGCTGACCCTCTGGCAAACTAATCTCGTTGCCTGGAAAACTCGCCATTTGCAGATGATTTACATATCACGAATGCTGATTTTTTGCGCAACCAACTTAGTTTACAAGAAGGTAAGAGTGAAAAATAAAAAACATCAAAGCGACATCACTGGACTGGATCATCAAATGACCTGTTGCTTCCAGATCAAGATCGACATCGTCGTCGTCATCATCTCAACCCCAAGTAACCAGATGACCCATCTCCATCTCAACCCGCCTTTGCCAAGGCGCCCTTTGCCGCATCATAGGACAATAAATCTTCTTACTCCCCTTGGAGATGACACGTGTGGCGGCATGGCGTAAACAGGTTTGGTTCAAGATTTGAAATTGATAACTAGTCAATGATTGGCCAATGAATAGTCATTTAATCTCGATTAATGAGATGTGTTAATGATGCTCAATGTCGGGGACAGTTCACCTACTAGCAGGGTAGGTTGACAACCAATGAATGTCGTCATCTCACCGCAGGTTGGGACCGAAAGCTGCAGCTGTAAGAGCATATTGCGTATCAAACCCAATAGCTCCATGATCTGCACATTGAACATGGGGGTGGTTCTATCTACTCCAGGATGATAATAGATGGAAAAAAGTACTTTTTACATGTCATATGGGTGTTTCTCAGAACTTTTGGGGCCCCCCTAATCATCTCCCAGATGATTTTTGGGGATCCCCCAATTAGAGACATGTAGTTTCTCAGTACTCACAGGTCCCACCAAACAATACAAAGGGTGCCACTGGGGGCCCCCCCAAACAACATCTGCAACTATTCGCATCGATGATGAAGACAGGAACCCCATCGCAGGAGCGATTGCTATTGGTAGGAGGCGTTTGCCTTAGTTGGTCGAATGTAACACTGGTTCGTTCAGATACATCGTTTAGTATGTCTTTCTGTCGTTCAATTGAGTTCAGATCAATTGACTATAGTTCAGCAGAGCTATTGAACCTGGCTATTCAGCTATGGCTTAGTATACCTGTATATTATCTTTTATAACTGGTATAGCCATAGCATAAGCCAGGCAAAACCCAAACAATGGCATTACCCGACTACATGGATGGTTCTTGCAAGTGTAGTATGACCTATGCTATACCTATGCCAATACATTGCTGGTCCAAGGTGGTATACGGTATAACCCACCTATACTTACACTGAACCTATTCGTTGTAGCACACTGGTAGTTCGCCACCCAGCTTGCCAAGGGCCTCCACGTTCCAGGATGCGTCTCATGACCACAAATGGGCCAGATAAACAGCAGTTTATCATTGTGAATTGCTGATATTGCTGAGTTCGATAAGTCAGGGTCAATAGAGGTTGATAGGATTTGCCAATGGGAACCACCTTCAAATCGAGGTCACCTACTGCAAAATGGGCATATAACCGTGAATAAAAACACCCTACTCCCAAGTTAGGTCTCAACACGACGCCGCACGGCTTGAAGACAATTTCAAGACACCCAAACTCTGGTCCCGAACGTCCCCCAGAGACATGTGACCACTGCACATGCGCTTGAAAAATCCACGGAAACAATGGGTATTCACTTGCTGTGCCTGCCGATAGTCTCCAGAATAGAAAAGATCCATAGAAACGTCCCATCAGTCTATGGAGACATGCAGATATGTGGGCATGGATTGTTGTCGATCTGCCTGGCTGCCAGTATCTGTCACAGCGCGCTTCAAGCCGAGACACCAAATGTGGATAGTCTTGATAAAACTCTCCAGACCCGTTGGGTTCGCTGAGAGCTTCTGAAGTCAAGCAGCAAAGGCAACATCAAGGGTTTCGTCAGTTTCCCCGAACAACATCAACAACAACAACAACAACAACAACAACAACAACAACAACAACAACAACAACAACAACAACAGCTGTTCCGTTCGCAGCAGTAACAAGAACAAGAACAACAACATTAACAATCACAACTACAAGGGGTTACCATGTTGTAGGTCCCCAATTTCTACCCCCCCAAACTCTTCTCAGGGTGCCTCAGACTGACCAAATATGGGACCAGTACGCCCGCTCTGTGATAGTAGATGCAGGTGTTTCTGAAAGTAGGGGTACCCCCAGGCCAATCATCCAGTTCATTAAGCATTGATAGTAATAAACCAACCATAGCTTTGGGGTCCCCGTATTTTGAAAAACCACCAGATATAACTAAAATTCAAGGTTGATAACCTTTAGTCATATGCTTTGCCTCCCTCAAGGCCTTGCAGGCAGTCCAAAGCGCATCATGGCGGCTGCACGTACACAGCCACCAAATTGTCATGATGACTTATGAATGCGTTAGTCATGGTTTCGTGACTTTTTGCTGATGGTAAATAAGTATTGATAAGCAGCCGTCAGCACTTCCTAGGCTGGCTAATGATGATTTCTTCCTATCAACAAGCAAGAAATCCGACCTACCAATAACCAAAGCTGATTTCCATAGGATGGTACCATTCCATAGATGATTCATCACCAACAAAAGTGTCAAGATACGAATCAGATCCGGACCAGCTGCAAGCAGCGCCACCTCGCCTTGCCAAACAGTCCACACGCCTTGCTCCGCCAAACTGCGTGGATCTGGGCCAACGTCTTTCCCAAGCATGGCTGGCTTCACTGAAGCAGCTGGCTGGCGAAGGAACCAAGTTGGCAAAGGAACCTGTTGCACCAACACTGCTGGTCAATGATGGTTGATTCTGGTGATTTTCTCATGATTGATGATGGTTAGTGCAGTCGAAATCCTGGTTCATGATGGTCAAAAATTCAGGTCAGTGACCAACAATCATAGCTATTCTTTTCTGGTCGTGCACAGCCAAAAGGCTGCGGAAGAAGTGCGGTGGTGGCGGAGATGTCGTTTTACAGCAGCCGTGATGTGAGCCATGATCAAAGCCATGATGGCTTTATGATTGAGAAATGGTTCGAAGAAAAATCTACAAGAAACCTTCTAATTGGTGGTTAAAACGAGGGTTCCTGTAGATTTTCCCATCAATCAACCCAGTGATGCATGGCTATGAAACATCAAAAATTTGGTCAACAATGACCGTAAAATTATGTCAAGAAGCTGACAGCTTCTTGAAAACATACATCGACGTCATAGCCTCGAAAGGTTCATCATTCTTTATGCTTACGAAGCCAAGCTCATAGTACTTCCAGTCGTCAAAACACAACTTCACAATTACAAGCAACTTTTCAAGAGGAGATCAAGAATGGTTGGCAACAGTTCTTAGTGCTTAGCTGTGCTTAGCAATACACGATGCTTCACCATTCTTACAGGTCCATGGTCTAACGGTTTGAGGATTCTGCCGCACTGGCGCAGGCACCGTCGGCGTCCTTCGGGGGTGCCTTGTCGGCGATGGCGTCCTGAAGACCGACGACCAGCCGGTTGATCATCAGGAATTAGAAGGTAAAAACCAACAGAGATCCTATCATGGCTGCTGATGGACTAAATGACAGGGTTCATAGTAGGGCTTTTTTTAAAAAATAGCCCTAGAGGTTGGTAATCATCATTAATTATTATGCTTGAGTCCTCTGTATTGATGATTGATGATGGGATGATTCTGGGGATATGATAGGATGATCACAAGCAATCCTATGGGATGATAGGGATATGATTAATGATTGATGATGGGATGATAGGGTTACTGATAGGATTAATGACAGGGTTACTAATAGGGCTACTATTACCCTACAGGTCAATCATCATCATGAACATCATCATCATCATCATCATCATCATCATCATCATCATCATCATCATCATCATCATCCTCGTCGTCATCATCTTCTTCATCATCATTATCGTCATCATCATTATCATCGTCCTCACCATCACCGTCATCATCATCAGCAATCATTGTGGTTGAGTTACTAAGAGAAAGTAATGGTGAATAGTGGTGAATAATGAGCTTCTAGAAAGGTTAAGAATAGGGCCATTGGCCATGAAACCATAAGGGTGAATGATAGGCATGGTGGTAAACAACCAACCGTGAGAGCATGATAAGGGCCAATGATAAGAACATGCAAAGGTGTGCTGTAAACCAATGGCGATTAAACGGCGGCCGACGGCTCATGGTTAGTGAGACAACCACTAGGCGAAACTTCCAACTGCAATAACTCTCTTCTCGTTTCCCAAAGGTTTTTGACGGAGCTTGCCCCAGTTAGAACCAGGGTGAATTTCAGTCGGTAGCCATGGGATGATCGTTCTCCGTGCTTGTCTCATAGGGTATGCACTGGTGGTTGTCTGTTTTTCGTTGCTAATGAATGTGTCGTCTTTTTGTTCGGTGGTTCAGTGTTTTCGTTGGTTGTTTGTTGTTTCTGTCATTGCTTGTTTTTGCTTTGTCGTGCCTTTCTGTTTGGTGGATGCAAGCCACCCCAAGAACATGCTGGTCCATTTGAAGCCGTCATACCAAAATGTCTGGTTGAAAATAGTGATCATCTTGAAACCACCAACCAAATCTAACCAGTGTATATAGTAAATCATCATGACTGTTAAATCCTTATAAGATCCCAAGTTTATTGCTGACTATTAATGCCTATTCCGCGTCAGTCGACCGTCATGTAATCATCATTACAAGCATCACCAACCACCATGATCTTCCAATACTAGTTTACTACTAGTTGGCTCTTAACCATTGTTGATTATGATTACTCATTCGTTGACCATTAGTTAATTAGAAACCACTATTGACCGATTCTTAACCACCCAATTGATTATGATTCACCACCAATTGACTGAAAAGATAACCATCAGTTTGGCCTTTTCCTCTTTTTTCCCTCCATTCCATGTGATTCCTCATTTTTCGTAGGTTTTTCCTGTTTTTTCCAGTTTTTTCCTGGGTTTTCCTCATTTTTCCTTGGTTTTTTCCCGATTTTCTCCTGGATTTTCCCTGCTTTCCATGCTACATGTCTCTTCCCATCCAGCACCATCCAGCACGCCTGAGCCGCGACGCGCGTGGCGCGCGCCGCGCTGCCGGGCGCATAGCCGGGCGTGCGGTTGCGGCTCTTGCGAGCGATGGCCTCCGGCAGCACTATGGTTCATTCATGGTTCTCTATGATATTTAGGATGATAGCCAATTGGATAAGGTTACATATAATGATTGTTGTTGTTGTATGAGTAATTAGGGGATAATGTTGGTTATTGATGCTGATGGTGGTGGTGATGATGATGATGATGATGATGATGATGATGATGATGATGATGATGATGATGGTGATGGTGGTGATGATGATGATGATGATGATGATGATGATGATGATGGCCAACCACTGTGGTTTATTAATGGTTAACTACAGGGATCGGAGAACTGAAATGCAGATGCCCTCTGAGACTATGACCGAGGTGTCTATATATATTGCTAGCCTAGGTTCTTCATATATTGCTAGCCTAGGTTCTTCCAAGGCTGCACATGCCCCTTCAAATATTGCGACTTCAGCACCTCACATTCCAGTGATTTGGAACTTGCAAGAGCCTAACTGTGTTTGAAAGATATCATGCGTATGCCAGGACAATGATGCGCAGAAAGCGACAAAAATGAATTCCACGATGCTGGGCCATGCTGTGCGCATGTTGATTGCATGTGGTTTTTGTTGCTTGATATTCGCACCTTACCTCGTTTTCCCAGCCACACAGGGAAGGAAGGCATTGGACAGTGCAGCCAGCAGTTGTGACAAAAGAATCATGGGACACTCATCAGCATGTGAAACCTCCGCCTTCCGGGGGGCCCCTGCCTGGTTGATGTTCAGGACCTGTTTCACTGCTTCGCTTTGCATCTTCAGCAAGTCCTGCGGCCAGTTGCTTCACCGGGAGAATGACCAACCATGGGGGGCTATGAAGAACAGTACAGCGAGGAAGGGGACAACCATCTAAGCCACAAGACAAGTTAAGCGCTCACAGTGGTAGTGCGATAAAGGCTAGATGGCTCGCTCAATCACACAATGGTTAAGAAAGTATTTTTGGAACTTCAACCGGGGAAGGCTGGAGAGGGAGTGGACGGGTTGATCGATCGTCTTTGATTCGATAGCAACCAATGGTTGGTTGAGATCCCATTGGAACAACAATCAAAAGGAGAACCACAAAGAAGCGATCTGATGACTCATTAGTAGAGGGACGAAAACAACGGCAACCCAGCTTGGTGTAATAGTCACATTCCGAAAACTCGGCCTCTAGTTACCAATGCAAAGAATGAATAAGATCCTTCGATATTGTCAAATCAAATGAGAGTATGCTGTAAATGGTTCATCCGTCTGCAAGTGAGAATTCCAATCCAAAAGAATTGATGTCTGTTTCACAGAAATAGCAAACCTAGGGGTGGCAACAACCATGATAATATCTAGACTAATTCACTGATGAACATTTTGTAGCATCACAGTTGGTTTGTTGGTTGAGTTGAAATAGGTTTGTCTTACAAACAAAACGAAACTCCAACCTGCTTGGCGTCCCGCTCAATTTCGTCACGTTTTGGCAAGTTGCCAATTAGCAATCAGATGGTCTATCTGCCATCAACCAGCAATTGTAATTATCCTAGGTTGTAAATATGTACATATACATATGTCTATTTATATAGAGAGAGAGAGATATGCTTAGTTGTTGTGATGGTGCTCCCCTGTTTTAGCTGGGTATGGTTGGTAGTATTGGTGATTATTCACCACCGGCGGAGAAATAACTATTCATGAGCATTACAAGCCACCCCAGTGACCATACTAAATCAAGCGCCCGTGGTGAATTTATGGTAAAACAACATATGGCGTTGATTATGAATTGCCGTAAATCACCCAGAAAAGGCCTGTTCACCTTTTATTGTTGCTCATTCACCTATCTTTGTTGCTGATTCGCAACCAGCCACCAAGCATTAGTCATTTCTGCACCCGTTTTTACAGGCTACCTATGATTGTGGATCATGGTTGCACATCAGCCACCATTGTAAATGGGGAGATCCAGCTATTCACACCCCCATCACCAGCTATTCTAATTCACACCCCCATCACCAGCTATTGTTGATATGGACCCCTATGAACTCCACTACTAACCATTCTCAACCCCCATTAACTCCACCATTAAGCATTCTTAAACCACCATTAGTAACCCCTATTAGCAACCACTACTAACCCCCATTAGCCCCTATCAACCCCCATTAGTAACCACCATTAACCCCTCGTAACCCCCATGGTTGGCACCTCGGCCACTGCTCGTCCTCCATAGACTTGGAGCCCAGCTCCCCATGGACGGCACCATGGGCGGTGGGGCTGGTGGCCATGACGGGCACCGCGGTGGGGCGGTTGCTTCGGCTGGGAGCCAACGGCTGCAGCTGCGGTTCGGTGTCCGGTGGGCCATGGTGGTGGATGATAGCTCCGCGAAAGGCGATTCAACTGATGATGAACTCATGGTGAAGATGATTCATGAACTGATGGTGAACTACTGGAAGATCATATCCAGAAAAATGTATCATCTTCACCATGATCGTGGTTCTTCATGACTGAACTAGTTGATTAAAAATGTTCCTGATTCGTGGTTTTTAATCAACAAGACAGGTCAGGAGTCACAAAAAGGCTCGTTGCTGCTGAATGAGCAACAATTACCAACAAAGGTGAATAAGCAATAATCAAATGTGAATAGGCTACCAATGGTTGATTTGTTGCGGTTGAGTAAAGAACAAGGTATAGTGGTTCACCATCAATTCGCCACTAGTGGTTGATCTATCAACGGTACTGCTGCTTCATTGACAGGTAACTATTGCTCAATTGTGGTTACTTGATGGATTATGATGTTCGTGATTCGTTTCACAAGTTTGTAGTGGTTGGTCATACCTACTCATGTTGGTGATGAGTTTCTAGTGCTTGATCATATCTACGAATCTTCATGATAAGTTTGTGGTGGTTGATCGCATGAATGCGCTTCTGGGGACGGCAGTCTGGCCGGCTGGCCGGCAGCTAGGCAGGTTGGGAGGAGTTGGTGGAAGGGCACTTCCAGTTGCAAGCACTCCTTTCTTCCTGGTGAACAACTGCGGTGCACGCCAGGGGTACCCAGCATGTCAATTGATTCACAACTGGAAGGGGTTCTCAAGCCATGGGGACACCCTAAAAATGGTTGCTTATTTCTAGAAATCATTACTATATAGGACGTTTTGGGGGTATTCAGCTGGCGAAACACCTCTTAATAACACCTGCCTATTCACTAATATCATTAACGTATTTTGAGAAAAAAACTGGAGAGGCAGCTCGGTAGATCAGTTTCAGCTGGTGAGCGCATCAGTGCCGCTTTGGCCGGGTCAATCATTTCGCCGGCACCCACCAGCCTTGAGTTTAAGGCTTCAGCACCACTTGATCATTCGCCATGTTGTGCAAGTACAGCTATGGGTTTCTCAGCTGCTTGGAGACGAGGTGATGACTCCCCATCAGAATTCTGATGACTCCCCAACTGCTGTCACCCGCTAGCTAACCTGAGCAAAACCCATCTAGCCGTCATGACTTCGCTATGAGTCATGGTCAACTGGCACTCCCTGAAAAACTGCAACCATCATCGACCTTCAGCCTCGAACCTTTTTTGTGTTTAACCACCAGTCATGCGACATTCATCAACCGGTCATGGAAATTTCTGCCAACAAACAAGCGAGACTTCTCATGTTGATCAAGGCTTTTCAGACCCGTGGGATTTGGAGCTCAATCCCCGATGAAACGAACCCCAGTGGTTCCCCGGAACCGAGGAAGGTCTCAGAGATGATAAGGATCTCATGAAGCTCTGGAAATCATGGTGCTTCGACCCTTAAAATTTAAGATCTTGGAAATTGAGGAAGTTGGAAATATGGGTGATCAAATCCCTTCATTTCCTCTAGATCTTCCCCATCAATCCAATAAGTATCTGCCATCAACTTTGACGTGTCGTGCTGCTCATTCAAGCTTGCCGGTTAGGCTCATATCCTTCACACAATCCATAAAGGCAACCAACCAAGGACCGCTAGGGTCGACGGCACAGGTCCATTGATCAAGTGGTGAGGAACGCTCCCCAACGCGAGGCAGGATCACATTTCCGGATCGTCCACCAGGGTGGAAGTAAACTACCTCAGCAAAAGCGGCTGCGAAGCAGTTGGCTCGCACTGATTCCGTTGCTCAGTGTCGTCGCTAACGGCGAATTGCTCATCCCTCCAAATCAGCATCTGCTATGGTGGTTTCTTAGAATAGGGAATCCTCCAATTTGGTTGGTTCATTGTTATAAATGACTGTGATTTAGGGATACCCTATTTTAAGAAACACCCACATGCTTATGGGTATCTGCTGTGAACCAATTGGTTGAGCTATCCTGCAACAAGAACATCTCCGGTTGGGATGTGCATTATGGACACATCTATGGCAGCACGTGATATGAGTACGAAGCATTCACGGAGATTTTGTTTTAGAAATAATGTTTATGATGATATAAGAGGTGTATTGCTGTTGTGAGTATGTATGAACACAGTCACATCAAGTTCTCAGTCCAACGTGATTTTTTCATAGCCAAACGCCGAAAATACTGCACAATGTTGGTGGGTTCCAAAAACGCATAAGTTCAATTGGTGGTTTCTCAAAATTGGGAGCCCTAAAAAAATGATTGGTTTACTACTAAGAATAGTTGCTAGTGGATGATTTGGGCGTACCCCCAGCTATTGAGAAACCACCAATTGCTGGCTGGAAATTTCCATCTGAAATAATACCACTCGCACCTCAAGTCAGAGATAACTGACCGATCCTGATGAACCACGCAGCCTGGAAGATGAGCGGTGAGTCAATCTCCAAGTCTGCCGGATTCCTCAGTTAGCAATGGTTCACTAAGAATCCCATGACAACCATTACTAACAACTATACTAATAGAATCTAATTCAAACACTAAGATTCCAGTAAGTCATCTAGTTCCATCTGTTCACAAAATAGATTCGACAACAGACTTTGTTGGGGCACCAGTAAACAAACCAACGCCGCCGATCGAAGACCTACACCGCGCATCTTTTTTGACCAAAGCAAACTCGGTTTGTTCGGCGTCCGGCGCTCAGAAATGTCACATTTCCGCTGGGCCGAAGGCACGGCTGAAGACACGGCTTGGATCCGAAGGATCGTGAATGTGCTCCCCTGAGAAACTGGCATTGATGGCAGCCAGCCATTGCATTGCTCCATGGGCATCCACGGGAATGAGGCCGAAATCCAGATCCGACAAGCGCAGCCGCTTCTGGTACTCACCGCTCGTGAAGTAAGCTCCTCGACCGGTCCCAGTGGTTTGAACCCGGTCCAGCTTGACAACGGTTCCTTTGGGCACCTTAGCATTTGAGGCGCTCACAATTGCCACACTGTGCTTCTTGAAATAGTCCTGCTCTGGAATGCAAATGCCCTTGTAGTACAAAGATGTGGGTCTCACATTCGCCATGGTAAAGGCGGTGGCGCTTGGCATCTTCACCATCTGAAGGCCTTCTGGAGACCATGGATTGGAAACGTGTGCATTTCCCTTGGCGATTGGCATGCCTCGGAAGACACGCCACAGCTCAGATTTTCCATCTGATGCATCATCCGTATCCTCTTCTTCCTCAAGTGTCTTGATGACTTCGGAATCGGAGGCTGCTGCATCTTCCAAGCTCGCCAAGGCATTCTTCATAGATTGGGCCACATAATCGAAGCTATCCTGGCACTGCTGGTATCAATGCAGAAAAGTTCAAGTGCACCACCATGGGCCACGAACAGGCAGGAAGAATCAAAGTGCATGTTCTTACCATTTGCAAGGAAACCCACATATTATACATGCCAGTAATCCTAAAGTAAGTAGATACCTCTAGTAATATCTCTTAAGAAAGTAAATACCTTTAGTAAATCCAAAGAAAGGATTGAAGACCCCTCACCACAAACTGTTTGGGGAAGGGAGACAAGGCCCCCGCGGACAGCATCGACATGAAAAGTGACGATTGGGAGGCATTGGTAGAAAAAAGAGCCGAACTTCACCAGGGACAGAGAGGAGGACACATCTCAAGAGAGAATCAAGAATCCCAACAGTCAACTGTTGGGGGAAAAATGCTGCAAATGCCAATCTGCGGCTGTGAAATTGTTGATAATTGTGGCTGTTTTCAAAGAGGCACTTGAAAAATGAGGCCACGTGAAATCCCCAACAGCTCCACTAACGCAAACAAGGTATCGATTTTTCTGCATTGGCGCGCGAGCTACAGCATGATCTTTCAACGCCACAGGGCTTGCATGACTTTACAACCGAAGGAACACACAACAAACCGACCAGGTAGGAGGGTGCCCCGACCCCAAAATGTGCTGAGACCCCCTTAGCTTCCCCATAAGCTGGAGAAAAATGGGTATGTACCAAAATCAGGTAACAAATATATAACCCACCAAAAAACTATAAGTTTACTTGGAAACTATTGGTTTGGGGGGTGCCATTATTTTGGCACATACCCAAATGACACCATGAAACGTCAGTGAAACATCTCTACTGAATCCGCCCAGCATCTGGCAAGAACGAATCAGGGCAATTCCACTCGCAACGATGAAGCCCGGAAGCATCGAGGCTATAGCGGAGGTCTCCAGCACATAAAACCTCTTTTTGCTGATGCAAATGGAAACAAGCATCGAAAAATGATCCAAATCCACCCAAAAAAAGGAATCACAAGGGACATCAAGGGACCTGAGCTCTTCAAAGTCTAGCAGAAATCTCAAGTTTTCTTAGCGCTTCATATAGGTACTAGCCATGGTTGTCACATGTACCTGGTTCCACAATCGTTTGCTGTGAGGTTCCAACTCTGATTCGCAGAAGCCAAAAACATGACACAGGCGCAATGACATGACCGCAAGCTCAACAGCCCGCTGCAGCTATCAGCCGCGACCTTGCCGCAACTTCCGATGCCAAGTTCGTCGAGTCCATGCTGCGCAATGGTCGCTCCATGGGCCCACATGAAAGCTGTCATGGCCTGCCGCAAGATCTTCACCTCGGACGGACATGTCACGCAGCGAACTCGTGACAGCACTTTGATGTGCTTCCTGTGTGAACCAAGGTCTTGATGTGCTAAGGTATGTTGCTAATGTGCCTGTGGCTATGTTGATGTCACTGCCAAACATCGAACAACAACACTGAAATCTGGCCTGACGCTTTGGATCCTTCTTGCTGTCCTGAAGCGCTTGCTTCAAACCGGAAAGTTTCAGGCCGGTCTTTTTCATCAGTGAGGGACCTGCCAACGGATCAAACAAACTCCTAGCTTCACAGTGCCCAAGTGATGTTTAAGCAGTTGGGGCAAAAGTATGGATTCACATTTGACTTTTCAAACACTTTGTGGAATATGACACATGGCAATGGCAAACATGTCGCACTGCTGCGTGCTGAACTTGTACCCTCAAGCTGACTGTCTTGGTCTTGGCCACGATTTCTATGTTCCAATTAGTTCCTGCGCATGCTTTGGACATGCGCTGTTTTCACCAATAAGACTGACACTCTCCAAAGTCCAAGCGCCTTTCGATGACATTTCCTCCATGCAGAGCTGCAAATTAGTGCCCGATCCCTTTCCAAACTTCGTCTCAAAGAGCTTCATAGCCGCCTTCTTCATGAATCCGGGACGTGCTTCCTTTGCCGTCTCTGAACCTTGCTGGAGAAGAGATCTTCTTCGTTTCTTTCCCTTTCCAGACTTCTCCATGTTCTTCTTCGTGTCGTCCATTGCCAAACAGCACATAACCACGTGGAGGATGATTATTCCGATCAGAAGAGGTGGAATCATCAATCCGAGTCCTTGCATTGCGATGGACATGCAAACATGTGAGTTGCGGAGCTTCAAAGGGAGTCAAAGGCAATGTAGTGAGAATGTCTGCTTCTGTGGTACAATGACAACCAACACGTGACATGAATACACATGAATTGGGCCAGCCAGTCTGCCTGTCATTCTTGGGACCTTCTGCAAAGGTGTCCGAAAGTCTTTGGACAACAACTTGGTTCATGCAATCATGTCATTTTTCTGTCCATGTGCAAAAAATTATTCAGAGAGGTCAAACTGCCAAGAAACCTCCGCTTTGCATCTCAAAATCCTTTGATCCCACCATCTCCTCATAGGTGGCTTGCATCAAACCGCCAAACTGTCCGCTCACACCCAGGGCTTCAGTCAGGTTGGCTTTCTCACTCAGAAGCTTGGACACCTCGTGCGTGAGATCCGCCTCGCTGTACTCGCTGAACTTGGCGACCAGCGAACTTGCGTAATGAAAAAGCTCTGCCCGCATCTTGACAGCGGCCAAGGCTCGACAAACAACAACGTTGAAGGTTGAGAGAACTCGAACAAGTCGGCTTCGGCACACATTCGCAGTGCAAAACTGGTCATTGACTGGCACTGTTCAGATCACACCACGGCAACTGTACCTCTGGTTACGTCATCCACCACCAAGGACCAGCCAAACCCAATCCTCCCAAACCACCATCCTCCAGCGCCGTCATTGCCAAGTGACAGATCTCCAATTCAAATGGCGCTGAATACCGAAATGGGCAAATGTGGCACCGACCCAACTGACCTGGAAATGGGCGTTTGCCCTAGATGTTGAGGTGGCGTTTCGGATCATATTTCCAGAGTTGGGCCGACCTCGTGAACAAATTCAAGAGGTTCGAACATGTCAAGAGTTTCGCCAGCAGAAATCACTGCTTATAAGCCATCACTTATCAATGCCATCAAGACTTACCATCCTATCAGGTGAGTCTGGCATTTCTGCACTGTCTTGAATTCAAGAGTTGTGCCAGCACAGTCTCAAGTCATTCACCATGTTCACTGTATCCAGTCATGTCACCTCAGTGAGCCATGCCGGCCATGCGAACTGTGGCAATTCCAAGGGTGCGGGGTCACAAGTTGGTGATCTGAACACCAGCCAAAAGCTGCACAAGTCTGCGCATACATCATCCATGACACAGGAATTGCAAGGATCCATTGCTGATTTGTCAATAGGTGTTCATCCACATACGTGGCCGTGGGTCCCTGCACCTCTTTTGATGACATCCCTTTAACGACCAGTCACCAACTGGTCTTTGCTGGGATGTTCACCTACCCCCCTTTTTAGGATGGTTAGTATTGACCCAGCTCGCCATATTTTCCTGAGTATTGGGGACTACTGACCTCAACCATCATGGCAAAGTGTTGAAACTCCATCATTCCCAGTCATCAACCAATTAGCTATACCCAAGTGGCTCAATGAATGTTCTTGTTGGCAAATGCCATTCGCGAATGTCACCGATTTGCTTTCGCTATGGAGGGTATGGATCGAAGCAAAATCCAGGTAGGCTGGGACCAGCAATGACTTATTTCTTAGGAGTTACCGAATGTTATTCGCTAATGGTATGATTTCTGGGAAACTAATGTTCACCCTTGCCCTTAGGTACGCAGCTCCCCATGTGATCCGGAAACACAGCTGCTCTGACGCCCCGAAGATCTTTCGAGCGATCGCTCCACTCAGGTTTGGTGGAAGTCCACCGCGTCGTTTCACGACGGCTTTGGGTTGTCAACCGACCCGTGGTAGGCAACGGTAGGCAACCTCGAGCCAAGGTAGCTCGGTAGATCAGTTTCAGCTGGTGAGCGCATCAGTGCTGCTTTGGCCGGGTCAATCATTTCGCCCGGCACTCACCAGCCTTGAGTTCAAGGCTGCACCACTTGATACTTTGGCAAGGTTGTGCAAGCACAGCTATGGGTTTCTCAGATGCTTGGAAACAAGGTGATGGCTCTCCATCAGAATTCTAATGACTCCCCAACTGCTGTCACCCGCTAGCTAACCTGAGCAAAACCCATCTAGCCGTCAGGACTTCGCTATGAGTCATGGTCAAAGCTTATATTCTACTGGCACTCCCTGAAAAACCGCAACAGCATCAACCTTCAGCTTCGAACCTTTTTCATGTTTGAACCGCCGGTCATTCGACATTCATCAACCGCCACTACCAGCCAAAGGATCGCTACCCTGGTCATGGAAATTTCTGCCTAATCGGGGAGACTTCTCATGTTGATCAAGGCTTATCAAACCCTTGGGTTTTGGAGCTCGATTCCCGATCGATAAGCCCAGAAAGGAACCCCAGTGGCAACCGGGAACCCGGGAGAGTCTCAGAGATAATAAGGAAACATCTGGTGAGTCAACCCTTAGAATCTAGAAGTTGGAAATATCTGGATCTTCCCCATCATCTCCAACTACATTTCCGGAAAAAAAAAGTCATTTCCTAAAGACCCTTTGAAATTGAAGAAGTTGGAAATATGGGTGATCAAATCCCTTCATTTCCTCTAGATCTTCCCAATCAATCCAATGAGTATCTGCCATCAACTTTGCCGTGTCGTGCTCCTCATTCAAGCTTGCCGGGTAGGATATCTGTCAGGGCAACCAACCAAGGACTGCTACGGTCAGCAGCAAAGGTCGATCAAGTGGTGAGGAACACTCCCCAACGCGAGGCAGGATCACATTTCCGGATCGTCCACCAGGGTGGAAGCAAACTATCTCAGCAAAAAGTGGCAGCCTTTGGGGTGCTTCCCAAGCAGTAAACCAGTGTTAGAGCTTGAACCAGCGCATCTTGGGTGGTGATTGGTTGGGAACTGTTGGGCTATACCGGGAGATGGTGCCGCGGCCCTTTGCACCCGAAATACTGAAGTATGCCATTGCTCAGAAGAGTCCACATTGACATGACAATCATCACCAGTGAAAATTTGGTGTCGTTTCTATGTTGAGTATGATTGTACTTTGCGGTGAAGGAGTGGACCATGATGGTATAATGGTTTTCTGGCTTCTTTGTTCTGCACTGTATAGTTGGTCTGGGGAATGATAGACACCTCGCCCTTCTCCAACTAGCTACGCTTAGGTGGATTCTGAACCAGCAAATCTGCCCTCTCAGAAACTTGCCTGAATACAATTTCTTATGTCAGGCTACCGACTCAAGTGCTGGTTGGCATGAGCCAGCTACAGCCCCAGGCATCTCCACCCATCCAACCAGTGTGACATATCACGGCAATTAGGCTGGGTCATTGCCAACATATTATACAGTATGGTTTGTGATTGCAAGAGTTCAATAGGTAGGATATCGACCTTTACATAATTTTTATTGTATATACAAAAATATATATATATATAGATATATATATATATATATAAATAAATGTATATATATATATGTATATTTATATATATTCATTTATCCATTTCCATACACACACACAAGTGTCTATAATATATACTTATATATGTAAATATACGAATACATATTTATTATATGCATACATCTGAATAATAGCATATAACTTGCACTTCACAGCGGAATTTCTCGCACCATCACCGGCTTCGGTTCGCACCGGCCACCGGGGGTGAACCCCGCGCCACTCTTAGGTGACACGGAAGGTGCAGTGCGGGCAGAAGTTGGCGCCCACACAGCGTGGCATTGCCTTCGCGCACCTGCGTGGAATGCTGGCATCAAGAACCAAGCAGCAGGAAACTTGGGATCTGACTGGTGGTTCACTGGTGCTTAAGTGGTGGTTCACTGGTGGTTCACTGGTGGTTAAGTGGTGGTTCACTGGTGGCAAACTGGTTAAGTGACGATTAAGTACACTTCGGAATATAACGACCATAATGATGGCACATTGATGCTTGACATCCATCAATAGCCAGCAATAGTGGGCGTATCATATCCCCAGTCATAGCCATGAAAAACCAGCAAAAAACTTGAGATCAAGGATATAACAGCTGTAATGATGGTTCATACACGGTTAATATCCATGAATCACCAGCTGTAACAGGTGGCTATGGGTCATAACTCATAACCAACCAGCCACAAAATGGGCGAACATGAGTGCCTTCAGTGCAGCAGCTATGATAGCTGTCAGTATCCATCATTTAACAAGCCCGTTCTACCATCAAGTACAGTTATCCGACATGTATTGCTGTATTCAATTTGCCAACTGCTTATTAATCCCTGGAATCATTACCGCCATCATACAAACCTCATCTTGTTAACCATCACTAACCACTTTGGCCACTAGACTATGACCCATTAACTAGCCATTTTTTCACAGGGAGCACTGCTTTGCAGAGTCAACATTAATGGATACCAGTTGTGAGCCCTTGTGGTTGGTACGAAGCAGAAAAAACTGCAGCAGCAACCACTGCATCGACGAAAACCAATACAGGACGGCATTTTGGCAATCAAGCATGGGGCATCATGAGGCCCAGATCATGGCCGTTGTAAGCTCAAGCCGTGTTAACATATGGTGGTTTCTCAAAATAGGGGACCCCCAAAAAATGGTTGGTTTATTACTATAATTGACCATCAATGGATGATTTAGGGGTACCCCTATTTTGAGAAACACCCATATGACCGCAAGACTCTTTCAACTCCCAAGGATGATGATGACCATCATCATAACAATCATCATCATCGTCATGGTCGTCATCATGGTCTTCACACCGTACAACATACACCAGGTACCAGGTACTACTCCCTGCAGTTCAACCGCTTACGGTGTGCACTCGTGAGTGACCTGGCTACCAGCGAGATAGTGCTTCCACGTCGTGGGGCGGTCAAGCATTTTCATCCCAGCCAATAGTGAACTGGTATATAATTTAGAAGGCTTTGTATACAATCAGCTACCAGTATGGTATATCATCAGCCAACCAACAACCTGGCTTGTACAGCATAACCATTAAGAATGATCAATCATTCCCAGAAAATATTGTCAACCACTACCAACTGTTGTGTTTGGTTACCTGGCCGTGGGTCAGGTACTCTGCACCCTTTCAAATGTCCCTGAATGACCAGTCACTCGTCGAACTGTTAGGATGCAAACTTCCATCGATGTTTGGGATTGTTGGCGATGACCCATAGCCATATCCAAATCAAGTACGGTTGACAGTTATTCACCGTTATCAACCAACATAAATAAATTATCAACCATTCTAGTTGGTGATAGTTGATAACAACCATGTGTCACAATGATTTCTATAACCTTCGAATTTTCAACCATCATGACCACTATCAACCAACATAAAGATATGACCAACTGGTTAAAAATGGTCAACTACCATTTTGGCAATGGCCACTCCTGGGGGCCGCTCCTGGCCTGGCTCCCCCGTATTAAAGGAGCTCGGGCAGGATACCGCTGGCCCCCTCCTAATCACCAACCAGTCAGCAACCAGTTGTCGGCCTTGGACACTTCGCAGGGGTCGGTTTGACCTCCCGTGGGGATCATCGCCAACCGGCGATGGGACATGTTTCACAGCAAAGGCGGGTGAAACTATCGGAAACCATGGGAAAACCATGGAAAAAAGGAAGATGAGGTGATAATGATCAACAATGGTTGAGTAATGGTGGGTTGATGGTTGCTCGATGGTCAGTCGATGGTTCACAATCATGGTAATGAGTAATGATCAATGATGATTGATAATGATGAATAACGAAGAATTGGTGTTTCGCAATAAGTTGCGTAGTCATGGTTCATAATGAACAAGTGGTCATGGCTAAATACTAATCGTTAATGGCTAATGAGTAATCATGGAGACCATAACCCATTGGGGATTGCTGATAACAACTATAGTTGTGTGAATGTATTCTCCAATATGTGCCATTGATAATTGTTACATTATTGTTCATAATCTTGGTTCATCACGATTCACATGCAATAATGATGGCTAATTAATGGCTGATGGCTGATGATAATAATCATGGTTGATGCCGCTTCATCTTTAATACTGATGGATGATAATGGCTGATAATAATTAGATGATGGTTGAACAACCACATCTGGTACCCATAAAAAGGTTCTGCACTTGCAGACTAGTACCTGTCAAGAGTTGGCTCGGAATCCCATCAACTGTGTTTATATACTGACCATAAGGCATCAGCTAGTAGTAAACGGTAGTAATCTAATTCATGTAGTCGGCAGCCCAAGAGGGGGGCACATCCGTAGTAAACCAGTTCATGGGAGATCTGCATGAATAAAAGATGGGATCTATCACCATTTTTTTTTGGTAAAACTAGGGGTGGTATTATATTAATATGGATCAACCGCTAGTAGAGTCCGAATTGCACAAACAAGTCTCGTTGGTGCTTTCAACCCCTATGAAAAATATTGGTCAACCAACCATTTGTTGATAAATACTATGAAAATAGAAAATGTTCAAAACGGTAAGGCCCTCATTTGCGCACACCAAAAAAACTCATCTGCGCACACCAAAAAACACTCATCTGCGCACACCAAAACACACTCATCCGCGCACACCAAAAGGCACAGGTCCTTATCCATTCACCATTTAGGCTTAACATTGGGGACAGGGGACATTGCGACATGGGGCTTAGGGGGGGGCATGGGGACATGGGGTTTAGGGGGGGATGGGGGCATGGGGACATGGGGTGTTTCTATGGAGAAGCAGCACAGACTGCTCCGCTCATGTCCTTATCCATTCACCATTTAGGGTTAACATCGGTCGGGGACAGGGGACGTGGGGTGAAGGGGATATTTCCACTTAGGGAAAACCCTGAAAAACTTACTGGATCGAACTGCAAGCTGCTGTTCCTTTTCTCTACGCTAGGCTGCCAGCTGCTAAGTCTTGAGCCATGCACACGGATGGTGCATGGTGAACATGTTGTGAATCAACTGAGAACAACTGCTAATGACATTGCATAGGTACATGGGGAACATGGTATGAAAGTAAACACATGGGGACATGGGGCTTAGGGGGGCATGGGGACATGGGACGGAACATTGCAGAAAACACACGCAAGACGACTACATGTATAGTATACAAAGTACTCCTCTGCCCCACAAAGTCACAACGGCAAGATATCTGACAATCAGGTGATGTTCCGTTTACATTCCGGAAAGCATGTGAAAAACAAGCGCATGTATCTAAAGTACCACGCCTGCCACACAAAGTCACACTTGCAACACATCTGAATGACAATCAGCTGATGTTCCGTTTACATTGCTGAAAGCATGTGGAAAACAAGCACGTGTATCTAAAGTACCACGCCTGCTACGCAAAGTCACACTTGCAGGACATCTGACAATCAGCTGATGTTCCATTTAACATTGTGGGAAGCACACGCAATACGACTACATGCGCTCAAAGTACCACGCCTTCCACACAAAGTCACACTTGCAAGACGTCTGACAATCAGCTGCTGTTCCGTTTACATGGCTGAAAGCATGTGGAAGACAAGCGCATGTATCTAAAGTACCACGCCTGCTGCACCAAGTCACACTTGCAGGACATCGGACAAGCAGTAGGTGATGTTCCATTTACAGCGCCGAAAGCACATGCAGGACGACTACATGCACTCAAAGTACCACGCCTGCCACAACCAAAGGCCGCGTGCACAGACAAGGGGATTTCCGCGTGCACAGACGAGTGGTTTTCCGCGTGCACAGGCGAGCCCCTTTCCGTCCAAAACCACCCACCGGAAATGATCATGTGGGTTTGTCCAAATTTTGCTATCCGAAAATGTTATTGGTTTCCGGCCACTAAATCGCATTGCTACAGTGCATTACGAGCATTCCATCCGGGTTGTCACCATGTGCTTGGACGACGGGCTGCTTCCATCACTGGCAGATTCGGCCGTGATCCTTCCAAAGTAAGGCCGTAATGTTAACGATGGCTTTTCTTGCTATAGTAGTGGTCAATGATGATAGTTTGGCTATTCATGATGGCAATTTGCCTATCACCGATCCACCAGTAATGAACGGGTGCAGAATTATCTTGGGTTTTTTCAAAACGTTGTTGGATTTTGTTTTGGTTTCTGCCTGTGTGATTTCTGACGCTATCTGCAACATTTTGGAGCTAGGACCTCTCATTGCTTATGCTATGTTCAGCATTTTGGAGCTAGGACCTCTCATTGCGCATGCTATTTGCAGCATTTTGGAGCTAGGACCTCTCATTTCGCATGCCATTTGCAGCATTGAGGGTTGGTTGTTGTTGTTGTTGTTGTTGTTGTTGTTGTTGTTGTTGTTGTTGTTGTTGTTGTTGTTGTTGTTGTTGTTGTTGCTGTTGTTGTTGTTATCGTTGTTGGTAGACACTAAGACTGAGGCCCGCAACATCATGGTCCCAGCTTACGTTTCTACATTAGGGTGGAAACCTAAAAGCTGATTTGGGATAGACAGGGTCCCAGTGTATTGTTGTACGTTGTTGTTGTTGTTGTTGTTGTTGTTGTTGTTGTTGTTGTTGTTGCTGTTGTTGTTGTTGGTGGTGGTGGTAGTGGTGGTGCTCCTGCTGCTGCGCAAGCTTTGATTTGACAAAAGAAAAGCGGGAGGGGGGCATTGGGGGCAGGGCGCTGCGCCTCCCCCAAAAGCAAAATGACAACGCTTCTGCTCCTATGTAAGGCTTTAGGTTGAAACAAATAAAATGTATACAAATAGAACATCAGTCACCAACATAACATGAGCGGGGGGGTTGGGGAGGGCGCAGCCCCGCCCATGAGCAAGCAAAGACGTAGAGAGATATGTGCACTGTTGCAAATATGTGCAATAGTGTGTTTAAGATGTGCATGCTATTGCATGCTTTGATAAGCAAAACCACCAAAAAATAAAAACTTAAAAAAAACAAAAAACAAAAAAACAAAACAAAAAGACAAAAAAGCAAAAAATCGAAACAAAAGAACAAAAAAAATATAAGTAGCCCTCCGTAATGAACTATGTAGATAGATAATCACCATCAATCCACTAGTAATGAACTAGTAATGAACTATGTAGATATAACCAAGTTCACCATCATGTTTCACCGATTCAATATCCAATCCACCAGTGCTGAACTATGCATGCTGCTCAAGCCTCACCTTTCCAACCTGGACATGTACACTTCAAGTCCCCCTCGGCACCTCTTCCACAATGGGCCTGACCGCAACGCGGGCAGCCGGTGCTTCAGATTGGTTGATATGTGGTTGTGGGTCACACCTATGAACGTAATCACGGTAATAGTGGTTAATAATGGCTAGTAGAGTGATTAGTAGGGGACAATCGCCAACAATAATGGTTCAACAACTACTACATGGTGGTTTCTCAATGACTCATGTAAAGGATGACTTACATAGGGGTCCCCTATTTTGAGCAACACCCATATGGTTCTGCGTCAATACCCAATAATTAACTCTGGTGAACACCCCCCAAATGACCAAAATAATTAGTCTTTGTTGGGATGTCCATCTCTAACCATTTACTGGTTGGGTACTATTATCCCATAGCCATATCTGAGAAAGATTGGAACAACCTGTATCAACCAATGCGTACCAATATAATACATATAGAATCAACTTGCCAAAGACTTTGATCACCACTGTGCCCACACAGACCAGGGCCTGAGGCTTCACCCAGACAAAAACCATGATTCATAACCAATGAGAGATCAAGCTCTTGATAAACCACCATGTGTTTGCGCATCTATGCGTCTATGGATGGAGCTTACCAATTGTTCACCAGCCTATTAACTGCTGAATCTAGCCAGAAAATCACGATCTTTCATTCCAAGATTAACCATTCTTAACCCATATTTACCATCGCCATCAACCAGCTGGTAACAATGATTAAAAATGCTTCATTTCAATTGATCTAGTAGGATCTACCATCAATCATCCAGAATCTAGTGGTCACAGGCTGCGGGCCCGTTCACCCTGTACCTCTGGTACCCCCATCATTAACCAGCTTGTTTTCCCAAAAAAAAAAAGTCGGTGACTATCACCCATGAAAGTTGGTTGATTAAAGCCTTCACCCAACTCGCCATTTACCGATGAGTATTCACCATTGTCAATGATTCATGAACCATCACCAGCCATAGCATTACGAATGCTTGGAAATCACCACTACTGACCATTAGTAATGAATTATTAACCAGCTTTTCAACTAACCAGCTTATTAACCATTACTGATTAATGATTCAGCTAATAAGCTTATTGACCATTACTAGCTTATTGGCCTTACTGATTATAGGCTTATGGACCAGCTTGTTACCAAGCATTCCTTGGTCGCTGCCTGGTCGCTGCCGGGGCCTCGGCGCGTCGGTCCACCAGCTTAAGCCTCCCAAGAAATTGGCCACCCCTGACGTCACCTGGCCGGGGCAGGGCCGTGTCTGGGCGCGGAAAATGGATCAGTGCCGAAGATTCATGTATTGTAATAACATTCATGATGACAATAATAAGAATAACAATAAAAGTAGTAATAAAAACAGCAATGATAATGACAATAACAATAATAGTAATACTAATAATAAGAAATAGTAGTGATAATAATAAGAAATATTAGTAAGAATAATGAAAAAAATAGTAGTAATAAAAACAGCAACAACAATAATACTTATGATAATAGTAGTAATATTCATGCAGCAATAACAATAATAATAGTAATAATAACACTAGCAACAATAGTAACAATAATGATAATAGTAGTAATAATGTGCATAATAAAAACAATTGTAGAAAGAATGGCTTAGAATGTTTGCGAAAAATGGGATTGTAGTGGTCTTTAGGGTTTATAGGGGAAAACGACCAAATGGTGGTTTCTCTAAAAATAAGATGGTCAGTGATTGGATAATGATGATTAAATCATGGTTCTCAACCATATGATTGTGGACATTAACATGTTTTCTCGAAACAGGGTACCCCTAAAATAGGTGGTTGATTGCTATAAGGGGATGATAAGTGGGGGGACCCCGTTGACTTGAGAAACCACCATAGGACGCATGACGGCTTTTCTTAGTATAATGATGCTTAATGATGGTTAATGATGGCAAATTTTGCTTAATCATTGGTAATTTGGACATTTATAGTTGTATAAGCATGGTTCATGATGGCTTATCATGTTTAACAGTAGAACCATGCGTGGAGAACCGTTGGTGGCACTGCCGGATCTAGCAACTCAACTCACTAGTTGGCGCTGTTGATTTGTGGTTCTTATCCTCGTTCATCAGAATCAAGCATTATCAATCTGCGTTGATCAGCAGTAATGATCAACTGTTAGCATAGTCATTACCCAAGTCTCATACCGTTGCTTACCATTTTCAACCTCTATAGTGAAACGAATCTTCATCATTCTCCAAGAGTTTGCCAACCCGCAAGGAATGGGAATAGGTCCATCCGACCATGGCAACTTCCGCTATACTTGTAGCTTCACCCAGTCGGTAAAGACATCCCAGAAATCGCTTCCATACCTTGCAGGATGCCTTTGGTTCTTTCAAATCAAACCCATGATCAGCATGGATATGGGTGTTTCTCACGTCATAACCACCGTATCCGTCTTATTGTTGCTTATCATCCCCTATCATTAACCACAATTAGCTATACTTAAGTGATCAACCACGGGATGATACCCTATCATCAACCCCTATCATCAACACCTATCATTGTTGCCTACCATCCCCTGGTATACTTAAGTGATCAACCCCCCCATGCTCTTCGGATACCGCCACGACCGGATCCACCACCCATCCGTGGACCAACCACCACGTCTCCACTGCCCCAGCTGCATCAGCGCCCGCCCCTTTTTAGCGCAAGAGCCCACGACCCAGGTCCTGGCTCTTACCACGCACCTGGCGCCACGTTCCGAACGCCCCGTGGAATCATCCGAATCGTTCAGCGGAATCAGACTTATCAGCCAGCTATCAGTCATAATTCTATAGCTGGACTGATAATCGTGGTTTATCAGCTATAATTAATAGCTACCTGATAGATCAAAATCAGTATAATTGTTATCAGAGTTATCAGTTATGATGATATAAACCATAGTTCTATCATCACTGATCATCATTGATCATCGTGGTTTATCTCATCATCATTCTATCATCAACCATGCCCCATCAGTAGTGGTAAACACAGTGGCGCATCGATTTGGGGTCCATTGTGATGATCCTGGCAGTGGCCCACATCGTAGCAGCCGTTTTCTCGGAGGAACATGCAGCTGCAGCCGGCACGGTAGTGTTTTGGCAGTTACAAGTCGGTGCAGATTGAAAGCCGAGTCAGATCTGCCACATGTTCACTTGATTACTATGAATTATGTAGTCTGATGGTGGTTGATATGACTTGATCCTATTAATCAACTAGTTCACTCGATAAGTATTGATTAACTATGATATCGTCATCAACCAAGAAAAAAATCTCATTACAAACCGAACAAGATGCCTTAATTACTCAACTATGATGACAAAAAAAATGTCGTTAATCACACTATGCATTACTCATTGACCATTGATTCACCACCACCAGCACCCATCCCCCCATAACAATCGAGTCACAAGCTTCGCGTAGATTCCGCCCTTTCGCATCAGCGCCTGTCCGCGACGACGTGGCGTGCGCGCATGCGCAACTGGGGTCCAGCACAGGAAGATTCAGAAACGGGTGATGATCACGGTTGATCATGAACCAATGATCATAGATGATAGTGGTTTTATATTAGTTTTGTTGTATGAATCATGATTAAAAGTGGTTTTATATTGGTTTTGTGATATGAATGAGAGTTAAAGATCATGGTTAATTGTGTTTTGGAAATCAACTCTTTTATTGTAGGGTGAATGGGAATTAAATCCATTGTATATTTAATAGTCGGTTATGATTGTCAATTTTGTATTGCCAATCTGTAGCGATCATGGTTAGTGGGTTTACAAGGGCTGTAATAGCGGGCTTGCGGTTAATCATGATTACTAGTGGGATGGCTATGATGATAGTGTTTGATAGCAGGGTCTGCAATGGCTAATACCAACAAAACTTGCTAGTCGATTCATTCACAATTTCTAGCTCACAATTCTGCATTAAGACAATCAACTACATTGGCAATCAACTAAGTCATGAATCAATCGATTAACAATAGTTCACTGCATATTTTTGTTTATGACTAATCATTGAGAGCTCGAAGGACTCACTCTGTAGGACGCTCAAGTCACCCAACGAAGGGGTCCCAGTCCGGCTACTGGGCCGCTGTTAACTACACCCGGCTTTGCCTGTAAAAGGCTTTCCATGAGGGCCAACGGCGTGGTTTATCAACTCTTCATAGAGCTTGTTGTAGACTTAAAAAGATCTGAGTAGTTGGTGAGTGACTCCTTCTTCATTACATTTATCACTTGATAACTACGACTAATGGTCAACATTTGATTGTTTATTACTTGTTCACTACCATTTATTATTATACTTGGTGGTTGTACATGGTCAACTGCTAACCCCCAAGTGCCGAAACCCAGCCATCGATCCATGCCTCATGCTTGCCTTGCTCGGCAATGCGGCCCTGAGCAGCTAGGTGCGTCGAACCAAGGTTTGGAAGGCATCGGGTGCCGTGATGGTCAACAAAGGAGTTGTTCAAGTGGCTGTGGGTCAATATTAATCAACCAATAATGGGGGATAATGACCAACCAATAATAAGGAAAACAATGGTGAATAGTAGGGGAACCAGGGGAACTTGTTCATGTGGTGGTTTCTCAGAATAGGGGACCCCCAAAGTTATGGATGGTTTATGACTATAAATGACTAATAAAGGATGATTTGGGGGTACCCCTATTTTGAGAAACTATCATGTGAGTGTTTCTCAAGTCATGGCGGTACCCCCATGTATAACACCATTGTATTCATGGGTATCCCACCATCATTTATAATACCATGATGTAAATCAACTGGTGATCAATACCTGGTGTTATAGATTAGTTTTTATCATCCAGTGCATTACTATGTATACCCGTTGATAACACCAGGTATTGTTCATTAGTAGTCAAACTACCATCAGTATATTGTCAAACTATAATCATCAGTAGTCAAACTACAATATCACTGTTTGATCGCAATGGTCAACACCGGATAGAATCCATAGTAGTCAATGATATTGGTGAAGTAGTTCTTGATGATGACCATTATAACTAAGTCACGCACAACCAACTGGTCATGGTTAATGGTTAATGATCGGTATTGACTTACTTATGATGAGGTTAGTATTACAGCAATGGTTGACTTAGTCACTACCATTATACCCCCGTATGAGGGTCGGTTAGTATTGCCAGTTGATGATGATCCACAATGGTTGATCATGATGATTGGTGTTAATCCTGCGGGTTCATACTGTTTACCCTACGGTAACTTCAAAATCACAGGTATTTCAATAGGTAAACCAGCTTTAAGTTGTGGTTTTTTGTGGGTAGACCAGCTAAAACTGGTGGATTCTTATAGGTAAACCAGCTATAAGTGGTGGGTTTTATAGGCAAACCAGCTAAAAGTGGTTGTTTACCAGAGTGTAATTGGTGATGAACTAATGTCTAAATGATGGTCAATGATGGTTATGATGAGCCTTTCTGATGGTAAGCAAGCAGGTCAATAAGCTATGCAAGGATGGTTGATATGGTCAGTGAAGGTTGATGATGGTTGATCACGATGAACCATAATTCATGGTTGTTCTTTGCGGTTTATGATGACATTTCGTATGCGTGGGTGATATTCAGCTTTGACTAGTGATGAGGAAAATTGTGCATGACAATGATGCACATCATATGGTTCATGATATTGAATCATATGGCTCAAGGGTTGATACCAGGGGATAAATCCAAGAACAATGAGCAAACCACGGAGTGGTTCGATCCTGGCTGCTGGACCGTTCTCAGAGAACAGGGCGAACGTCCAGGTCCCAGGGGGCAACCAGTGATCACTGGGCAATTGCGAATGATCGAATCATTGTAACCTATGATATTCTAGGGCTCCCTGTAACCATTCTATTGCCATTACTGGCCACTACTAACAATTGGTTGTTAACCAGCTTACGAACTGTTGTAGCCATTTTGCAACCTATGATTCATTGGGTTGGTAGGAAAATCTACGTTAACCAGCAATTGCATGGGTTTCCTGCAGATCTTCCCACCATTTCCGGGAATGATATGTCAAGCTTCCCTGTCATATGGACCATTCGAACCAACAATCATTCTACTGTCCCAAAAAATGACGGAGGTCAGTGAAATCTCCCATCAAGCAATTCCCAGGAGGACCCAACGAAACTCACGAAACTCACGAGTCCCATCAAGCTTCTCGATGCCGCAGCGGGCATCTTCCCAGTAAAAGATCCATGCCTTGTCCAGGACGACGATCTTGTCTGCATCCATCACCGTGCTCAAGCGGTGCGCGATGACCAGGCATGAAGCCGACCTGAGCCAAGCTATGGCGAGCTGGGTGAACCAAGCAACACATGGGCAGTGGAACCTCCCAACGGCTACTGGTCATGGCTTTGGGATGTGAACAGCTCGTGGGGAAGTTGGATTTCCAGGTCTCAAGGGTAGGCGAGGAAAGGGGTGATAGATGGGTTTTTCTTGAGGAACCCGTTGCCTAGCGGGAATGATCATCAAACTATACCTAGTGTGCAAAAAAATGTTGGATACTCCACTGGCTCGGATACTGGCTGAAAAAAATGTCTCAAACTGAACTAGCTCATGATCATCCATTCTGTACCCCCAGGAAATGCATAACTGCCGGCGACAATGGAGTGACCTTTTTAGAGTCCTTGTGGAGTTTTTTGTATGATGACCTCTGCCTGGGCTAAGCTGTAGTTCGGATCCGTTCCACCTGCTTCAGTTCCTGGAGGGGTTAACCCATAGACTTTGTCAAGAGTTCGATGTAAAACCAACAGCCAGAAGAACTCCCGGGGACGTCCTGCCTTTGCTTCAGGTAGACATTCACGCTGTTCTGCGGTGCACGGGTGGCAGTGACAGAAGTGATCGCCACGAAAAAAACATCATTCTTATGACCTTCATCACTTGGAGAACGGCATCGTTGGGAATTAACCATGGTTATAGGAGGCAAAAACATTACCTATCAATACCTTATAAGGTTTATTACCATGGCTACCGCCACACATCCTGTCAGCATTAGAAGCTGATGGTAGTGATGGCTAGCCATGTCCCAGCCATCACCATCCGTTCGGCACCTGCACCGCTGCTTCGGTGCTGCTATCCAGCGCCGATGTGGCCTGCCGCCGCCCCTTTGATGGGGACCCGGACCCAGGGTGAAGCCACGGATGGGGCGATGACTCTTGGGTGAATTCATGGTCAACGAAGGTTAATTGACGGTCAAGTGATGATTACTTGGTGGTTTATGGGTGGTTAATTGATGGTTAATTGATGGGTAAGTGATAGTTTTGTAAGTGATGGTTAATTGCTGGCTAATTGATGGTAAATCCGCGGTTTGCGATAGTCAAATCGCCATGTTTATTGATGCTTCAGTCTGGTTCATAATGGCGAAGAGTGGTTGATTAGTGGCTGATGATTTCTTGATTTTTGATGATAGCCATGGTAGCTAGCCCTGCAAGGTGGGTCGACAACCCCGATGGTTCCCATGATTTTTTGTGATGGTCAATTAGTGGTTGATTCATGGCATATCAATGTGCGCACCAGATCTCCCAAATGGGATTCTGATGTGTTTATGAGCTTATGACAATGCTTTGCCTGCGCACTGGACTTGCAGTTCTCATCCCAACTGGAGTCGATGGCTTTGGTTTCTGAGAGCATTGTTCAACCCTGCTGATCTCCCTAGGAACGTAGCATTGTTCAAGATGCTGCCTTGGGAAATAAGGCTGAGATACCCGAAAAGTGGTGAACCTTGCAGCTTGCTTCTCTCCCAACTGCTCATCGGCCGAATTCAAAAATCTGGATATCCGGTAGGTAAAATGGCTCAGACAAAGGGGCGTTTCTCAAAATAGGTGTACCCCCAAATCATCCACTATTGACATCTATTGACCATCTCTAGTAGTAAACTGTCCATTTTTGAGGTCCCCTATGGCTTGAGAAACCACCATGAATGATAACAGCTGCCAGCGGAGCCTTCAGATTTCAACGGATGCCCAGGCACTTTGACGGTGACTTTGCGAGTCATTGCCGGTTGTGGTTGCTACTGGTACTATATCTCTATGTGATGCTGTAACTGGTAGTATCTGTACCTGATACTTGTAGTATTGCTTCTTTTGATGATGTTTGTTGCTACTTACGATGTGTCTCCCTATGATACTGTAACCGGTAGCTGCCCTAGTTATAGACCGGCTTAGCTAAACTTCGAGGCATGACCTTGCAAGTAGGCTCACAATTGACAAAACAAGGTCTCAGCCCCTGAAGCGACAAAAGGCACCTCATCCAAGATCAGAATGCGTGGTCTCTTGACCTCAGAGAGTCACGGAAAGATGCACAGCTATCCCACTATATACCAAGTCATGACTAGTCAGAGTCCATGCAATCCATTATTGGTGATGCTATGCCAAGGTTCATTCGGGTACATACCTGTTAATTTATTGTAGTTGTGTTCGACCATCATCATCTGGCAAATGGTTGTCCTCCAGTGCATTTTCTAGTTGATTCTTGCTGATTGTTGCCACCAAATCTATTGGCTGTGCACTCACTACATACCGCGGAAAAAAAAGAAAAAAACATATCCTCAGTACTTTTACATACTTCTTGAATGTTCATACACATATGCAATCCATACTGTAGTATAGATGTGTATGTATCTATATGTAAATATATATAAATATATACATACATATATAGATTATTTTCCATATACATCAACATAATATCATAGATACCTTTCTACATACATCAACCTTCTCATGATCAATCTGTTGATCTGCATCTCTGCATCTCTGGACTTCTCGCCCAGCGGCCAACGCACGGGCCAGAGCGATCCGCTGCCGCTGACCACCGGACAAGCGCACGTCGCCCACCATGGTGTCGTAGCCTCCCAGGGAGGCCGCAGGAAAGGCATGGCCGGGATGGAACAGGCCCTGCAAAAAGGTGACATGGGTTTATTCATCACCTTCAAATCAACCATCAATGGGTTAAATTAACCATCAAATCAAGTGAAATGGGTTGAAGAAACTTGATTTGATGGTTTATTTATCTCTGATTGATGGGTCATTGATGGCTGATTAATCGTTTTTTGACGGGTTTATGATGATTAACGATGGTTCATGACCAACCGACGATCAACTGGTCGATAATGGTCAATTGATGTTGATAGTTGGTTCACTGATGGTTCATTGAGGGTTCAGAATGGCGACATCATGGATGTTCATACGTGGTCAGTCGGAGTGAACCATGGCAAGTAACAGAAGTCATGGTCAATAATGGTGAATGTCTAGCTTCAGTATTGGCTTATAACAGTTAATCATGGTCAAGTACGGTTTATAGCAGTTCTGAACTGCATGATAGGGTGCCCAAAAATCGGGTACGGTTCCCTTATCCAAAAAATATGATTCTGATTTGGGACTGCAATTGATGGATATATGATATATCTCCGTTGTCGTGGGGTGCTGTGGGTACCCTGCCGTGACCCATGCTATGACTGCCATGGCTGGCTGGGTCAGTTGATCCTGCGATTGGATGTGCTGCCAGGAGAGGTCCCCAAGGGTTAGCTCAGTTGGTAGCTAGGGGAACTACCAGATATGGTGATCATGATAGGCTGCATGGTGCTTTCCCTTGCTAAGTTGTCATGCTTGCAGTGGCTAAATAGTCGGTAACTAGGGGATGCAACTAAAATTCAATGGCTCATCTAACTCGGAGGGCCCGACCTTATGCTTCATATGGTGATCATGATCGCTCAACCACCATTGATCAGGGCTTCGCAACAATGTATCTGTAGCTATGCTACTAGCGGCCAAGTTGCCTTCTCTCAACACAACTGGTCTGGTTTTACGCCTAGTACCAAGTAGTACCAGGAAAATCCAGCAACTGGACGCCATCCACCTGCCCGCAGCTACCCATGCCCCCCCCCGGTGCCGCGCCCTGAGGCAAAGCCATGATGAAGCCATGGGCATCGGCGGGGGCAGCAAGCCATGGGCATCGGCGGCTTCAGCTGCTTCGCCTGGGGGTTTCACCAGGTGTACAGCCCCAGCAGTTGGAGCCGTTGGGTTACCCCCATCACTGGTAGAAATCATCCTAGTTAAGTCATAGAGGTTATAGCCGTTCATATATAGTAGGGAAATATACAGAATGGAACCCCCCCAGTTTTAAGTTGGTCAAGGTTCGCCATTTAAGTATGGAACCTACCATGACCAGTAGGTACCCTAGTTATTTTCACCAACTTAGCGATCCATAGGAGGTACCACTCTGTAGGGTGTTCCAACGTCGATTTCCATCAACCGTTTCTGGCATTGATGTCGCCAATGATGATCAATCATCAAACAGTAGTGGCTGAGAATGATAAGTCATGATGGTTAAGAAGTAATCATCAATTAAGTACCTAAGTAATGGTAATCATCAGTTAAGTCATGGTTGATTCATGGTTTATAAGACGTACAGTAATTGATGCAAATTGATGGTTAATTCATGGTTATTCATGCTTAATGGATGTTAATTGATTGTTTATTGATGGTCACTGACGGTTAATTGATGTCAATTGCTATTAATTCGCGGTTGGCGATGGCTAATTGATAGTAGGTCTTAATGGCTAATAGTGGTGTATGAGTGCTTTATTGATGGTTGATGTTGGCAGTGGTGAAGTGATGGTTGATGTTAGCAGTGGTGAAGTGATGGTTGACAATGGTTCACGCTAGCTAACTGGTTGTTAATAACGGTGAACAAGAGTTGGTTGACGTTCAACTGGTGGTGAGTGCATGGCCAATAATGGTTTGTGATGGCTCGTAGCGGTTAACAGCGCTTCCTTAAAGTTTGGTAGCTTGTTAACTGATGGTTGGCTGATGCTTATCAGGGGTTCATTGGTGGTGAACTGATGGTCAACTAATGAATCAGTTTGTCATAGCTGTAAGCCATTGCACTTGTGAAAAGTTGGTGAACAATCGTCAGTGGTGACTACTGCAACTAGTCATGGTTGATAATGCACACATTGCCCACTTGACCTGACCAATTTTGCCGGCAAAAAACCACCTCCATGGCCGTACCTACCAGCTTTACAAGGCATCATCGCCACATCGCCAGGAGTAAGAAGGCTGGGCACTCACTCAGCTCATCCGATCTTCCGCTTAAGAATTTGGTGTCCTGTGGATACAAGGCTGCTGCTCCCGCCCACTTTCGAAAACCACCATTCAACCGCCAGTTTTCCAAAATCGATGGCCTATTGAACATAATTGGTCATGTTCCTGTTGATTTGCTAGCTGTATCCCTGATGTAATATTTTACTGTTTTGTTGCCGAGTATTGGTCATGAACCAAGCATTTGCAAACCTGGTTGTTGTTTTGCCTTTTTGGGCTATTAGCCATGATTAACAGCCCTTGTTGGTTTTTGACCGCTAACTGCCATTGTGCAGGGTCAGCTGTGCACCAATATCACAGTAGCGTCTGTACTAACCTTAATAGTTACCAGTAGTACTGCACAGGGCGGTGGAGGAAGTTCCAAAACAAGAAGCCTTTATAGGACGGGGAGGCTGACTGAGACCATGAATTGATTAGTTCGTCAATTGGTTCATTAGATGGCTAAAACTATTGTAGTTCATTATCAATTATCAACTAATATCACTAAAGGTTAATTAATAACTACTAGATATCACTGCCAGGTTCATGGTTAGACCAATAACTAATTATCACTTGTTCAGATTATTATCAGTTTAGGGTTTAGGGCTTAAGGTTTGATATCACCGGTTCATGGTCAGACCGATAACTATTAGATATCCCTATCAGATATCACTAATTGTCACTAGTGAACTAGTGATACCGTCCCTTGAGTATTCCTGATAAGCACTAAGTATCACTAATAACTTTACTCTGATTGATTATTATCCAGTAGCCAACCTGACCCTGATTGACCACTATCAGCTATACTATCAAGGATTCAGATTCAAAATCAAGCATCAGTTAAGCTGATTCATTGTCAGCTAAACCATCCCTTGATTCCTGGAGTTAAAACAGCGCTGGTCGTTCAGATCGTTCAGCCGAGACACGCACCAAGTCCGACAACGAGTCCACGTCCACGTGGTGCAAACCAAGGACTGGTCCGCGGGTTGTGGTGAGGTGGTGAGGTGGTGAGGTGGTGAGGTGAGGGGCCCCCGATCCTGGTCCGCCAAGTCGGTCTAGACAAGGTGGGCCCCCAACCACTTATAAGTTGGCTTACAGCTAACTTAACTAGGGTTAACTACCAGTTATAGGATCTATAACCCTAGCTTTCCAGTGGTTGGGGGCCCACCTCGTACCACGCAAATGTGGGCTCCATTTGCCACCACTTGTGGCAGATATCGCTGGGCCCCTGAATCCGAAGTTTTTGTTCGGTGGGCCTCATCCTGTGGTGATGCGGATCCCAAAGGGGAAGATTGAGACGCAATAAATGGATGGGTTCATGGTTGACTCATGGCTATGTGTCAATATTAACCAACCAATACTGGGGATAAGTTCACCAACAATTTCATAAGGGAAACAATGGCTAAATGATGGGGGAACCAGGGGGACTAAAGGTTTTGACTCATAGCCTCATGGCTGAGAATAATAGCGAACTCGTAATGGTGAACTGATGTTTCATGATGGAAAACACTGGTTGATTGATGGTAAATTGATGGCTAAGTGATGGTTTGTGGCTATGGCAAATTAATGGTTGATGATTGTGAAAAATCATGGTAGATGATGGTTGACTCGGACAATAATAGTAGATATATATAATTGACGGCTAATTCCTGACTAATGCTTGGTTAGCGGTTGGTAAACAATCCTGGATGGCTAATAATGAGTTCTGGTTAAGAACTGATAATTCTTGCTTGAATGGTTTTGGTCGTCTGTAACAATGGAATAGAAAAGTCCTTTTGACCAACCTGTGACCGATAACGAACCCTGCCACCATCAAAACATGACGAACCAAAAAATGACCACGAAAAAACTCGTCATTTAACGAAACCCCAACCACAAAGTCGCTGCTCTCTGGCGACTTTTTGTGCCAATTGCAACCATGTCAGATCTAGGAACTGAATCCTTCTGCAACGGCTGGTTGTTCGGGGTAGCAGGTCAGTCCTTTCAAACACACATGATGTGCTCTTCTTGTGGTCAACGATTCATTCTCAAGCATGCGTTTCGATATCGACATGTCTATACATGGAGGGCGCAAAAACCTGTAAAGCATCACAGCACGGGACAATAACTGAAGGTACAACCAGCATGGTCATTCCAACAGCTAAGTCATCATCATACCACAAAGAACTCGTCCGAACATCCAACCAAAAGAAACGAAAAATCGAAAACCGGTACAACAAAAAGTCGAATCATCAAAAATCGGAACATCCAAGAAGAAATCTCAAGCGAATTTCAGCTACTTGGTACCATGTACCAACCATCACTGCCACCCACGTTGATCGCGACCTTCCATGGCCATTGGTTGGTTCAAAGGTCCCAGGCCCAGGGCGATGTTCTCCCAGACCGTGGCCGTGAAAAGCCGCGGGTCCTGGGGAACCACCTGGGCCCCACGGTGGTGGCGGGGGATGGCTGGCTGGAGCTGATAGCCCCATGGTTGGTTCGGGGGTTGTTCAGCGGCTGCAGGGTCCCCAGCTGCACATCCAAGTAGTGGACTGGCTGCGAAGAAGTTGTTGGTGGCTATAACGAGCCGTTTGATGATGATGATTGAGAATGGTTGAGGGCAGTCAAGAATGGTTGAGAATGGGGGCTAGTTTTTGCAGTGTTGACACTTGGTTCCATGCTGAGATGAAGAGTAACCAGCAATAACCACTGACAAAGACTAATTGATGAGTTTGATTGGCTCATGAGTGGCCCAGCGATAATGATCTTTTGGCAAAAGGCCAATGATTTGCGGTGCATTTCTTTTTGGAAACAGCGTTTTAGAACTAGTTGGTTTCTGTTGGCAAATACCATCAGTCTTCTTTGTGGTATCTGATTGATTTTTGTACATTGCGGTGCCAAGAAGTTGGCTGGTGGATCCAACCCCTCTGAAAAAAATACCTTTTCAACGAAACATTCCCAAGTCATTCGGGAAGATAGAAAATGTCAATCAAACTACGAGCTGGTAGTTGTGTGACCATGATTGTTGGTTATAATCCCCTACCATGAACCCTAGAAAAACCCTTATAAAACCACCATCTTATAAAATCCTTGGTTGTAAACCTCTTCAATACTGGTGGCTATGTTATTGGTTATCGAAAACAAAACGCCCACAAAGTGACGCGAGCTTGACCCACAAATAATGGTCAATACCCCACTAATAAGGGCTAATAGTGATCTCTACTTAGTGGTTTCTTAAAATATGGGATCCCCCAAAATGGTTGGTTTGGTGCTATAAATGACTAATGTTGGATGATTTAGGGGACCCCTGTTTTGAGAAATCATCATTTGGTTGGTAACCACTTGATAGGTGTTATTTGCATAACCAACCATCATCAAGACTATCATTACCAAAGCTTATTGGCGAATTGAAGTCCACTAGTCACCACTATTCAGTACTACCATTAGTTGGTTGATCATGACTAAGCAAAACCATTAATAACCATTATAAGAATAGATGATGATACTATTCTCAGTATAGATGATAGAACTATCATCAAAATAGATGATAGTCTCATATCTAACTATATTTATATCTCCCATAAATAGTAGTTACCCTAGTTGTGTTCACCAACTTATCTTGGGGGCCCCGATCCCTTCATTGATAACTAGCCAATAACTATAATTAATAATAACCAATAATCATAGTTAATCAATAACCATATAGCCAATAATTAACAACTATAATTAACAATAACCAATGACTCCATCAATCAACGCCTCCTACAGGTCACCGGGCACGCCGCTGAGCTCCCAGACCCCAAACAAGGCGCGCAACCAGCGCGGATCCAACTCGTCGACCGCATGACCTGGGATCCAAAACAAACGGTGCGAAGCAGCAAGGCTTCAACCGGGCAGGGAGCAGGGATCACCATGGGAAAACCATAGGAAAAACGATGGAAAAACGATGGAAAAGCCTCGGAAACCCATGGCAAACCATACCCCCCATGGGGGATCATCCCAATTAGTTCTTAGTAAGCGTGCAATTTGCAAGCACTACAACTTGAGATTGTACCATTGAAATTGTGTTCCTCCGACCATGGTGTTCCCGTTTGTTTACACCATGGTGTTGCTACAAACCATCTTGTTTTTTGTGAACGAACCATGGTGTTCCCCAAATTCTGGGTCCTCTGTGGAGTGCTGATGTTGCCATGCCTACGGAAAGCGCGCTTTGAAAAGCCACTTGCAACGAACTGCTGTTGTTGATGGTCATTGTTGTTCACTTTCCCCCATCAATCAATGTGACTACCGCGTTGTAGTTGATGATGTTTATTGTGGTATTTCATGACCTAGACGTTTATGAATCTAGTTGAAAAATGGGATTATTATCAACCACAGTGATCAAGAACATTCATCCACAACCAGGTCTACCGTGGGCGGTCTCAACTAGCAAACCAAGTCCCGCGCCATCCAAAAGAATCTGCCCAGTATCGGGCTCGTACCATCGCCTCAGTTGGCGAAATAGCAGGGGCCTGAAAGTATGCTGCTGAGTTGGCTGCTGTTGATGTTCGGCTGCTGTTGATGTCGGGTTGCTGTTGATGTTCGTCTGCTGTTGATGTCGGGTCGCTGTTGATGTTCGTCTGCTGTTGATGCTGGCTGCCTGTTGATGTTCGGCTGCTGTTGATGTCGGGTCGCTGTTGATGTTCGTCTGCTGTTGATGCTGGCTGCTGTTGGTATCGGGTTGCTGTTGATGTTCGGCTGCTGTTGATGTCGGGTCGCTGTTGATGTTCGTCTGCTGTTGATGCTGGCTGCTGTTGATGTCGGGTTGCTGTTGATGTTCGGCTGCTGTTGATGTCGGGTTGCTGTTGATGTTCGTCTGCTGTTGATGCTGGCTGCTGTTGATGTCGGGTTTCTGTTGATGTTCGGCTGCTATTGATGTCGGGTTGCTGTTGATGTTCGTCGGCTGTTGATGTCGGGTTGCTGTTGATGTTCGTCTGCTGTTGATGCTGGCTGCTGTTGATATCGGGTTGCTGTTGATGTTCGGCTGCTGTTGATGTAGGGTTGCTGTTGATGTTCGTCTGCTGTTGATG
>VSDK01022105.1:61477-73666 GCA_009767595.1 Symbiodinium kawagutii | reverse complement strand
CCCCAAAACCAAGATCCAAGATCCAAGATTCCCAGAAGACTCCTGACTAAAATCTTGGATTCAGGACTTGCCAGAATACACTTTCCAATCCAAGATTTTAGTGAGGAGTCTTCTGGGAATCTTGGATCTTGGATCTTGGTTTTGGGGAATAATGCATTCTGAATGCATTCTGAATGCATTCTTTGTGATTCAAATGCCCTAAGTACAGGGAAAAATCAAATTCTGAAACCTGAACCCTAAAGCCTAAATGATTTTCCTGTTGTGTAAATAATTTAGGCATAATTAAACAAAGCATATATGTATGGTAAAGGTAGGGCATGAATTAATAGAGCACTAGCAAATTACACCATCTATTTGAATTTACCCTATGTGACTATTTCTATTCCAGATTCAAGCATGTCTCATTTAGTCATGCTCTATTCAGTTATGCCTTGCCTGCTCATGATCAAACATATTGTATTCAATTTTGCCTAATGCCTCACATGTGCTCTATTTTTTTCTCATAGTTGCTATTACTATTTGATTTTACTATATTCAATCTTGCATTGGTTCATGATTTTTGTCTCCAAGTGGGATATTGAATGATAGTATATTCAATTATGCTCTAGTATGGCACCATGAAGCCATAACTAAATAGGCCCAAAGTATTGTAAATAAGGTACATGTAAGGAATAACTGCACAAAGCAAGACCAAAAACAGGCCATAAGGCATAATTACATGGGAAATTAGCAACTAGACCACAGTCAGGCAATAATGCCATAGGGCATTACTAGCAAGGCCAAATGTAGGACAGCATCTTTAAAGAGGCCATAAGTCAACAGAGCACAATAAAGTAGGGCAACATTAAGTAGACTATAGTTGAATAGGCCGTAATTAATCTATTGAACAGGGCACGATTAAAGAACACACAATTAGGACACAACGCATAAATATGAAATCATCAAATAATCCCCATAAAGACTATAATGAAATAAGATATTCTTGACAGGTCAAATACAACGCAATCTATTGAACTGAAATTTGTGTATTTTATTGTCTTCCAGTATGGCACCACCAAGCTATGATTAAAAAGGTTTTTCTGAATACAAATGGGGTAAATATAAGGCATAATTAGATAAAGCATATTTAAAGATAGGTCATTATTTATCAAACTCTGATTATTTAGAAAGAATCAAACAGGGCACGAGCAGGCTATAATGTGATAAGGCATAGTCAAATAGGTTAAATATGGGGCTGCAAATTTGAATAGACCATGAATGAATAGACAACAATTAAATAGAACAGAATTGAGTAGGCCATAATTAAACAAGCCAAATTCAAACAGATTAAATAGGCCACACTCAAATAATACACAAAGATAGCACTATGGAATCACACAAAGTTATCTAATATGCACATATGAACTTATGATTAGTTAGACCCCATAAAGTAACACCAGGACTCAGAAACATAGGTTTTTTGGGGGGGGGCTAGCATATATATATATATATAGTAATATTGATCGCCTCGGTCAATGATCTTCAAAATCAATGGTTTCAGTGAGTTGATTGCCATGCAAATTCATGGCTATGCTTACTCGCGGTGGTTCCTCGCGGTCGTGAGAGATGGCTCAACGATCTAGCTGCGGTACTTCAGCCACATGCTCTCACTTGGATAGAAGTTGAGTGTCCATGAAGGGAGACCTAGTTGCCATCAACTGGGCCTTCTCAGTCTGTCCAGAAACATTGCTGATTTGGGGATCGCAAGATCATCATGGCCAGGCATGAAGCTTCAAGCTGAGGTTTCAAGGGCAGATCATCGCCGCTGATTGAAACGAAGCTCGAACGGCAAAGCCAAAACCACAAATCACTGCCTAGTTGCAACTTCTCGCAACCATATTAATCTGGCACCAAATCCTCCACTGCACTGTCGGGCGAAGCAAGAAATTGGGGCGGACCTGTTTGTTCAAGGCAACCCTAAGCGACTACAGTACCCAACAGCAGCGATTTCGTCAGGCGAGGGCAGGGACGACAGGAATGGTCTATTCTGGGTGATCTCAGTTGATCACCTGCTGAAAAGTTCAATGGCTTTAGTGGGTATAGGGTGGTTTCTCAAGCCATAGGGACCCACAAAGCTTTGGAAGGTTTGTTGCTAAAAATGGTGAATGAACGTAATTAATGGGATCATAACTGGGGTTACCCTATGACCGGAGAAACACCCATATGATACAGTAAGTTCATCTAGTCCCAAAAACACAACAAAAATTTAAGTAAGGACGCGCCAGCTTGTGATACCAATCAATAAGCACCATTCTTGATGGCTGGCGTAGCGGTTTCTTGAAATATAAGTACCCCAGAGTTATCATCCAGCTTATTAACCATCTTCATAGAAATAAACCAAGCATAACTTGGGGTTTACGACTTGGGAAACCACGTCCACTCCTGGGTAGTCTCATAAGCACTGATCATCCCCAAGAAGAAGCCGCGTCTCACAGGGAGCCAAGGACGACCAGCCGAGCTACAAGGGCCGTGGTCTTGGCGGGTGGGATGTCCAAATCAATGCCTGAAGCGTCTGCACGATCTGAACATTCTTCGAACATGACGCCCATGGTACTAAGAATTGGTTATCTATACATTTGCGATATCTGGTTGGTATATATTTGCATGATTAATCATGATCATAGATGATTCTTGATGATCATAGATGATTGTGAATGATCATCGTTCTTGTTGCGACTCTGGTCCCTATTGTTCCTCTCCGGTGTCAAAAAGGTCACAGAGGGGGATATCCACAACAACGGTTCCAACCGGTGTAACACAAGCCTTCGCTGGAACCAACGGGTTGATCGGCGCAACCAGTTGGGAGAAATCTAAGATTTATGTGATGAATAATGAATATTTAAGATAATATGAAGAGATATATCAAGATTTATGATGTATTTGTTTTACGTCTTACATAAAGATTATATAATCATTGTGATGTATACACTTCATGATCGTCAATCATCTTTAGTGGTTAATGATGATTACAAAATACATGACGTTGGATGACTCATCAGCTGATGGTTCTCCCTGGTTCTCCCCCCGGCGCGCAGCTGGACTGCACGCGCACGCGCACGTAAGGCACCTCGCAAGATGGGCTCGTCAGGGCGTGACGCGTAGGTGAAGGACACGTTGCCTTTGCGCAACCCGGCAGCTTCCAGACTGAAAATATGGATGGATTCTAACTGGGGCAGAATCCCTCTGGTAGATGGTTTAGTATAATAGACTTAGGGTAGTAGAATCCAGTGGTAGAATCCCTCTGGTAGATGGTTTACCTATGGGGAATGGTTTGCCATTCTCCAACCAGCTATGATTACTTACAGGGTAGGAACTTCCAATCCTGGTCGAGGCTTTGGACACTCCACAGGGTTGCTGAACTTGATCAGCAACAAGCTCTGCGAGCTTGAGATAAGACTCTTTTTAAAAGAAGGTACCCCCGGAAACCAGTAGGTCACGCTCATGTCACGAATTCTTCGGTTTGTTGATGGTGTTTCCAATGTCAGACATGCTACGCCCCCACTAACTTGACTGTTTTCACATTGAAAGATATGTTTCTTGGATGCTTTGAGGACCGTCAATTTTTGGGCAATCCCAGAATTGGAGGCTTCCAAATGCACCAAATCTGCGAAACCAATCAAATCAGTGAGTTTGATTGGTTAGTCAGTAGAGCTAGGTAGCATTGGTATAGCATCCATGGTTACCCACAGTGGTGAGTCTTACAATGTTAGCAGGTTGAATGTCAGATACCAAGCGCCAAAGTGCTACAACTCATCATGATGCACTCGTGTTGACGATTCACCATTCCGAGTTGATTAGCAATTTGCTATTGACCAAGATTGACCAGTAAACATTCCTACTTAATGATTAGCTTGTTATTCACCATCATTCACCGACAGCTGCTTTGTGGATTTTGCAGCCTATTCTTGGTTGAGTCATGAAAGATACCCCAAACCTATGAGTTCGTGGCTGATGAATAGCTCTTCCTACACGGGGTTGGCATCATACCATCTAAACAATTGACCCACTGTTACCCCTTGCTTGTTTTGCGGTCAACTACCAACTATTCTAGACCATGATTATTGTTCAGTGACTGGTCGAACCGACAACAACGCATTTGACAAAAAAATATAGACCATAATCATCACTATCACCGGTACCAGTAACAGCCTATCCACCTTCATCACCATATCGCCTTCTTAACGATCAAGTCTTGACCACTGTTGGGTTGTATCCTATGACTATCCCCTACAGCAACCACAGGTTCACCATGATTCACAATAGAGCTCAATCATTGATCAACCACAGAGCTGAACAATTGACTACCACAGAGCTCAATCATTGATTCATCATAGAGCTTAATTTAACCTTTGAGCTTACTCACTGAGCTTAACCATTCAGCTTAACCTTTGAACTTTGATTTAACCACTGACTAACATTGATTGACATTGATTAATCGTTGCTTACCCACCATGAGCCATGACTCATCACCCCAACCTAACCACGACCATGGCTACCGTGGCACGGAAGGTGACGCTGCCCTTGAACTCGTCCAAGGGCACAGTCTTCAGCTCCGTCCTTGGGATCCCAGGGATGATGTGTGGTTGGCAATGGTTCATCATAGTGGTTATTCATGGTTAATAATAGGGGATCAGCGGTCAAGCATGGTTTAGAAATTGATTTTACAATGGTTAATCATTGTTAATCATGGTTATTCATGGTTATTCATGGTTGATAATGGCAGATTAGTGGGTATTCATGGTTCATAACAGCGGATTCATGGCTAATCATTGTTGATCATGGAAAAATATATGCGTAATAGTATGGTTATATGTATGGTTGGTAATGCTTTATCATGGTAATAAATGATGGTTATGTATTATATATGGTTACATGTCTACAGGGCTGTTTAGCGGCGAATCATGACAATTATTCCCGGTTAATAATAGGAGCTCAGCGGTTAAGAATCGTTTACAATAAGGGATCAATTATATAATGCTTAATCATTGCTAATAATTTAACAATGGTTGGTAATGGTCAATAATTAATGACAATAAATGATGGTTATGCAACTATACATATTGTGATAGACCAAGATAGTATATAACGATGATAAATGGCGATATGTATGTAGAGGTTTTCAAGGGTGATATATATATATATATAACTATAGGAGTTCAGAATTGAGGGCTTGTGCTGAAGACTGTCCCTGGTATTTGTGGGTCTCTCATAGACTTGGTGGCCTATACGGATGCCAAACGCTGAAATTTTAACTTCAATTTTTGGTGGGTGTATAGCGTTCACCCATCCAATCCCAAGAACAGGAAAAATCTAAGTTAGTCGCCAGAAGCCACCCAGTAGATATTTCCGTGCACGAATCCAGAGAAAAATACGGTGGTCAGTAATTGGTTAGTGAATCAGAGAACAGGAGTAGATGATAATGGTGATGAACATATTACTTCCAATCTCCAGTTGCAAGGAGCAAAATAGGGACAGTAGGCATGTACTGCAGCAACAATCCACTGCTTACCTGGTAAAGTGAACATGGAACACCTCCTCCGCTCGAATCAAAATCAAAAACCCTGCGAGCAAACAAATTTAGATTGATTTGTGTTAAAAAGTTGAAAAAACTCTATAGACTTGTGTTAGTAAATCTAGATTCCTTTTGACCTGCCAAAAGCAAATCTCACGAATTGATTTAATGTTAGCATTATTACCGAGCAGTGTGCAACCACCATCACAAAGGCTCATGCAGGTCACCTGGTTGTGTTGATCCCATGACGTGTTCGCAGTGGTTATTCCTCCCAGATACTGATGAGGGAGAAGAATAAGAAGAAGAACAAGAAGAACAAGAACAAGAACAAGAAGAACAAGAACAAGAACAAAAAGAACGAGAAGAATAAGAACAACAACAAGAAGAAGCGCAAAAGGATTTTGAGAAAGAGAGAGAGAGAGAGAGTCTGACAAGCTGTGATACTCTGTAGACCCTCCGGACACCCGATCGGAGGTATTCGATTGACCTTGTGAATGGTTGATGGCTATTAGTGACCAATCACCAGGAAGGCACAACGTTGGGAAGCGCTTAGCCCTGCACTACCCAACTTCTATGTAAACTACATCTTCGTGGCACCGCAACCATGGCCAGGAGCCTGGTGAATAATGCAACAGATCCTAGAAAGCAGAAATTGCTGTTGACTGAGAATTGATACAGAGTAATCATCAACCACTCCCTTCTTTGATAAGGGGAACACCTAATGGCGAAACTGGTCTTACGAGTTGATACCCGTTTTTTACAATGGTTGCAAAATAGGGGTCAGCCACAAAAAGTCGTCATGGATACTGGCTGTTAGAAGTTGGGCTATAACCCCTATGACTGTTGGTTAACCCTAGTTAACTTACTTACCAACCAACCTCAGTGCTTCGGGGCCGAGCTTGTAACAGGAGCTCAGCGCTTCTCACTGGCAGTTGGTTTCTCGCCGCGCCGACCGACCGGGCCGCCGATTCGTGGGCACCATGGTGTCCGACGGGGCCATTTCGGCATACTCAAAGACCTGCTGTCCATGGAGATCGACAAGCCGCATGATGTTTGAACAACAGCCGGGCCTTCTGCAGTCATAGGGGGACCCCCTAGTCATCCTTTATAGTAGTCGATTCTGGACCAACCATCGCTTTGGGGCTTCCCTATTGTGACCCAACTGGTTCAACGTGACTACCATTCACAACATGAGCATTCATATCCCGATGAATAGTGTATCCTTATCACCAGGACATGTAGGTATGTACTGTAGATATGTAAACATAGATACTTACATATACATATCATATTATTTACATATATTTATATAAATACATACACATATATTGACTGATTTATTCATTTATTCATGTATTTATTCATTTATTTATTTAGCTATCTATATACACATTTACGTGTATATATATATAAAAACAGAGACAGAGATTTGTATAGGAATATGTCTATTCAATATTGAACCATCACTATGCACCACTATGCTCCATCACTCATGTTCAACACTAAGACCTCAGCTGCTTGGCTGGAATTTCCAGCTAGGGTACTATAGCGGATCAAGCTTCACATCAGTTCTTGGGGATCCTCAGATACCAACATCTTCTGTCGATTGCTTGGGTTGCTTGGGTGATCCCAAGCCACCACTTTTGAGACGACCACGCGGCTTTCACATCCGGCAGTCCCAACAGCCAAGGACGATCATGGTCAATGGCATCCAACAACGCCTGTGGCTAACGTACATTGATCATGAGCAATGCTTTAATCATGGTTACTGATGGGTGGATTATCATCACCATCATATGGCTGTGGATCAAAACGGTGCCCCAGCCGTTCACATCCCATAGCCATGACCAGTCGCCTTTTCGTTGGAATGTTCACATCCCTCGGTTTTCCTGTGGACCCGCAAGCAGATCAGCCGTTGCTATGGCTGTCCCTATTGCTTGCTGACCATGATACCCAAGGATCAGCACAGAGCCCACCCCCCCCCCCTGAGACGGTCAACCTTGCGACTTGAGCCGATGGCTTGCATGAGTTGCCTGCGATCTGCTGGGCCACGTGGGGGGTAGCAGCATAACGGGGTGCTTCTCAAGCCATGACGGGAACCCCAAAATGTTTGCTTTATTTCTCCTTGGAAATGAGTTGGTCACTAGTGATAATGATCAAAAAACGAGTTTATCAGTAGTGACCATGATTAAAAAAATAAGTTTATGACTGATAATGATTAATATAAAGGATGATTTGAGAAAGATTTTCATGCGCATCAATGGCGACCATGGAGCTGCTCTCCTTCAGTTGTTGCTGTTGAATCTGACTCCAGTGGATCAGCCAACCCGTAGATCGCTGCAGCGCAGCGGCCTGTACTGTCCCCCTACTGCCAGAGAGGAACCCACCACATTGTCCACGTAGAGCATAGACCTGGGCCAAGACAGATTTTTCATGGGAAATGACTCTGTAGATGGTGTCCTAATCGTTAGAACAAACCTCAAAACCAGAGTGAAATGGCCCAAGATGCGCAAGCGCCGCCTTCCTTTCTCCGAATCTTGGTCAACAGTGATGCTTTCCCCGAACAACGGTCGTCATTCTACGCTTGTAGCAGTTCCACAACACCGGCTCTGCTTCCCGGCTGTGCCCCAGCTGTGCCCCCCTGCGCGGTGAGTTGTTCGGGACTCATGCCCTTGGCAGGTGCAGCTCGAAAAGAAACAATGCCAGGAAGGGTAGGGAGGTTGATCGGATTGAAACAGCAGCTCTGGTGATTCTTATTGTTTACATTCACGTGCTGGGGACCATGTTTATTGGATTGATAGCCAGAATGATCATCAAGTAAACAAAGAACCTGAAAACAACCTGCCGTTTGCAATGGTTTACAAATGGGCGGGATGTCAAAACATAGCAAGACCAATGAAAATATCTCATAGGGTCATCCACCAACAATAGGGATTCAACTGCTAGCGACCATCGTGTGACCATTCCCCCAGCTTGTTGCCAGGTAGCAATCAGTTTTCCCGCTCTCATATCCATTGGAATCCATCTTCATGGATCAACTAGTCATGAGCTGCTTTCTTCAATGCCTCATTCGTCTCCTAAGCTACTCACTATGATTGATCATTCAGAACCATGGCTGATGAAAACAGCTAATGTCAATAGTCATATCAACCATCTTCTCAATGATGTTCTTCACCAGTTGCTAGCTGTCAGCCTGTGGCTATGGTGGATTCTCAATTCGTACCCCAAATCATCCAATAGTCGTCATTATTAGTACTAAACCAACCATTGTAGTTGGTATATGCCCGATCATTGCTTGTAATATCATTTGATAGCTTGTAATCCCCTATTTATAGCTGGTATATAGGTGGTAAACCAACCATCATAGCTTGTAATCCCCTACGATTTGCCATTTTCAACCACAAAAAAAAACCATGTGGGCGGCTGTCATGCTGGCGATGGCGAAGCTGAGATCCCAGCTCCCCGGGCCACCAGCACACCACCGGTGCCTAAGGCCACTGCCTGCAGACCAACCAACCATCCCCGGTCACCCCTGCCGTAATAGGGGAACCAACCAACCAGCTACAGGGGTACATCATGGCCATGGACAAACTCATGGAGTTTGCAGATGAAAAATGTACGATGTAGCCATGGTTGGAAACATGTTTGGTATTCATGTACAACCAAACGTTTGCACATAACCATTTATATGAACTTTTTGGTTGGAAGAATCCGAACGATGTACAGCCGTACAGCAAGGTGCGGATGGATACATGGACATAGAACGATGGAGATCTACATATGTGCTACACGTATCGTTTCATGATAGATCAAAACATATAGCTGGGATGACTATGACTTGCAATGATCAATCATGGCTGATGATTGGGGATAACAATGGTGGTTGATCACGGTCTCTTAGCAAATGGTGCTTGGCAATGATTGATTAATAGTGGCTGATAGTGGATGGATGGCACTGACTAACCCCCGACTAGTTCCATGGTTGTTCCCAAGGATAGTTTTCTACAGTAAGGTTTTGCGGTTGCGATGAATGCAGATCTTTTTAGTGATGGTATGAACCGGATTCAAAAGCTGGTGACTGATTGGTAATGATAGTTAATCATCCGTTCCGAAAGAACCATCCAAACCTATCCAGTGAACCATGAACCATTTAACAGTAATGGATGGTTTTTTACCACAATGGACCACTTCGAATCAATGATCAACATGGTTAGAACCACAGCTAATGACCTCTGGTAGTGGCTAGCCAACAAATCTACCGCTGATGGCATAAGCAAGGCCACATGTGATGGGTGTATACCAACAACCATGGCTGGATGTACCTGCTGCCATCAACAATTTATTCAAAATCTGTGCCTTTTATTTCAATCATGCTGGAGCAATGGCTTGACATTATAAGGCTGGGCAATGCGTTGATTCGTCTCATAAAGATTTCAGGTTGCAAGAAGGTGTTTTTTCATCATAAATGTTAAAAAATGATGAAAACCAGGTTCATTCATGATATTTCTCGTTGAATGCCAGGATACCTGGTGCCAAAAATATGAATGAACCTGGTTTTCATTCATGATATTTCTCGTTGAATGATGACAAAAACAAAAGTGCCAGGATACCTGGTCCCTTGGGCCACCGTGGGGGCATCCTTTGGCGACTCCCAGTCCCTGACCACCCGAACGGACCGACCCAGCAGCCCCCGTGGTCCCAACAGCTGCTGGGTCCCTGTGACCCGTTAGGACCTCTGATGGACCCAGCAGCATCTGTGACAAGTTTCATGGAGAAAATCGAAAGCAACACGGCACAACACGGATACCTCTGAGACCTCCACCGCTTTTCATTCCCAACTTCCGCCACCAATCCCACTGATAATATATATATATATATTTATTTTTTTTTAGCCAGTTGGTTCCATGGTGATGGCTACATCATCGGATTCCCATCACATCGCCATACACTTCCTCGTTGCCGCCTTGATGCCCTCCGTGAGGCCGTTGTAGAAGGTGGCGTACAAACCGTAGGCCGCTGCACGCTGGTTCTCCAGGAAGATGAGATTCTGCGACTCGTGGTCATATCTGGCACGGTGACCACCAGGTGCTACAGCTTGGCGTCGTTGAGGAGGTTCCCAGAAGCAGTGATGATAGTTGGGTTCAGTACTTGGACAACCAGTGATACTTGGACTTCTGAAGCGTCCATCTCTCAGAAGGTACCTTTTGGGGGATCTTATCAGAGTAGTCCGCAGATGTCTTCATCAACATGTTGTTGGTTGGTCAGTTAGTTAGTTGTATTCCCACAATGGGCTTTTGCTGGATTTTGCTTCTTGGCCCTTATGTGGCTATGTACATGTGCAGCACAAAGTGCGGCAGAAATACACTATTAAAAACGCCTATGGCACACGACCTATACATCTGACCCACACTTGGTGATACTTATCTCCGAAAAAAAAAAAAAAAAAAAAAAAAAAAAAAAAAAAAAAAAAACACACACACAAAGAGAAAATCAAAAAAAAAAAAAAAAAAAAAAAAAAAAAAACGACACAACGAAGCCAGTCACTAAGGAGTTCCACCATGATCAAACAGCAGTAACAACCGTGGGTTTTACTCATGTTAAAATGGGTAGTTTATCCCCTCCAAAACCAGGGTCAGCTGGCAGTCAGCTTGGGTTGAAGCTAGGACGAATGACACCCATGTCCTCGAAGCATCATTGGGATGGTGCCTTTGTTCCCTATCATCAATCATGATTTTTCCACTTTTCCACCATCCATCGGCGGTTTGGCAAGCATCATCCCCCTATATATCATCATTGTTTTTTTCCCACCATCCATGTTCCAGCAGCTTTGACAAGCAAACCTGCATCTTGGATGGTGGATGAACCAGTCCAAGCTGTTCAAACCATACATGTTTCTACATGTTCTAGCTGTTCAAACCTAACGGTTTAATCTTTCAACCATCCATGTTGAACCACCCGTTTTCTGCATGGTTTCCCTATCATCAACCAGCTGTTGCGAGCGCATCGCTACATGGTGCCTGGCCATCATCGCTTCTTCCCCCGAGAAGGCTCGCACCGGCCGTACGTTTTGGAGCGCCTGGCAGCTGGGAAGTGGCTGGGAACAGCACGCCGCAACAAGTCATGGCTGCTATCAGAAGCAAGTCTGGTAGAATAATAGATAGTCATATATAGATAACATTAATTGGTAGATACCTATTGTCCTGGTAGAATTATCAGCTACTAACTATGATTGATAGTACCTAGTCAAAGTTAAAATTCACCGTAGTCAATAGCTAATGATGGTTCATAGCAGTATCAATCAGAACAACTAAAGGATAAATGATAGTAATATAATATAACAGAAGTCTGTACTGCTGCTCAAGACTCATGCTGATGGTCAATTGATGATTGATTGATGGCTAAAGGATGGTAAAGGCTGATGGTTTGCTGTTCACAAAATGCCCATCCTGAGGACAATTCCCATACTTTGCGGCTTTACCGCACTACCACTTGAAAAACTGGATTCAAAACACGAAAAGCGGTTGCCAGCTTCGTATCCTGAAAATCGTCAAACTTCGGATACCTCTGGAGATCATGGCTTTCAGAAGGATTCATGGCCCAAAATTGGGCGAATATTACTTCTGGCCATAACCATTAAC
>VSDK01022105.1:13977-58977 GCA_009767595.1 Symbiodinium kawagutii | reverse complement strand
ATCACCATCATCGTCATCATCATCATCACCATCATCGTCATCATCATCATCACCATCATCGTCATCATCATCATCACCATCATCGTCATCATCATCATCACCATCATCGTCATCATCATCATCACCATCATCGTCATCATCATCATCACCATCATCGTCATCATCATCATCACCATCATCGTCATCATCATCATCACCATCATCGTCATCATCATCATCACCATCATCGTCATCATCATCATCACCATCATCGTCATCATCATCATCACCATCATCGTCATCATCATCATCACCATCATCGTCATCATCATCATCACCATCATCGTCATCATCATCATCACCATCATCGTCATCATCATCATCACCATCATCGTCATCATCATCATCACCATCATCGTCATCATCATCATCACCATCATCGTCATCATCATCATCACCATCATCGTCATCATCATCATCACCATCATCGTCATCATCATCATCACCATCATCGTCATCATCATCATCACCATCATCGTCATCATCATCATCACCATCATCGTCATCATCATCATCACCATCATCGTCATCATCATCATCACCATCATCGTCATCATCATCATCACCATCATCGTCATCATCATCATCACCATCATCGTCATCATCATCATCACCATCATCGTCATCATCATCATCACCATCATCGTCATCATCATCATCACCATCATCGTCATCATCATCATCACCATCATCGTCATCATCATCATCACCATCATCGTCATCATCATCATCACCATCATCGTCATCATCATCATCACCATCATCGTCATCATCATCATCACCATCATCGTCATCATCATCATCACCATCATCGTCATCATCATCATCACCATCATCGTCATCATCATCATCACCATCATCGTCATCATCATCATCACCATCATCGTCATCATCATCATCACCATCATCGTCATCATCATCATCACCATCATCGTCATCATCATCATCACCATCATCGTCATCATCATCATCACCATCATCGTCATCATCATCATCACCATCATCGTCATCATCATCATCACCATCATCGTCATCATCATCATCACCATCATCATCGTCACCATCACCATCATCACCATCATCATCACCATCATCATCATCACATCTCACTTGGCCCATCATCCGCAGCTTGCGGACGACCCGTCACTCCGGGGCGCCCCGCCTGCCGAAGCAACGAGGAGCGCCGGGCGAAGCGGCCGTACACCGCATACCTGCGCAGGGTTCGCGCACGATGCGGGTGATACGCTTGGTGGTTTCTCAAGCCATAGGGGTACCCCCAAATCATCCATTAATGGTCATTTATGGCTATAAACCAGCCATTTTTGGGGTCCCCTATTCTGAGAAACCACCACTTGTTCAATCAAAATGGTGCACCTACTAACCATCCATGGGATTGTCCATATCGGATCGTCCAATTACATGGGATTGTCCATCAAAATGGTAAAACATATGACTTGCTAAGGGATATTTATTGTGTAGAAATACCACATCAAAACACTTTGTTAAAGTCAAAATGTGTTAAACCAAACGGGATTGTCCATACATGGACCTACTAACCATCCAGTAATGAATGCTCTGACTGACAGGGAAAACCTTCTTGTTGAATTCCAATGTTTCTCTGGGCATATTTCTTGTAGATATGGCAAGCGCTTCGCGAAGCCAATCAACGCACAGCAGTTGCATCCCTATTTCGTTGGCCGATGGTTGCCAGTGTAGTCAGCCTAAAACGCTCTTGTTGGGATCCACAGTAAGTTCCACCTGGAAACAGCATAGCTGGTAGGAGTAAACCGTGCAGAATCATCCAGGGCAGCAACCAGCATGCTTCATTCCCATAGCTACGCAGGTGGCTACATGGGCTGCAAGCATCAGAAATACTGTTCCCCCGTTGCCGATCTGCGACCCAGGAACACGTAGAAGAGGACTGCCCAAACGCCAAGCAGGATCAGCCTCAGAACAGTTCTCCACCGGGGCTACTACTTGGAGCCTAGCATTCTCAGTCACCTTGGTTAGTTGGATTAGTTCACCCCCTGACATTGGACTACCATGGGGAGGGTATGCCAGGGAACCTGGCCTCAAGCTGCACATCTGGCCTTGGCCGATCCTGTCAGGTCAGATGATTCAGAGGACTGCCAAATGGTAAGTTCTGAGCATCCTGCAGTTGCGGTTGGAAAATCTCAGCCGCTGATTGGACTGCTTTGCCTAGTTGAAAAATGGTGATTTCGATTAAAACCAGTGGGATACATGTTCAACACAAGTATATCAGTTTATACGACATTTTACATTTGCACCATACGATTTCAGCCTGGTAAACCATCCAGGAGGGCATCTCGGGGCTGCAACTTGGGGCTGGTTAACCCTCGGGAATCTCCAATGGCCTGGCTAAATCCCGAGACAGTCATCTGCATGGCAGTATAATCAACAAGACAACCATGATATGGTTGATGAATGGTTGGTTCATGGCTGGTTAGTGGTTGGTTAATGGCTTGTTTATGGTTGGGTGCTGTAGTGGTACTGTAGCGGTCGGTTAGTGGCAACAATATCGGTTGCAAACTTCAAGCTGAATATCAGCCAAGGGCTTTTTTCAGGGGCTCGCACACTTGGATCGCCAGCTTCGCATCTCAAAGTCACCAGCGGCAACAATCATCAACCAGGGGCAACCAGGGCCGCCGGGAAAAACTGGGAACAACTTCCCCCAAAAAAAGGGCCAAACACGACCTGAGCTTCACACGACAGCCGCCATGAAGTGATGGTCAAGTAACAAACTCCAAACCTTGATTGCAAAGCTGAAAGCTGAATGTAGATTATTAATGAATGGGTCGAAGGATCGATTATGCTTACTGATGGTTGGTGCTGGTTGGTGATGTTTGGTGATGCTTGATGGTTGGTGATGGTTGCTGATGGTTGGTGGTGGTTGGTGATGGTTGGTTGAGAATGTTTTATTCGATGCCTCCCAAGCTTTTATTTTGTCTAAATCCACGTTCTGAATTTTGATGACCTTAACTTGTAGCACCCGTCGCTGCTGTTTGAGGAAACTGCTTGTATGGACGCGTAGTCAAGCTGAGGATATAAGCTGAGTAGCCACGGGAACTGGTTTGTACACTGCATTTTGGCAACGCTGCATCTGATGTGTGACAGATGCTTGATGCCCCAGCTTCAGCTCCAACTACAAGGTTTGAATCAATTTGTCGCAGCAGTTCTACACATCTCGCAGTTGGCATCCTCCGACTGGGGTAACAATTCATGACAAGAATGACTTGAAAGTGTGAGAAAGCAAGTTTGCTAGTGACAACGCAGAATTGTGCACTCTGCAGTGTGACACGCACGCCATGAAACACAATGGAGAGTCATCACAAGTATTCTGGTTTAATTCAGGGGAGTCATTACGTTGTACGTTTCAAAAAGATTCAGGTCATGGGGGAAGTCACATTGCAGCCAGGGTCAAATCTCTCCTGTTTGGAAGTTAGTAGCGGACTATCCTCGAATGTGCAAGCAATGGTCATTGCTTTTCACCATTCAATGGTGAAGCTGGTCTGATAATATAGATATGTATGTGTGTGTGTGTGCCATGTGATGGCACTCAGTTGAACTGGAGCTTAGTGAGTGCAAGTGGAATCATAAGTTCTGGTAGATATATCTGTCTTTGTCCAGCATTTTGATTGATGGAAAATGGGTTATGAACTTACAACTCACGGGGCACTCTCTGTGCAGGTTGATATCAAAACCAGCGGATAGATGAACACTATTCGCTGTGGGACGTGAACGGAACGTTAACCAGCCTTTGACCCTCAGTCGTATTAATAACTTTTGAGCCTATTTTGGTTGCGAATGGTGAATGATTACAAATGGTTAATAGCGTGAATGATTCATGATGGTTGCCATCATTACCACGTTTGATGAGTATCCGCAAACCTCCATGCCTGTAAACAATCACGGAAAGACAAGCAACTGGTGAGTGTTGAATGGTGGAAACGAACGCCCAACACTGTCAACGCTCAATGCTATAATTGGATTCATCCTCGTTGACATCATGACTTAATGATGATACATGATGCTGCTCCCTCCAATGACTAAATGGGCCGCTTCCGGCGGGGAACAACTCTTGAGCATCATGCGAAATATGACAACGGATCATGACACGTCGTGACTTGCAACAAACTCTGTAGATAGCAAGAAGCATCAGTGGAAATTTGCAATACAAACAATATTTTTCTAAATACACAGGTATATGTATATATACATATTTACATATGCACACGACGGGGCATGATAAACATATTTGTCACACAATATCTGTTGAACCGCGAAAGAGGGGCGACAATCATCACATGGGCAAATTCACAATTGGTATGATAAAATCATGATTTGTGAATGATTCATGAAATGCATTTATGTATGCACATATCTGTAATATATAATGTATAATATATATATATATATATATATATATATATATATATTTGTGTGTGTGGGTGATCAACTACTGGGGACCAACAGTCATGGGCTACAGGGGGATCTTTATTACATGCGCCATGGCTACAAAACGGTTGGATCCAAGGATCCCCACAAGGATACCCAACCGTTCTCCCCGCCAGATTGCACAACATACATGGGCAGAGAGAACAATGTTGTTTGATAGGGAGATTTGCTGATGGAAGGCCCTGCAACATGCTGTTCCCCAACAGCAACGCCTTGCTATGGGGTCTTTTAGCCCAGATTAGCTCTGGTGCGATCCAGCGCAGCTTTAACACCAGGTTCCAGACAAAGTTCCGGAGGGTTCCGGTGCAGATAATACTTGCTGAGGTTCCGGAAGGTTCCGGCGAAGACATCCGGCGCAGATGCATATTGAGGTTCCTCCATCGCAGATAGCCGCTCAGGTTTTTTGGAAGGGCGCAGATACCTGGGGATGTTCCGGGGGTTCCGGCGCAGATACTTAGTGAGGTTCCGAAAGGGGTTCTGGCGCAGATAGTTGATGGTGTTCTGTAAGGTTGCAAGAAGAATACTGCGCTCAGAGTGACTCAAACAATCCCTTGGACATTGCGTGAAGAATTTTCCCCATCAGCATCCGACAAGTTTTCTCAATGACACAAACCGTCGCCATTCATGTTCACTCGCCAGCACTGTCCTCATGCCGTTGCCGACATGAGCTGCCAATGTAGCCGGCACCATCGGCGAACCCTGACGACAGGTCTTGCGGCGGAGAACTAACAACCCACCTATATGGTGAATGAGGCTCGCGCGGGCCCACCTCTCCCCTTAGCAGTTGTAATCAAAGCAATACACGTAGCAAACCACAAGCTGCGTTGGTGACCAACGGTGTTGCAGCGTCATGCTGTTAAAGCTTTCTGTTTTGTGCGTTGACGGTTGCCCAGGGCAACCGTGAACAAATAATTTTTGACTCAACCCTCTGAAAAAACTCTCCAACCACAGTGGATGTGGACCGTAGCAATGCTGTCCTCCAACGCAGAGCTCCATTTGATGAAGCGCATGCTGAGGAGCACCTTGCCGCGATGGTCACGTTCATGCGGCACGTGCCCATCGTCCCGGCGTCGCTTTCGCCTAGGAGAAAGATGTTCCAAGATGTTTGTTTCAGAATGAAAGGTATCCGGGCCTCACTTGCGAAGAGCGAGTATAGATGCAATCAGCGCGTCCTCGGCCTTCTGCACGGTATGTCTTGTGCTCCTCAGTGGCCGCCGCACGGGCTTACCCACATTAGAGGTTCGATGCATGATGATGCATCAGCTTGGGTCTCGAAGTACCACGCACAGATTCCACTTCATGATACGCGCTCGATAGCATGTAAGTACAACCCAAGCAAATGACAATTGTCTTTCGCCAAGCGGATTCCAACAAAAGGCCGCATTGCGAAGTTTGATTCGCATATACTTGCAAAAGTATGGCGGTAGCTGCTGTTTATCAACTGAAGCCGAAGCCATTTGTTTTCATTTGTTGCTCCCAACCGCGTTCATTCCAAGAGAGGATCCAACAAGGAAGAGGCGGACAAACAACAAATGTTTCATGTCTTTCAGTGAAATACTCGCCTTCCCACTGTTTGAATTCGAAAACGTTTGACAGAGAGATTGCCTCTGATTGAAAACTGTTGAGACTGGACATCACTGAATCACTGTTTGCTTTGATTTGTGTTATGCGCATCAACATGTCTATCCATTCGCATCACATACCATGTTATTGCAATATTTCACGTTACGTCCGCGCATACTTGGCGACTGGGTATTTGATGGAAATACACCTGAAAGCCTCGTAGACAGCACTGGTTGGCATGACAAATTGGTTCTCCTGGTGGAGCGCTTGCGGCATCACTGAACACACCCGAAGGCGCAATCACAAGAGGAGCGAGGCAAGCATAGCCCAACATAGCACACACATCAAAGAGAAGGCATGGCAGCACATAGAAACTGACATGAAACGCAACATATGTGCCAGAGGTCCTACATAAGCCATGAGCATAAGGCATGAGGAGAGCCCAGGCGCAAAGACCAGAATCCAGGCACAAGCAAGAACTTGCCAGCCTCATTCATTACATTCATAAACTGTCATCGGCACCCCAAAAGCTTTGATGTTTTGGGTGGCCATTGCGGCCTCGATTTTTTTCAAACCGACGCGGCATATTGAAATTCCCTTTCCCTTTCGCCTGACACACGACTATGCCGTCACCGTCATAGTCTCCACCGCCCAGATCTAGGATCGCTGCATCTTGCTGGGTGCAGATATGGCGTTGAAAGACATGTCCTTGAGCGCCTGCAGGATGGCATTTCAATCACCAGTGCTTTCCTAACATACATGATACCGGGCGGCTAGCCAATACGATGTCAGCAGCCTTGCCTGCGGTGGCAGCTCTACCGCGTTCCGGATCTGGAAATCGTTCGGAAATAAGACCGGGTAGCGCCAGACGGCCACCTGCCAACCGATGTGGCACACCAGTGAAAATTAGTATGGTAGTGTTGGAATCCAAACAATAAACCCTTTCCTCCCCCGGGATGTATTTGAAACCTTTCAATGAACTTGGAAAGAATGATCTGGAGGGGGTACGATTGGATTAACAGGACGAATAAGAAATCCAATGGGCAGGAAATCCAGGGCCTTGTTTATTATCACTACTTGATTTGCATCCTTGTGAAGGGTACATAAAGCCAGAAATTGTTCAACACCTGGATCCTGAGCCTGGTATTGCTGGGTGAATTGCCAAATTGCCAAAGATAATCAAAACCAGGTGGTCCGGTGCAGCATCTAGATTGGCCTCAATGAAAGAGATGTTTCAGCTTAATGGGAATGAGAGGTGCGCAAGAAGGGCTGCAGATGGGTCATGTGCAATGTTGAGACGCGGGCAGTGTGGAAGACCGCCTCTTTTTCCGCAGGATGGGTATCCCCAACTGACCACAACAATATCATTTTAGCAGGTCAGGTCAACCATCAATAAATCCAAAAGGAGGTACATGGACTTCACAGAGGTTCCGCATAGAATGAACTGTCATGTTTTTTTCTGCGATAGCGCTTGACTTTTTTGTTGCTTTTCTAGGGCTTTCCATCAGCAAAAGAGTGGGCTATGAACAGATCTCCATAATCATCATATCATGGCTTTACTGTTAAGTTACCAACCATATGTATAATCCTTATCATCTACCCTCCACTGTGGTAGCTACCAGTTGGATCCGGCCCCGGGTCAAGCGACACCAGTTGCACACCGTTGCGGAGGAAGATGTTCAGGTTCACCGACAACCCGCTGGCCACGGCCTCGCAATCGGAGTTTAACCTGCGCCGCGCTCGGCAGTGTTGAACACTGTGTGGTGGTTGATCAACGGGGTTGAAAATTGTTTTGTTGATCAATGGTTTCAATAATTGTCCGTAAATTGGTTAACTGGTTGAAAATAGTTTTGAAACTGATTATTGAGTCACTGCACAGCTGATTTGGAATTGGTTTCAAGAAATGTTTTTGGTCGTTTCACTAGCTGACAATCGCAAAACTGATGGAAAGTGGTTTCAATAAGTGTTTTCAGTTGGTTTGATTAGTGGATGGGTTCGAAGCCACAAAAAATCTATACTATCAGGCTGGATAATGTTTTATCAACCGAACACGGTCCCTTTACTCAAAAACCAGGGTCAACTGTTGATGTTAATGAGTGTTCATCTTCCTATTTTGGGGGCCAACCTACAGGCCTATGATCTTCACGTGCGCGCCTGCTGGTCAGTTCGCCCACCTCAGTGGCATACAAAAGGAATCGATCCGATCCCAGGATCAACCGGAATCCCCCAGTCATTTTATGCTGATTCCTTTGACACTCAGAAATTCCAGAAATGTTTAGAAATTCAAAAGGCATTTCTGAGTGTCACCTCCATGAGTTCACAAACTGAGGGCCAGATCAACACGTTGAATCACCAGGGTATCCTGCTGCATCCCAGGAGGAGTTGTTGGGTCCTGGAAGTTGAACGTTCAAGTTCGATTGTAGCTGCATGATGCCTCTGGTTGACTGGTCAAGCGGTTTGCTTGGTCATCGGAACAGAATCAATGACACCATACAATCACCAGTTCGTCTCGACAAGCAACAATCTACAACAATATTGCAACAATCAGTCTTGACGAGAGTTGCTTATTGTGGATTGGGTGGAGAAAATCAAGTATCATTCGTCCACAGAGGTGATCATGGGGAATTAACATGGCCACGAACTGTATTGATTGGTTCCACGGGCTCAGCAGTAGATGGTCCCATCATGTCTTCGAAGATCAAACCAGGTATCACGCTGCTGACGATCTCAGAGGAGGGCGAGAACTTAGCAGCAAGTAGCGAAAAAAACATGATCTGAAGCGAAAGAAAGGATGATGATTGTCAACTTGCAAGGAGGATGATTGACTGTTTATTGATGACCAGCCAGCACCACCAAGGATGCAACGATGCGATATCACCAGCAACGACGGCACCACCAGCAACCACCGCTGGTGAGCCACATCGCGCTGGTCGTGGAAGCCGATGTCTTGTTGCAGCAGACGTGAAAAGGTCTGCCTCGGTGAAACACCAGCGGTGCAGCGGCAGCGATGGCGACTGGTTGATGGGTTGTTGATGGTTGGTCAACCAGCAACAAATATGGGATCATGGTGGCTATGATGATGATGATGATGATGATGATGATGATGATGATGATGATGATGATGATGATGGTGATGATGATGATGATGGTGATGGTGATGATGGTGATGATGATGATGATGATGATGGCCAAGGACCACAACCGACTACAACAGCTGGTAGCGAAAAAGCGAAAACCATGAACTGCCACAATATTACACACTAGCCGTAAGAGACCATCATCAAAACCTGACTAACCATTCTTTGTCATTCATTACACACCATTAGCCACCATTCGTTCACCATAATTCAGCATCACTCATCATTGGTTTATCATTAGCCACCATCTCAATCACCATCACCAACCATTTATCGACCATTCATTCACCACGATGGTGATTCATCTATCCATTGATCAACCAGTACTTAATCAATGGTTAAATGATGAATGGTTGAGTGATTCCTTTATTTAACCATTCCATTACTCAACCATTCACCATCAACCACGACTCCTCAACCACCTTGGCGCACCCCAACGGGCGCGAACTGAGCTTCGCGCTGCCGCAAGCGCAAGAGCAGCCGGTTTTCAGCGATGGACCTCTGTGCTGGTGAGTGACCAACGAACAGCTGGCAACGATGTATGGTTTCCCAAGGTTTCCCGATTGGTTTCCCGATTGGTTTTTTAATAGGGATGTATATCCATCAATGGGTGATAATAGTTGGGATAGAGAATAGTTGGGAACTAATGGACGTATGGGAATGGGTCAATATTAACCAACCAATAATGGCTTTATAGGGGATCATTATGGTTGATAATGGGGGAGAACAAGCAATAATAAGCGTATGGTCAACAACCATGAGTACAATGATATAGTATGAGCTATTGGTTTGTAACTAAGAGTTAGTACCTACAGTAACAAGAAGCATATCATTGCTAATATTGTGAGTATACTAACTAACTACTAGTTTCAACCATTAATGAACGAACCGGTAGTTGTAACAACTGGATCAACTGTGTAGACCTGCTTGGTCTTTAACTAGTTGGCTAACCATCATCGTAAACATTATCTAGTCGGTTCACACCCATCTTTTCCACTCAACTAATCAGCAATGAATCACCGATCCATCACTTAGTTACTATCAGTTGGCTATTCAACTATCAGTTTGCTAATAAACAATGAATAAATCATTCTTAAACATCAACCAACCGTTGGCATTTAAGGTTCGAATCTTGCTGGTAGCCGCCTCGCTCCCCCGTATTGACTGGCTACCCCCAAACCCCCCCCAGCCACTGAATCAATCACCTAACCTCCCAAACATTAGCTAATCAGCAATAAACAATCCTTAAACATCAACCAACCATCAACGACACTGAAACTCTCCATGTTAAACCCATCAAAGAACCACCTAAACTCCCCATAAAACCCATAAAGAACCAACCAATACTTCCCGAGCTGAGCTTCCCTGGCATCGTCAAGCCTCGCAGACCGCTGAAGACACCGTAGCCCAGCGCCAGTAGCGCCAGGCGCCGGGCCGCACGCCTCGGGTGAACCGAGACCCGCCGGTGAGGGGAGGGGCCCGGGGTGCACCGGTCGGTTCGTCCCAAGCCATGTGAGGCGCCTCCACGGTTATGACTAGTTGATGATGGTAATTGATGGTGAATGATGATGGTTAGATGATGGTTAGATGATGGTTAGATGATGGTAAATGATGGTTTTTGATACTTAGATGATGGTGAAGAATATCGATTGATGGTGGTCAATTGAGGATGGTAAGGCTTGTGGATGATCTTGGTGGTCAACCAGCGTTCGTGATGGTTAGATGGTGCCGAATGCTGGTGAGGGTTCATTGATGGTTGATGATGGTCAACTGATGGTGGAATCACGGTTCAGTGAATTTATGTCTCAAGGTTGGCTCATTCGTGGTTAATTGATGGTTAACTGATGGTTGATCAATTACCAACTGATAATAGCTAATAGTGATGTCTTTGATGATGATTAATCAACTCACCACTCCTCAACTCATTGATCGTTAACAAATGAATGGTTCATGAAGAGCAGGGGTAGGATTGATAACGGAATAACGGATAGTGGTTCGAACCTGGGTCAATGGTGGGTAACAGCAACCAAGGGCGAATCATGACAAAACATTGTGGTGAATCATCATGGGAAACAGCAGCCATGCACTATGTACAACAAGGGACACTCATTTTCACCTCATTAAACATTGTTGTCACTTAGCCCATATGGACAATGATAAACCATGTTACTTGTCTGTGACTGACCATTATCAACTTTGATTTACCGTGATTTCACCAGTTGGCTCTGCTTGTGTGCTGATGGCAATTTATTGGTGATATATCATGATGGTGAATGTACATGGTGAAAGGTGATCCAAGTTTTTTTCAAGGAGTCTTTGTGAATGCCTTCCTGTGACAGATTGCAATGCACCTAGTCAAATTCTGTGTTGAGGTCATGAGCCTCTAAGAAATCAAGTAGCTGGAAACACGACAATACCCAGCACCCCGCGTTGACACTGGCAATCCCTCTTGGCCCTGCTGCATCAAGGCTTCTCTTTGCATATCAGCAGTTGCCTCGGCTGATTGGCATCAGACAACGTGCTTTTTTGACCTTGTTGATGACCTAAAATTCTTCTGGGGGGTGACTATGTGAGGAATGAAAGTCATACTCCAAACTATTCAAAAGTTCTTGGCTAGCAGTGCCAGTTGAGGACCACAAATCCTTCGTACATTCCCCGAATGACAATCGACCAAACTAAAGTTGTTCATTGCTCAATAAAGAATCTGTTCCATGGGCTTGAAGGAACGCTCTACTCCCTACATCAGACAAAGACAACGTGGCAGCGTAAGATGAAACACCAAAACAGACATATATGTCAGGTGTTTAATGTTTTTTGGTGCGACTGTTCTCATGGAAGCAACTAGAAGAAGTCAAGCCTCAAGCTAAAAAAGCGCATCTGCAGTCTGTAGTCCTCAGAACGCCCTACCTTCAATGGTGCTAGGCATCCCAAATCACGACATTCAGTGAACTATGTCTCTTTGTTTGCGTTGATTTGATCATTTTTGCTACTAGCTCGGATTGTGATCTAGTAGGTGATATCCACAGTGTGTCTGTTCAAAAGATAAATGCTCAGACTATCTAAGCTGCACGTTTGTTTGAAACTGCTTTTTCCCAAAGGAAGTAGTGCCCGCGCCAACTGCGAAAAAAATGTGCCTCTATGATCGGATGCTTACTTTCCAGAATGGAGGCTGACCCCATAAGCTAGAGGGTCTGCAACCCCCAGCAGGGATATGGGCAGTACCCAAACTAGTTTCATATTGTTAGACACTCGAAACGGCTGAATTTACCCAGGTATGTTCAGGCTTGGTCAAGGGTAAGGGTTCACAATGATGGATTGGCTGCTGGATAACTAATTAGCTAGGTGACAATGGCCAAGAAGTCAGCTGAGCATGGTGGATGAAATGGTTCAGCCATTACTATACATTCATAGCAATTAATGTCGACTATTAGCACCAATTGTAAACCATAGTTAATCATTGTTCCCCGTTCAATTTGTGATCCGTAATCGTCTGTGCCTCATTTCTACAGCTGTTTGCACCAGCTGGTCAATAGAACGAGATTCTCGGCGGGAACAACCCATCTAAGCTGAATGTGAGTACAAAGTACCATGCAAAAGGCACCAAAGAATAAAGGCTATAAACAATTACAATCATAAGAAACCATTCATGAACAGCCACCTTCAACCATGAAACCAGCATGAACCATGGCTAACCATCACTAGTTGATTCTTAGTTGCTTACTAACCATCAATTGCACCGGAATTAAGCAACGTGAACCAGCATTTCTAGTGTCTTCTTCTTTAGGCATATAAATTTCCATAGAAACTCACCATCATTTCCCATCAACTTATCCAACCATTCACCAGCCACCAGTGGTGCGCCCACCTCCTGTGCCGGCTTCAAGGCCACGATGAGCGTGGAAGCCACAGCCTGGCCCCGAGTTTCCAGGGCGACATCGGCGACCGAGCCAATGGTGTCAAAGAATCCATGGATGGGCCATGCTGAGACCGAAAATGCTCAGAATTCCATGGTAAATGCTCAGAATTCCATGGTCAGCTAGGACTTTTCGGGTGAAATTCATGGGACTCATGGATTTCGATGAGTTTTGAGCTGTATGGTTAATGACCAGCTGGTTCATAATCCGGTAGTATCACGGTGGCCAATACCACTAGTGGCACGAACCCAACAAACAACTGATGTGGCCGAGGCTAAACAAACACGATTGGTAGCAAATAGCCATTGATATGTTTGGTCATGATGACTATCTAGTTTACAGACCTATAATGAATGATCTAACCACTATAAAATGTTGTAAACTACAAACCGTGGTTTGAATACAGCCAATAGCCATCACATTGCTATCATGTCTAGTGTCTTCAGTATCATTACAAACCAGCTACCATGATGCCAAAATATCAGTATGCTAAACTATATATCAAATCCCGTTTTGGTTACTATAAACAACTTATGATGGCTATAAATCCTTTGAGTAACCCTTGCTAATGGCTACAAAATTTCATGAAACCCTCATGAACTATAGCTATAAACCCTTATCAACTGTGGCCCCTGACCAAGCCAACCATCAACTTCCATGACCGCCTGCGGGATGACGGTTCGAAAGGCCGCCGCCGTCAGAAGGAACGTGATGCCCAAGGACAAGGTGAACCATTCGTGCCTCGGAAGTGACACGGAAAATTTCATGGAAATCACCATGGTTCACACGAGGGTTGAAATAGTGGTTCATAGGTTGAGCATGGTGGTTAATGATTGATGATGGTTGAATGTTCAGTAGCGCAAATAACAGTAATCTCTGCAACTAATAGGGGTAAGAATAGTGCTAAATAATAGGGGATTATGCTTACTGGTAAATAGTAGCGAATTATTCATGACCATTACTGGTAAATACTTGTCCATTGATGGTTAATACTGAGTAATACCCTGAGTATTAACCATTACAATTATACCGGCATGTCCATTAACGGCTTGTCAATAATGGTTAATACTCAGGGTTAATGGTAAATAATTCTGCGCTGCTCTTGGACATGCCACTGTGGTCAACATACCACAGCCAGGGTATGCCAGCTGGGTAGACTTAGCCAACGTCAGAATTCCCAAAGCTTAATGGTGGTTAGTAATAAGGGTTAGTAATTCCCATAAGATTAATGGTGGTTATTCACCAATGGTTAATGTTTTGTCACGGTTGATCATGGTGAATGGGGATTAATGGTGATTCATCAATGGCCCGTGGCTAATAGCGGTTTTTCAACGGTTGGTTGTAGTAGTTGAAAACCAATAGTAATTAATGGTCAACTGATGTTTATCAGCAATCGCTCATAATGTTTCATAATAGTATATAAGTGATGGATTTCAATGGTTTCCATGATTTCTTTTGATAATTCATGATTGCTATGTTTGACCAGGTGCAACTACTGAATAGTTTAGCATTAGGGAACATGTTTTTGCTAGATTATCAACAAACAGTAAGGATCGTAACTATAATATACATCATTGATCAAGTAGTATTCACCATTGCCTTGTAATCACATTGGAAGGTTTACAACCAGTAGAAGTATAATAAGTACTTGGGCATGCCCATGATGAGCACGAAGGGGAAGCTGATTCCCTAACAAGTCGAAACAGCAAATGATCTTTTCCACAAGGGACGGAACCCACAAAGTCCACGAAGAAGTGTATGTCAGAACACAAACCATTCGTTGGGGGTACATATCCCAATTCTATGAGACTTCCGAACGATACTAGAGCAACAAGGGGGTTGTACACGGACCAAGGAACCTGCCGATGACATAATCATCAATTCGGTAAACCCAAGCGGGGACCACGACTGTGTGAGTGACACTACGGGGTAGGAGTGATACCAGGAATGGTAGGTTGAATCACTGAGAATGAGGGTTTTTAGTGGTCAACTTCAAGGTAGTTCACATTCTAACAGATAGACTGCTTAGCCGATTTTGTCTGTCTTTTGGATGTTAACAGAAGGGATCAATGGATTTCACGGTTGTTGCTGGTTGATATTGCTGCTTACCCTGGGAACGAACAGTTCGATGTGGCTTACACCACTTTTGGATGGCATCTCTCAATCTTAAAAAATGGGCTGGTTCAAATTGCCAGAAGAAAAATCCTCCAAAGCCTGGATAAGCATTTATATCATAAAAACCTATTCATAGTAACCTATACCTAGCAACCATTCATAGTAACCATTAAGTAAGTCTAAGGTAACCATTCATGGTGACCATTCATAGTAAGTTACCTTACTACTAAGCCAAAGGTAACCATTCATAAAAAAAAGTCCAAGCCGCCAGGCTAACCACCCGTAGCCATGCACCCCAGCTTGCGCCCCAGGTTGGCACCTTGCCAAACGTCCCAAGCGTTGAAGATCTTCTCCCAAGCCCTGAAGCTCGGCTGAAAAGCGAGCTGGTCACAACCGGATGACCAGGATGAATGGTTAACTAGTGGTCAATTGATGGTCATCTAGTGCTTGATGGATGCTTAACTCGTGGTTAACTGGTGATTAGTAGTTGTTAAGTGGGTTAACTAAATGCTCTGATTGGTGGTTGAACCATCCCTTAGAAAAACACGCTGATCAACCAACCAGTTGTTAATAATTACTAGGCAAAATAGAAAATGATTCAAACCACCAACCAGTGGTGAATTGATGCTGAAGTGATGGCCAATGGTTAATGATGGTCAATGCTGGTTCACTACCAACGGTTGTTACCAAGTGGAATGATTAGAGTTCATGGGTCTGTCATGGTCATGGGTGGTCACAAGCTGCAATGATGTCACTCATAACTGGAAAATCTTCAAAAATCACCACATCTCCGAAAAAACAGCTCCAAACTGCAACTGCAGTTGCAGGTCCTCGTAGTGACCCATCCACCGTTTCTCCATGGCATCCCTCTTCCTTTCGGCCCGCCGTTGCCATGCGCGTTCCCACCACTCTCCATGGCACGCCCCATCGACCCCCGCCTTCTGAGACGCGTCGTCTTTGGACGCAACCTGCAAGGCACATCGACAGCACGTGGGTCGCTGATGAGTTATGACGACCTTTTTTGGTGGCTTATCTTAGCCATTTGTCTGAGTCATAAGCTGAATATAAGCTGCACATAAGATGAATATTAGCTTATTCCTGAGCCAATTTACTTATCATTGCTGGCATAATTCAAAGTTTCTCATAGTTTCTTGGCACAAATTATGGCGTAACCATTAGCAATTCCTAAGCCAGCAATGGCTCAAAAATGGTCAATGAATGGTCCGTGACTAAGCAGCAATTGGACCCGGCAGCTTGGTAGTAACGGTTCCTGTTGTTGGTCAATTTGCTGGCTAATGATGGTCAAGTGCTGGTGAATGCTGATGGTGAATAAGGGCAAGTTGGATGACAGCCAAAATGCAACCCATGTACACCAGCACGAAGATGGAGGATCAGCAAAAAGCCGCTCAATTTGGGGACAACAAGGTTACCACATGGCAGTGGGTCAAAACCCTTAGTCCCCCTGGTTCCCCTATCATTAACCATTGTTTTCCCTTGTTTTGTTGGTGGAAATCCCCCATTAGTTGGTTGATTAATATTGACCCATAGCCACATGAATCATGCTTGTTGAGGTCACTAAGGTCTCCCAGCAATGGTCCATCCAACTGCCAGCCCCCCCACGGCAAGCCGGTGCCTCAGTGCCAGGATTCAAGCGAAACCAGCGAAAGATGTAGTGATCCAACCTCAACGCTGGCGTGGCGTGGAAATGGCGAGCAAGATGGATGAGAAAAGGTTAACAAGGGTGTCAGAAATGATTCATATTGGTTGCTTTCAATAACGATCAAGAAAGGTTTTCTAATGTTTGGCAATGGCGCAAACTGATTAAATGATGATCAACAACAGTTGATCAATGGTTAACTGGTGGTTGACTGATGATTACTTCAATGTTGGGTAATGGTTGGGTAATGGTTGGGTAATGGTTGGGTAATGGTTGGGTAATGGTTCTTGGCTGGGTAATTGTTTGGATAACGGTTGGCTTATGGTTGGTTGATGGTTGGTTAACGGTTGGTTAATGGTTGATTCATTGTTGGCTAATAGTTGGCTGATGGTTGGTTAATGGTTGGTCAGTCGTTGGGTAGTGGTCGAAAATGATTGAATCATGGTTGATGCTGGCTGATCATGTTTGATCACAATTGAAAGTGTTTTGGCAATAGTTCTCATGGTGATTACCTTCCGTTTCTGGTTGATCATGGTTGATCATGGTTGAGAATTATGGTGGTTGATTCCTCTCCACGAAGCCCAAAAATGGTGCTCCCTTTTCCAATACATCAGCGCTCAAGTGTTGAAGGCTTTGGCCAGAAGGCCAGGGGATCTGACAGACGAAGTGTTGAAACAACTGATGGCTAACGGCGACAGTGAAAACCCTTTTCTGATGCTTAATGCCAGCATATCAATCACGAATGTTGAAGAACAGTATCAGGGTTCATCTTTATGAAAGATCTTGAAACTGTCCGAAGCTTGGAATCGATGAATCGACCGAACCGTGATCTTTTGCACGTGAAACAGGTGATGAATAAAACCAAACACTTAACCTATTATGATTGGTTGGTTTAAACCCACCTAAGCTACATCTAGCATCAACGAACGGTTCAAAAAGTTTGGGACAGGCTAAGAAACTGAGTGGTACTATTGATGGGTTGGTTGAAAAACTCTCCAACAAGCCAATCTACTCCACCAGGTCGCCTGAGGTCCGCGCCAGCCCGACCTAGCTGCACCTGACCCCAGTGGCTGGTGATCGACACATGCGGCTGGCCACCAAGTGATGGGAATACCGTTTTTCTGCTTGGATTATTTCCATGTATTTAGTTGTTTCCTATATTTTTCTAGGGGTTGAAGCTTTGTAATCCCAAACCTCTTAGCGGGAAAAATATATTTACTATGCTTCTGCTTGGGTATTTAGAATCAGGTTTCTACATGCTTCCCGGCTTTCACGTAGCGGTAGGGGTTCTCAGTTTTTCTGTGCTTTGAAGCTCAGCTGTGTTTTGGAAATGTGTCGCAGCTGCATTTTTCTGCGCATGCGGAGTAGATTTGCAAGCTCTTACAATTGTTACAGACCTTCTTTAACCTTGAATGAAGCCAGAACCTTACGCCAGAAAGCATCATTCATCATCAATTAGCCATTACCACTTGATTCTTCGTTGGTTGAACCTACCACAGCTATTCACTATCTGAATATGAACCATGATCCCTTCATTAACCATCCATCAATGATGCTTTTCACCAGATCGTTACTGGTACCGTTCAAGCATCATTCACTCCAAACCATTCGTTGACCATTCGGTTGAACTAATATCAGATGGTTAATGAATGGTCAACCCGTTGTTCATCAACATCTGATATTCATCAACCATTAAAATAGGGCACCTCCAAAATGATGGGTTTATTGCTATAAACCACTCAAACACTGGATGATAACGGAAGGTACCCCATTAACCATTCATTAACGACCCTTTCAACCGCAGTTCATGGGCGCAGTACCACAGCCGTCTCGCCTGACTGAACGGGGAGATCCGTTGCAGGTGATTCCCGCCACGGCAGCGCTAACTGTGGCACCTGTGGAGCCATTGGAATTGATGGTGGACCATGATGGTGAAGGATGGTGGCTATTGGATGGTGAATGATGATTGATGATGGTTAATGATGGTTATTGAAACTATGGTCATTGATGGTTTCTGATGGTTGGGATGGTTTTTGATGGTTGGGATGGTTTTTGATGGTTGTTTCATAGTTTATTGCTAGTTCTTTGATGATTTATTGCTTCTTATTTGATGGTTTTTGATGGTGTTTCACGGTTTTTCATGGTTTTCGATGGTTCATGGGTGGCTAATGATAGTCGATTGGTGGTTAGTCGTAGTTACTTGATGGTTAGTCATGCTTTATGATGGCGGAGGATGATCAATGATGCTTGACGGTGATTGAGGGTGTTGAAAGGTATTTCAGCATGCGTTTTGAAAGCCCCGTCATCGTGGTCCGAGCTACACTTTCGGGTGGGTAATCTTGGCACCGAACGAGTCTATGGTCACTGGTGGTTACCTCTCTATCCTTTTCAGCCATAACTGTTTGTTGTCATACTGCGCTTTAGACCCCTCCCAAGGTCATTCATTCATGACATAATCCAACGTTGTGGTTATGTAACCCGTGGGGGGGACTATTTAGCATGGCAAACTATTCCGAGGAACTAATCCCAACAACGCACATGCAAAACAGTTTGGCTCGCTACAATTTGGTCACTAACCATTGATCTACCATTAACCACTACAAACCATTACCGATCTCACATCCTGGCCCGCCTTTCAACGGAAGCCCCACAAACCAGCCAGCTCGCATCGAGAGACGTGCACGGAATTAAGCATCAACCAGACCCCTTTTGGTGGGTTTGGGTTCATTTCAGACAGAAACGCCACCCAACCATTCAATTAGTCAAGCTAATCAAGCAAGGGTGAATCACGGTTCATGGTATGGGATGATCCGCAAGAAATCATCACTCAGAACCTGGGTCGGTCACAGCCTGTGCGGGAGGGAGGAGCGCTACAGCCAGTGTCGTCGCCAGAAGAAGAATCTCAGTGTGGCTGAAAGGCTTTCAGCTTAGTAGATTCACCTTCAGACGATATTTTGATTAATGCTCAGTTGATGACTGATTTTGATTCCATGATGGTTAAGTGATGCTTCATGTTGGTTCATGATGCTTTGAGTGTTCCCACAGATATGGCAAGCCATAAGCACCCTCCCCGCTTGGGCGCCACACGGCCACAGGAGAACGCGCCAACTGGCGCCTGAGTCGCCAGTATGGTTTTCTGGCAGCGGTTGATCCATTCCATGGGGTATCGCGGCTTCTCAAAATAGGGGGCCCCCAACATGGATGGTTTGTTGTTATAAATGGTGAACGAAACGATTATAACTGCAGGGTCACATATTTTGAGAAGCACCCACATCGTGGTTTCTCAATATAGGGATGGTTGATACGATTTATACTAGCTGGTCAATGGTTGACAAAGCCGGGGATGATACTGTAACCAACAATTCTGGTGGATCTACCAAGTACATATGGCGAGGAGGGACAATGGTAACGATCAAGTTCATTTGGGATAATCAGGAATAAGAATATAGAGTTGGAAAACAATTTTTGTTGGTCATGCAACACTTATCTACCTGCGCATCACCACTCCGAAATCGAGCGAAAATGATAACTTTTAGTGGCTTCACTGGAGGATATCCATTACTAACCATCAATTAACCATCCATTAGCCGTCAAATAACAATCAATCAACCTCTGCTAACCACCAATTCACTATCATTCACCATCAACGAACCATCCGCAATCTTTCGGGGGATGCACCCTTCCACCTACAATCCCATTGGTGGCCGCACCAAGGGCTGCCATGGCTGCCCTTTCGCAAGGTGCTCAGCAACATGACAGAACCCAACCTCAGGGCGGCATCGATGGGTCTCCCCGTTCGGGCTCCAGGCCCTTCATCGTTTGGTCAACTGACAAAGTTGCCCAGGGTACCATTCTGCATCGGAAACTTGCTTCGAAGAAATCCGTCTTGAAAAAAAGGTCATGTCTTGTCCGTCAATTTTTGGCCATTATGAGCGTATCTCTGGAATACTCAAGGTGGAGTAGTACACCCTAGCTATAAATACTGTACTAGGCTTTTATATATATATAAAGACTCAAAGGGACACCACTTTTTATCAGCTTCGCAGGACCTGGTTGGTCAAAATAGATTTAGAAATTAGATGGAAAAAACTAATACCCCCAGAGCCACTTCAAAAATTTGACAACCTTCAGAGAAACCCCGGCCAAACCCTAGGGAGACTCCGATAGGCGTCTTAAGGGTTTTCCAGTATCCGGCCACTCCCTAAATACTGGAAATTTCCACCCCTTATTGGTGTGAGACCTTCTCCGGTAAAGTCATTCACACTTTTTTGGCTCTTATTCCAACGTCCCCCTTTCTGCGAAGGTTTCTTTACCTTCGTTCGCTCAAGCTTTGAGAGGGGGTTGGTGAGACTTTTGAGGTATTGCGATTTGAGGTTGCGAAGGAAAGGATTCCAAGGAACTTGCATTTCAGTAAGGACTGCCATACCTTCATTTATATACAAGCGTGCTGTGGCCGCACTTTGCCACCTGCCCAAGATGAGCAATTTGTCGAAACTACTCCCCACCTGGAAATAGTGAGTTGCCCCACCCCGCCTAAGCGAGTAAGGGCGATAAGCCAAAGATTCAAGGCTCAAACTGGTCATGTAATCATTAAATTTCTTACGCCAGGAGTAAGCTGTGCCAGTGAGAAAACTGTTTGCAGAGTTTTGGGAAATCCACTGATGCAGCCTTCGGCACACATCTTCATTGTGGATGGTAACACTTTCGGCAGCTCCTTGGCGCTTACCAGTTTTAGTGTAGCCAAGTGAGACAATGGCAGGCCCTTTGGGCTTGGAGACAGAGACATGCTTGACTTGGACCGCCAACAATTCGCCGGTGCGAAGTAGTCCATGGTAAGCCAGCAAAATGGACAAAGCAAACAAAGGGTCATTCTTAAAAAGAGCATACCCAGTCACCAGATGTAGGACATCCAGCGACAGAGGCGGGGCTCTGTTAGGTATTTCATGGCTAACCCAAGTTTTCATGAGTCGCCAGCTCCCCTTGAGCTTGCCTCGTAAGTGCGGTTGAGCGTCTTGCAGTCCTGCTAACAGGTTAGATCCAGTAGTGCGTCCTTTTCCGGAAGCCCATAAAAATTCCAGGTAATCTGAGACTTGATTATCTAAATGGAAAGATGAGTGGGCGAGAATCAGATTCTCTGACTCAAGCCATTGGTAAAACATTTCTCTAGCATCTTTATACCTAGCGCGAGTGACAGGCTGTACTGTGAGACTTCGCAAAGAACCGATTTCTTTTCGCTGTTGAGCTCTTTCCTCCTCTGCATTCTTCTCTAAGAGTCGCTTGGGCATTTTGCCCATTTTTGCCTCCGCAGGCGCCTGCTTGGCGCATCTGCGGGGTTCAACTTGGTGTGAACATATGTCCACACCGCTTGACTTTTGGTTGCGAGGAGGAGAGCACCAATGCGAAGAACGGTTCTGCGAAGTTTACGACTACTTGAGCGTCCACGGCTCAAAGCATGCAAAGTGACTAGGGAATCAACTAGATGCACGAATTTTTGTTTTACCTTCTTTTGTCTTTCCAGACGCCACCTCAAGGTGGTCAACACTGCCCTCATTTCAAGGACATTGATATGTTCTTTGTGGCCACGCCACTTCCAGGAAGCAACAGTGCCCCAGCGCCATAAGTTGGCCGGCAGGCTAGCGCGAAGTCTATGGTACTTGACCAAATCTTCTCCTGAGTTCTGGAGAAGTAGATCTTCGCCCTTCATACTTATTAAACTGAGCAATTTCCCGACCAATAGCTTTGCATTGGCCAGATTCTTACTCTTTCGTTGCAGTTTCATGCTGGGACGCAACAGGAATGTTTGTAATTGGGTAGCATTTCCGGGAGAGGTTCTCTCCACCAAGTCCTGTACAGAAAGAGGTTCATTGATACCCAAGAGTGTTCCCAGTTGCGCAAGCAGCCAAGCAACTACGGTAACGTTCCATGAATTTCCTACCAATGAGAGTCTACAATCCAAGTGAGCTTTGCTCCCTTGGGAAGCCTTGGGCATACAGTTCATAGTGAAGTTGCGAGGCATGCCCATGATAACCTCGCGCTCCTCAATGGAGGGAAGTCGCAGCGTTCCCTGCTTGTTTTTCAAGCAGTGGATGTCTTGATATTGATAAGGCGGAAAGCGATGGGCATCTTCTACCCATCTCTGAATTTCATGATGCTGACACTGTTTGATGCCAGCCGGCTTGTAACCTCCACTGCTACGAGGACGGGAGGTGGTAAAAGTCGGGAGCTTCTTGTCAGAGACTTGGCTCCATCCTGGCAAAAGGTATTCACTGGCATCCAACGTGGCTTTAAGCTCGATAGATGCGCGACCTATTGGAGTAACTCCAGCTACGGCATCTGAGGCCTCTGGGAGTTCCCAGTCTACCCAATAAAGTCGCGGTCGGTGGGCCAAGGACACCCCTGACGCATCTATATACACCGGCTCACCGCCAAATGATTTGGACATGTGATTTTGATCGCCAATGTCCATGGAAGCAACTGACTCCATGAGGGACCTCACTTGGGCCCAAGGAAAACACTCAGCTACTAATTGGCGAATCCTAGACACATGCACAAATAGGCAACTCCTTTCATCTCGGAGTGCCCCTTTGCGAGCTGCGTTGAGCCCGCTCACTCCCTGGCAGGGTGGGCCTCCGCCTACCACCACTAGGGATACTTGTGAGAATTTGTCTGCCCAGCTCTGCACCTCTGAGCGATCAACATCCTCAACATTTTCTACATGGATACTACCAGCAAAGCGGCTTTCAACCACCCGGCGGGCCTCTTTGGACCTTTCAACTGAAATGTGCCCTACCACGCACCATCCTAACGCGTCAGCGGCCATTCTTAGGGCAGCTATCCCGTCAAACAAACCGATGGTTAACACAGTCGGGAGGTCTGCAGGTTCAACAACATCACCCCTGACTTTGCAGAGGCTTGCTGATACCCCTGCTGGTGTCAGTCCTTTGCTGACGGTGATTCCTCCACCTGTGGTTGACGCATCACTAGCTGTAACATGACAGGAGACCTCTGTTCGGAAGTCCATGTAGGCCAAAGGAATGAGTCCGATGAAACGAACAATTTCTTCTTTGACCAGTCGTGGTATAGGGAATTTCACTACTGGTGGATATGGTTCACAATCGACAATAAACTGCCATATGTGATTCAGTCCACCAAGTAGAGGGCGTCTAAACATGGCTATGTACACAAAGCCGCCTCCAACGACTTGCATTTGACGCTGGGTGCTGACACCTCCTTCCAGGAGTTGTTTTGCCAAGTGAACATATTTGAGGATTTTTTCCACCTTTGGTGAAGCAGTTCCTCTCACGCCATCAACTACGGCTCCCTGAACTTCTGCCAAGTGACTACGGGAGACTGATTTCTTGTGATGCCTTGGTACTCCCAACTTGGCGTACTCTTCTCGCAATCCTAAAACTAACGGTGAAACAGTCCCCTTAAGGGACTCTGCTAAAGGACCATTAGTTCGTTCTAATTGGTCGAAATTATCAAGATAAATGCGGTACATAGCATCCACCTGCGGGAAGGGACGGTCTTTTCGCAATTCGGCTTCGCCACCATGCGGTCCCCCCTTGGTCAAGGTATTCTTGACTATAAACCTGTGCACGTGTTGTGCAAGTGAAACTGAGTTTTTAAACCCCATTGGGAGTACGGCACTGCAAGGGTACCACTTCCCTTCTTGATCTCCACATAATTCTGGAGGAAGTGGGCGGTTAAACGCTAAAAACCGGTGCCAGGTCTTAGGCACTCGGAATATATAAAAGAAGCAGCGCACATCTTCACTTGACACGATAAGGTTTTCATGCGGCTGCAAGTTGAGAGGTGTCATACCAGCCCAACTCGGGAGAGTGGCTACATCTCCCTCTATCCCTCTACAGATACCGTTAAGCGGAATCAGGTTCATAATGATTCGCATGACTTCCCAGTCCCCGGAGTATTCATGTTTTGAAACGCCAAATAGGCCGTTCAAAAGCGGCCTATCCTGTACAATTGGCAGTTCACTCTCATGAACTTTATCAAAGACCCCCCTTGTTAAAAGGTTGGCACAAAACTCACTCCAATGTTCAGGGGGGACAAGTACACGGGGAGGTTTACCTATTACTCTATCTTCCTCAGGAAGAAGGTAATCTTCAAAGTTCATTACATAATGATGGCAGCCTAACTCCACGACCTCTGACAGGGCAACTCCTCCAACTTCGTTAGGAAGAGCTGGGGCAACGTTTGCCCACTGCATGGGGCGTGCTGTTAACACCTCGTCACCCTTATAGTCGATTCCCCTCACCTGAAAGAAATCGTTCCAAGATGGTAAGTCTTCTTGAGCTTCCCACTTGGATGCCCTTTCGCAGTCCTCCAGTAAATTTTTCAAAACAAGCTTTTGGTAGTCGGAGCATTGACCCTCGCAACCCCTACCTTCACCGTTTAAAGAGTTAAGGCTAAGAGTGAGAACCCTCAACATCTTTATACATAGTAGGGAGCTATGGGGAAACAAACCGGTTAGGAGACTAAAGGACGAGGGTAGGGGAAAAAGCCTACCCGTGGGCACGGTCCTACGAAGCCACTCGTACATATCGTCCGAAGCCCCTTCTAACCAGTCATAAAGTTTTCCCAAAGCTTCACGGTTGCACGGCTCAGCTGCGGCATCTTTTTCGCTGGTAGCCTGACCCAAGCCTAGGCTGTCAGCTGCGTTCGAAGAAAGGACAAAATGTCCAGGTGAAACTTCGTTGACGCCAGAAGCGGTGGCAGCCACCCCAGCATCTCGGGCCTCCAGCCCCGGGAGACTCTTAGCCTCCCATCTTTTGCCCTGTAGTGAAGTCCTCATCTTCTTTCTCGCTCTCTCATCCTCCGAAGTCTTCGATGCATCTTCCGGCTTCTCCTCACCTTTGCTTTTCTCAGGGTCAGTCTTTCTTCTTTCCGCTCTTCCACCTTCTCTTTCGGCGATCTGCTCCTCCAAGAACTTCACGGCTTTTTCGGCGACGTCTTCCTTGGAACTTCCTGTCTCCTTTTCCGGGCTGAGCTTTTTTCTTTTGGCGAATTTGCGTCCTGCTTCCATTGGTGATTCCTCTTCAAGCTCTCCCACTCTCGGGAGAGCAGCTTCCTCCTCTTTCTCTCCTTCTTCGCTTTCCTCACTCGGGAGCCTCTGGGCTCCCTCCTCTACTTCTTCGCCTCGGCCTCCTTGCCTTTTTGCTTGCCTTTGTCTTTGCTTTTGTCTTTGCCTTTGTCTTTTCCTTTGCCTTTGCCCTTCTCTATGTTGCGACCCATGGCCTGGGTATCCAACTTGCTTTCTTTGATCGCTGACTGATACTCGCCTCGAGTACCAAGATGGGGGTCTGGTAACGGCACCAATTCCATCTTTTGGGCGGTTTGCCACCCCGTCCCTTGCGAGGTGGCCTCGATTGATTTGATGCGCTGAATCAGCACATCTAGTGCTTCGCTGATTCTCCCTTGAATCAACAAATCGGAGGCGAAGCTGAGCGTGGTCGCCTCTCGACTCACGCCCCCACTCAGCCTCGGAGCTAGGAAGCTCCTGTTGTACACCCCCATAATCGGGGGGAGGCTCTTTTCGTCCAGCTCCCATCCACTGCTGGTAAGTTGTGCCACGTGCGGCTTCATCTCCTGGATGGTGAGGCTCGAAAGGAGCCCGGGAGCCAGCTGAGCTATGCGGACAATGCGGTTCTTGTCCGTCAAGAGGTTCTCGGAGTCCTCCATGGTGTCCTCGCTTGAGCTCTCCGAAGAATTGCTGCTTTCGGAGCTCCCCTTGCCCTTTCGAAGCTTTCTCTTCACCCTTCTCGCCAGTCTCCTTCTCTTCGATGAATTTGGGTCCATTCCAGTTCCTCCGAAAATCATCTCCAAAGGTTTCTTGGCAATGCTTTTGCCTCCCAACTTCCGGGAGGCTTCGGGAGCTCCTTCTCCCTCTACCTTCTCCTTCTCGTCTTTTTTCTTCTTCTTTTTCTTTTTCTTCTTCTTCTTGTGACTGCTTGAAGAGCTCTTTGGACGCTTTGATTTTTCTTTTTCTTTCTCTTCTCTCAGCCTCTTCAATTCTTCCTGCTCTTCTCTCAGACCCATCATCTCGACCTCCGGAAGTAGATTTTCGATCCATCCTGCTTCCTTTGGATCCCTGACCTTCCTCAGCTTCTTCACGTGCAAGAGGTCTGGGTTCTCCCTTCTCTGGTCGCATGATGGGCTGCAGATGTGAACCCGAATCAACGGTGGGGTCACACCCGTACCGAACTTCAACAGGCTCTCAGAGTCTGTACCGGTGAGCTCGCCGACCAACTCTCGCTCCTCTCCAAGCTGCTCCTGCTGGACCTTGAAGGCAACTTTGATGGGGGCCCCAAAGTATTGAGCCTCTTCACTGATCAACCAGTCACCTCGTTTGTAGCCACCAGGTGCAACGGTGTGAGCTTCAACCCAATCTCCTCGTTGGTAAGCCTCCCCGACGTCAACGGGAGGGGGACCTCCCAAAGCTGGACGTGCTTTAGCCGCGGGTCTGCGAAGGACAGGGGCGGCTGCTGCAGGTCGCCTCCGTCTCATCTATTCCTTCGCTCTTCCCTTTCTCTTTTTCTATCAGCACTTGGTCCGTACTTGTCGATGTCGAATTTGCGTCGCACTCTTTCTTTGCCTTTGTTCTTTGGGTTTACCCACTGTCTATGATGCCACCTTTGTTGACGATATCCTTCTTCTCGCCAGCCAGGAGGTGGTCCAGGTGGGGAACGTGGGCGAAGTACCCAAGTTCCTGGAGGAGGACTTGAAGGCTTCCTTTTGTCCTCCCGGAGATCACGCACAGGAGGATCTTCTTCTTGAACCTCTTCTTCCTCTTCCTCAGATCGCACTCGTCTCCTCTTGCTCGATGTCGATGGCAGGGGCGCTGAACTTGGCCCTGCTCTGTGGCCTCTTCTTCGACGATGCCGGGAGTGTCCTGACTCCCCTTCACTTTCTGCGGCCTTACTTCTCTTCCTCTTCTTCTCACTTGCGACCTTGACCCTGGAGCTCTTCTCCCTCTTTGTCTCGGGAGACCGTGTTTTTCTCTTCTCTTTACTTTCTTTCTTACTCTCTTCTTTCTTTTCCACCTGAGATGCACTTGCTGTAGCTTCGGACTTCGATCTTCCTTCTGATTTTTCTTCCTTCTCTTCTCTTTCCGGCTTAGGCTTTCCCTGAGAGCGAACCTCCTCTGTCTCGGGAGGTGATGGCTTGTTCGAGGCTTCCTTCACTGATCCACTCGCTTCACCTTCTGCAGGGCTGTCGATCTCCTCCTTGGGCACCACGAAGATCGCTTCCTTTGCACCTTTCTTTTCGGTCTTTTCCTTGGTGGGTTGGGGCTGTGCCTCGCCTGCCAACGAAGCACGCCCCGGAATCTGCTCAGTGAAGTCCTGAAGCTCACTCGCGGTGTGCCTCAGTAACCTAGTGGCCAGTTCACCAAACCCAACGTGGGAATGGTGGTCCCTGACCAGTGTCGCCACTCGCCACAAGCCGAGGCACACCGGGCACTTGCAAGCGGTCGTGAAGACACGCTCCACGGGAGACCTATCTCCCATACCAGATGAGCCAAAGCTAGCGGATAAAAAAGGTTATCATCCCTGTTCGTCTTTACAAACGAGGTCGTATGTACATATACTTTGTGCTGGTATCTTCCATTGTCCAGTTTATTTTCTCATGCAGCAAGATGACCGTTCCATATAGGCACAAAGGGAGTACCACTTTGATGTTTTCCCACCGCTTGCTTCGAGCAACAGCCGTGCAGGGCACGGAGCCAGGAAAATGAATGAAAGGCTCCAAAGCCCCAGAAACCTGCGAAGCTCCCCGCAGAATTGACCACAAACTATTGATGTTGGATGTGCAGCACAACAATGACGATCTTTGACAAAGCGAATCATAAGCTCTGATTGCCTGATGTTGCCATGTGTTGGCTATGCAACGGTAAAATGACCATCGACCCTTACCAAATCATGGAATGCCAAAAGCATGCGCTGGATCAAGCAAAACCTACTTCCTATTACACTTGCAACTGACGCTGTTCGATGCGCGGAATGTCGAAACATCCACAGGCAGAGTTGAAATGTTTCTAGTACGACGACAAACGCGGTTGCACTTGCGACAGTTGTTTTGATATTTGCGGCATTCCCATGACATAACCTTACATGACCCCTCAAAAACCAGCCAGTATGGCTAATCCGCTTGAATCCGCTGCAAGGATGTGTGTGTCGGGCAAGGTTGTATGTACACCCATCAAACATCCTACCAAAATTGGGCGTGGTTCCCTGAATCGGCGAGGTAAGATGCTCCTTCCAATTCTGATCACCGCATTAAGCTGACTTTCACGGGATCAAACTGTGAGCTCATGGCTAAAGGAAGCTTGTCGATTCCCTTACACTGGCTCGTCGAAAAGATTACCAGCATGGAGTGAAACAATCTATCTTAGCCACAGTCCTATACATACATCTGTCAACCAAACTCTTCCATCTATGACCCCCAAGCTATTCCTGATCCGAGATATACCCGCTATTGCTGGCCGACAAGGCACCGAGTCAAAACTCCCCCTGCGAACATTTCAAGACTAGTGGGGTATCAGCTCGTACCAAGATGGCCATCAACCAAGTGAAGCGAACTCCTCGCGCAAACCAAGCGTTACGAATCAACTATGAAGCCAACCACTACTGATAGTTATCAGTTGGTATAACCACTTCCAACAACCAATTCCTATAACCAGTTGTCGATTGATATCAACGACTTGCGAAGCACCACTGATTTTTAACCATCAGCGCCCAGCCGACATGGCGGCTTGGGCGAGAGCCTCAGACTCATCATTTTTTGCAGCGGCTGGTGTCCTCGGTGATGACGACCAGACATCCATCCCTTGACAAAACCTGTTGCTTGGTGATGCTTAACATCTATTTGATGCTTAATAAATGGTTTGTAACCTTGATGGACAGTGATCCTTAATAAGTATTTGATACTATGCGTGTGTGTGTGTGTGTTCAGTAATCATTCGTGATGATGAATGAATCAATTAGGGCTATGAGTCAGTTCACCATGTACACCTGTTGTACCGGTAATCACCATGATATTCCAACTGCTGCTGCTTATGCCCATAACCTCCATCGTTGGCTGCTTGACCCAGCTGCCTGGCACATGTGGGTGATTCGTGCTGGTGGTTGAAGACCGTTTGAACAAAACCCATGACCCATTGATTCTTGATGGACAATCAGCTTGCAGAACCTATGTCAGCTGGTCAGGCACTTGTCTCGGGGTCCAGGAATGGTAAGAAGTGATACCCCCGGGTGCCTGGTATAATTCAGACATAACTGATACAGTATAACCAGGTCGTTTCTTATTGTCCAAGGAATTGTTGACTAACTTCAAACTGGACCGAACAGCGCCCCTGAGAGTACTGGTGGCTTCGCTGCAAAATTTGGCTATTTGCCGTGATTGGGTGCACAAGCATCGATTGATATACCATTTGTGTGGAATTTTGTGGAGCTGCCAACCACAGACTGCAGTTGTGACAGCCAGGTTCCCAGGCGAAACATCGCCAATGGTAAACGACGAGGTCGCCCCAAAAACACGCTTGGAACATCCGGATCAAAAAAGCCAGTTTTCAACTATGAATCAAGGATCAAGGACCATCGCGTGGATGATCACCCACTGTTTTGTGACATCGTTATCCGAACGCTGTCACCAAAGTCAGTTGGACCCGACTCAGCTCTAGGCTTAGCTCTCTGCTTCGGCATGGGCCAGGTCTGATGATGTCTTAGCCATGGATGGGGGCCCCCTGCTGGCTGTCAACCATGGTTGATGTAAGATGCTGATGCTGGCCACAGCTGGTTTATGAGTTGATGGAATCAAATGGTTGATGATTTTTCCTCAGGATTTAGATGTCAAGATGTCAGATTTTATGGCTTAGCAGCCATCAACTCGCTCCAAAATGACTTCGACATGCAATTCTGGGTGGGCTGCAGGCACTTATGCAATTCTGGGCGGGCTGGAGGCAGTTTCATGCGGTGCAAGTTGTGGGCAAGACTGCAAGTGCGCACAAGGGCACTTTGTTGCTTCAATATTCAATATAAAAGGGTTTTCAAAACCTGAAGGTGTGATATGATGACATCATCTATGTTTCACGGCTTTGTAAAGACTTCTGCGTTTGAGTTCTTCACATGCCATATACTGTTGAATTCTCATGTGCCATGCAACTCGAATTTTGCTGTTGAGCCAAGCGTTCGTGTAACGATCCCGATTCTCAAACAAGTACTGGCCAATACTTCCCCAGAAAAGAGAATCCACCCAGGATGAACAAACCTATCTCTTTGCTGTTCTCTGTACTTGGCGGTTGCCTCAGCAAGAAGGATATTAGCCACGCATTCTTGCCTGCGAATGTATCCAGTTGTCGTACCCATAGCTGGCCGTAGTGGAAAGAGGGCTCCCAGTGTCTGACGATTTCTTTACACCCCGATTGGATCTGATTGGTTGGTTGATGATCTGATACTGTTGCCTAACCCAAGAACCCATCAGCTCTTAATCCTTCAATTAAACCCGAAATTATTGCACAACATTGATTGTCGGTGTACTCCCCACGGTAAAATTGGAGATCCGTAGTCTCTAGAATAAGCTACAAAGTTCAAGATTCTGGCATACATAGTCGCTTGTTTCTTGTTGCTAGCATGCCAGCCCACAACTGATAAAACCTTTGAATGCTTGCGGGGTGCCACGCCCTTTGAAAATGCTTGACTAAGGGACAATTGATGGTCAAGAATGGTTTGTAACGGTCGGATGATGATTCGGATGATGATGATGATGATGATGATGATGATGATGATGATGATGATGATGATGATGATGATGAGGACGACGACGACGAAGACGACGACGACGACGACAATGATGATGATGATGATGATGATGATGATGATGATGATGATGATGATGATGATGATCCAAAACGACGCAGTGTTCAGCGTGACCGAAAATTCAACCAAGTGAAAGGTGAGTTATTTGTTGGGCCAACATAAACCATAACTGGTAGGCCATTGACCATCAAGCTAGGAGACCCCATTGAATTAGTTCTGATGCTCTTCAAGCCAAATTGATTGTCAAACATAGACGGATTTAGCTAAATTAGACCCCATAATGGCAAACTATCACTCAACCATCAATGGACAATCAGTCGACCACCCTTAACCACCTCTTCATCACCACTGAATCATCATAAACCATTCATTAACCACTATATATTTAAGCATGAATAAAGCAATCATTTGCAGCTGTCATAGTTAACCATCATAAACCATTGATTAACCACCACTGACTATTCTTGACAGTCACTTAATAACTTAACAACCACTCATCACAATGCCCCTGTTCACCATCGTTCATCATAATTGTGAACATCAATTAACCAGCATGAGGAATAGAAGCATTACCACAATCATAGTTACTTATTAATGACAGTTATTTAGTCAATTATAGTTGTTGATTACCATTATATAATCATGAATAAAAGCATTAACCATCATTGCCAGCTAATTGTTACCATAGTTAACCATGGCAATGATGGTTAACAATTAGCTGGCTTCTATTGTAACATAGTTACCACAGTTAACCGTTGATGCCAGCTTCTATTCCCCATGGCATCCTGCCGCAGCTGGAAACTGCCTCCTCTGCAATAGTCACCTGAGCTTTGAAAGATCGTTTGAATAACTGGGAAACCTCACCCGTTGATGATGATTAACTAACAGTTAGTTGGTTGATCAATGCTAAAATACTGGTTAGTTGCTAGTTAGATGGACAAGGCATGGTTGATGTTAATGATTAAGTAGTGCTTTGTCGATATGGTCTTAAGATGGTCAGTGCGTGGCGAATGATGATTCAGAATGTGTTCAAGGATTATACTGTAAATTACCTGGAAGTCAACGAAATCACCGGCTTCAATCTTCATAATTGTTGGTTTTTTGATCGGATGAAGTGACTCTTGATCATCAAGTCCATGACGTATCAGTCCAAACAGTTGAAGTAACTCATGATCATCCATACTCACAAGTATATTGCCAACAAAAAGCGGTAGCATAGGACGACAACAAGACCAATCTGCAATTTGTGTATGTGAACGTAATCAACTTTGCAAATGCAACCAGCGAGAATTCAGGACTGACAAACTGCCATCGCCTAGACAACACGGGCACAACAGTGCGAATATGGACAAACCAACGAGATGATGCGCCCCATGGGAGTTGTCATCGGCCAAACTCTCAGATTCTGCAGGTTCAATGTTCGACAAAATGCGAATGCCCAGCAGAGTTTGCTGCTTCGATTATCCCAAAAAACAAACATACAGAAACTGTGATGAATATGCATTCCCATATCATCATTCTTGACATGCAACTATCACCAAGCCTACGGCTGCGCAAGTTGACATAAAAGTTACCGCCATAATGGTCCACACATCATCAGTACCACTGACTCACCAAGAACTCATCAGTGAAGAATCGCCGCATCTTCCCTTAAATGCGAAAAGATCGATACCACTCAGCGGATACTCAGCAAACAACCTATAGCTGTAAGTCCTCCCATTTGACTGGAAAAGTGATGAATGCATTGGACAACAAGCTCATGATTCACAAGCAGAACTGGGTGATGACATAGCTGAAGATAAATAAGTCCCCAGCATTGAGCTGGTACTGTTCATTTTGTTTGATAGTTTTCCATCATTACAAAGCACTATGACTATGAACCATTGTTGGCCAGTATCCACTTTACTTCTATAACTTCTTAACCAACATTCATCTCGGTGGGTTCTTCTTGCTTCTTGTTGCTTCTTTCTGGTTGTGATCCCTCAGAACCACCAAAGTGTGCCAATCCTTGCCGTCACGTCTTTCAGCAACAGTGACCCTCTGGGAAAGTAACCTGGCAGTCAAAAATCACAAGTTTTTGCAGGTACACCTTGCCATATGTAGTGGATTTTAGCGAGCACCAGAGTGCAAGGTGTAACGGTGTAAGCATGATTAGCCCTGATTAGCCCTCCTTAACCATGACTAAACCCTTTTCTTATGGCTGTGGGTCAAAACCCTGAGTCCCCCTGGTTCCCCTATCATTAACCAGGCTGTTTCCCTTATTATTGTTGGTCATCATCCCCCATGAAATTGGTTGGTGCACTGCTTGACCCAGCCCGCCTTATTGGAGCTGGTATATCCCCTACTATTGTTGGTTGTCATCCCCTATTATTGACCATTAACCATTGGTTGGTTGGTCAACTGCTCCAGCAAAACATTTGTGGTTCATCTTCCCTCTCCAGGTCCCCGCACCATGTCTGAGGCAACCTGGAGCTACACTGGTTGCAATCTACGCGATGGGTGAACTCCCGCAACACGCTATTGGGACCATGGCGGATAGTGCTAAACATGTGGCTCATAGCTAGCTGCCAAGATTCTTTTGAGTTATCCCAAATTAACCAACATTGACCACGATCAATGATCACTAATCATTCTTGAGCATCAACAGCCATAAACTAGTGCTGAATGTTTCCACGAGCTTCTTCGGAAACAACGAACAAAGTTGGGAGCTTCTTCGGAAACAACGAACAAAGTTGGATTCTTATCCAATTCGTCCATGAAAAAACAAAAAAGTCCCAAAAATGGCTTGTTTACCTCTACCAAAACGTTGTTTCAGGCTTGCTGAGGGGTAGCGGGCAGAACGTTGGTGCATACCCAGAACGGCGTTCCAAACCACCCCATGGCATGGTGAGCACGGACCTTGTGCATCGTTTCGCTGCTCCACATGGACGGAACCTGTTGCATCGCTTGGGGGCCCGAGGAATGGCTGATGCAATCATCACATGATCAGGAAGGTAAGTAAACCAATGGTAAATCAATGGAAAAAATGAGCAATGGTAAACCAATGGTAAACCAATGGTAAATCAATGGTGAAGCTGGAAATCAATGGTAAATTGTTAATCAATTTGTTAGATTATCCTGATTACCTATGGGAAACGAAGGTCAAGGAATTGGAATGCACCAAGGATCGTTGTAATAGTTGAATGGCAATGAACTACCAATCTATCAACGCCGATCCGTTTTTCTAATTCCTATGAATGGGAAATTGATTGGTTAATCAAGGATTGGTCGAAAATTATCATTCAACTATTGCAGGATGAAAAGATTTGCAAATGATTGGTAAATGATTGGTACATCAAGAGAAAAGATGCTTGAAGATTTTGAAAACATGAAGGACCGTTAAAGATTGCAATGCAATCACCAAAGATTGAATGATAATCCAAATGATAACACAATCACCGTAACATTGAAGATTAAATCTTTGGTGAACGAATGCTAATACAATCACCAAAGATTGGTCAATGCAGGATGAAGCAGTTGGTCCTTTGAAACCATGATTGGTCAGCGGCCAGCGATCTTCAGTGTGATGAAACCATTCTTAGTTATGCAACTATGAATGAATCAGCTATGAAACCAGTATTGGTTCTGATGAATGAGGTCTCTTTGGTGATCGTTCACTGGTGATGGATCTGACCAATCGGCGGCTCTCCATCACTTACCACCATCAACCTGCCACAGCACCAACAATAAAGTAGCACCCTCAGATACGAACTGGTTCACACACCATTTGTTGTGGTATCTGGTGTATGAACATAGTAATATCTTTGCAATAACTCTGTTGTATCACTATCTATCATATCTCTCAGACCTAAGACTTGTCCTTCCCATACCATGAGATCTATTGTGCGGAGAGGTCGAAAATGAAGAAGAATAGGACTCTAAATCGTTATTCACTATAGATCAAATGTATCAAAATCCGTGATAAAAGCATAATCCTTCTATCATACTACCATATAATATTTTGGTAATGACACTCTATCAATACCAAAACAAGTCTGTTGAACGACTTTAATTACCACTGACAATCTATGATCGTTTCTAATCATGACTATTACAATCATATATATATAAAAGTATAATGAAAACATATGTAAAATAATAATCAAATAATAATCATACATAAAAAAAAAGTATAACGATTCCAACAATGACCATGTCCACCTGACCTCCCTTCATCCCAGTACGTCCAGCACCTCCTTGGTTGCCTTGTGCGATGTTTTCGGCATGGAACGAGGTGTCACCTCGGACATAGCGTGGTGATGACATGGGGTGGGTCACCAACAAGGTGGTGACTCGCAACAGCTGGGGGTACCCATGGATAGTTGGCTATGGGTCAATATTTACCAGTAACAATAGCAGGTTATAGTGGTTCATAATAGGGGATGATAACTAAGAATTCTAGGGGATATACCAGCTATATATGGCTATGGGTCAAGCTCTTGACCAACCAATTTCATGGTGGTTAATAACCAACAAGTTCATAAGGAAACCAATGGTTAATGATAGGGGAACCAGGGGGACTCAGGGTTTTGACCCACAGCCAGTTGATGAGTGGTCAACGATGGTCGATGACTTCCTTGGAGAATCAAGCCGCACAGACTATGGCTTGGCCACTGCCAACAGCAGCTGTGAAGTTGTACTATGGTTGATGATAGGGTGAACAATTGCTACCAATGGTTGATGATACGGGGATTATAAGTAATAAGGGATACCAACTAGAATGGGCAGATTATGACTACAATGATTCATGTCAAGGATGATAAGTGGGGGGTCCCCTATTTTGAGAAACCACCAACATGGATGATTACCCTCTGGCTCTGGGAAGCTACGTGGGAAGCTAAAAATCGGCATTCATTATAGGTCAACCAGCTACAAACGGGTGATTTCCCACTTCGAGGGTACTTTGCCAGACTGTAACATTGATGCTTGTCATACTGCCATGATTGTCCATCCACCATCGTCAATGACGACCATCAGTGGATTAACTATGGTCAAAGCCATCACATGGCCCTTCTCAACCATCAACATGAATGATCATGGTCCAGTAAATGACAGTGAACAACCATCATTGTCCCTTGTCAACCATTGTTACCAGCGTCGGTGGAGGTCCCGATGATTGACCAATAGGCATCGCTTGACCATTAACCAACCACTGGCCACGAATGAACGACTTAAAAGCCATGACTAACCATGATTATCAAGTAACGACCATGGTGAAACTGCACCAATGTGGACGTTCTGTGCCGCCCTTTTATCCAGAGATTCCATTGGTGAAACGCACGTCACCAAAAGGCGATACGAAGACACGGAATTCTTCATTGATCGATAATTGATCTTTTATGGTTCAAAACTTGATGGCTGTGGATAATTCTTAGCTTATTGATGGTTCATAATGAATCATCACCATGTATTGATAATGATTGATCATAATGAATCATCACCATCTATTGATTGAGACTTGACCACGACCCTTGATCCGCTACAGATAACAATCGGTGGGGTAGATCGATTCTGAATCGATGGGTCAGCTCTCCACCCACTTCTGTTCGTCGGCACCTTTGTGTGCCAGTTCATGGTAGGAGACGCGTCAGAGAATCGCCTCCGCAACTGCTGGGTGCAACGAGGCGGAGACATGCCCTGTGATTGAAGGAACCGGATCTTTGACAGAGATAAGTGACTTCAATGTAGAGATCATTTACAAACGAAGACGGTCCGGCTCGACATTCTATCCACGGTACTACGAGCATTGCCCTCCTTTCGAGGATTTGTCTTGCATATCTTTGCCATGAAACAAGAACACTTGTCACGTGTCAAGACGCAACCAGAAGTTTTCAGCCCAGAACCAAAACCCTCAGTTTCTCCAGGCAAAGATGCGCATTTTCGGGGATGCTGGAGTCCAGTAACTTCCATACACGGCTCAGTGTCTACTGCTCAAACGCCCACACTGAAGATATGCAGCGGTGCATCATGTCACCACTATGAGCTGCGTCTAAGGGTTTCTATGCTTTTCCGAACTACAAACATGATTCATTGCCCATTGGTTGCATCATCCCTGGGTATCGTTGGTCATATTCCCATTGCATTCCGGGATTCTCTCCAGTGAAGAACATAAGCCTGGCCACACCCCAGCCCATGCCTGGGTGGCGCCTTATCAACTATCTGCTCAGCCTCCCAAGTGGTCAACAGGAGACAAATGGCTGACCAGTTCAGCAACCGGTTGACCAGCTTGCTGACGAGTTTTGAATCTACTTACATACCGACCAGCTTACGAGTCAGGTCATCAAGTTATCATCAACAACAGCCAGTTCACTTAGCAGCTTATGAGCCAGCTTGTGAAGGAGGTCATCGCGGTCATCATCCAAACCATCAGACTGACTGGAACATTGAAAAGGAGAGAAAAAAATCCCGGACCTTAATCACTCAGTGTGCACGGATACATCATGTATACGTGTTTAGGGGTATACTTAAACATGTTTCCTCAGAATGAGCTGTCCATGAATGGGGGCGCAGTAAACCGCATCAAAAAAACTGTGCTCCACATCCCTGATACAAACCGTTTGAACAATGTTTCACCATGCCGAGCGCTTGGCCGTTCACTCGCATGCATAGTCATAGTCCAAGAACAAATATTTGGGGTATATCAAAATATGTTTAGATACATGAATAAAATATGTATTTGTATGAACTTGTCACCCCTCAAATATCAAGATACACAAGATACATGTGGGATATTCAATTGCATTACATTTTGAATTCTGCCCAATGTATGGACATACCGCTACTGGGTCGTCAAAATCTTGTGCCAAACCCTGCTGTTTGGGTCATCCATTCTCATCTCCAGTGAATCATCTGGCTGCGACATGACATGAGCCTATCATCACCCCAGCTTGTTCAGCAACCTGGACACCATGGTTATCATTAACTACCATCTGGTTACACCACTCCTAGGGGCCACTCCTGGCTTATGCCGATTATATATAAGCGACAATATCCAGTGACAACCACCTGTTGCGTGAGCTATGCCGCTTGCTCCATCGGACTTTGCCAGAAACTCTGATTGGAAATTGAGCCACAGGAGTGCTGGTGGATGGTTGCCAGTGGTTCGTGCCTCAATGATGTTCCCACTCCGGACAGTCGAAAATATTGAGTGTTTCTCAAAATAGAGGACCCCAAGAATGGCTTGCTTATTGCTCTAAATAATAAATATCACATGATTTGGGGGTACCTCCATTTAAAGAAAACACCATATGTGGTAAGCCAAATCCCAACGAGGTAAGGCAAGACATCGAGCACAGGATGTCCATCCTGCCCAGACCTGGAGGTGCATGGGCGCATTTGGGATGAGTCTGGATCCACAGACGCTTACCCTCTTCTCAGAACTTGCTTCATGTCTACTAGAGTCGAGGGTAACCATCTGTAGAGTCTACGAAGATATGAGGGTATTTCTGCTAGTAGCTTGACAATCCCATACTCCACTGGAGTCAAACTGGGCAGAAATCAGATCTGCCTATAAGTATACACATACATCTCCCTCTTAACCAAACAATAAGCGTGCTACCTGTCTCCACTCATGAGTCCCAATAGTGGCAATAGCACCTGTATAGGTTCTCAACACTCTTGACAACAATTCATATTGCATTCCTAAGTTCGCAAGCCTCAAAATCACAAAGCTACCTGCTACCTCTGTCAGCTCCACCACCAATCGAAAACGCTCGCGGCTCCCCGGGAAACCGGAGACTGCCCCTCCTGGATGCGACCACGTTCATGGTGCTCCGGGGAAGCTTCCTGTCCAGCAAGGGTCTGGTGAAGAATTTCAACGAAAATCCCGAAATTCGGAGGAATCAAATGGCGCACTGCTCAGATGGTGCACTGGCTTGGGCACCAAAGTCAGATTGAAGATCTGTCCCTCTGCGGTCCCCAAGAATCGACTGCTGACGAAATGGGACTTTCCAGAAGTGGTGGACCCACCAGATAAGGGGCCCCATGATTCGTTGTTTCCACGTTTTCATATTTCAACAAAATGAATTGGTTGATTCTTGCTGTGTTGCCAAAAATGTCGGCCATGAGCTCATTGTTGCTACAGAGTGGTACCCCGGAGTTAGTTCACATGGGTTAGTTCAGTAGAGCAACTACCAGTTACGCTAGATAAAACTATACTTAGGTGAGTTATAAACCAATTCAATTTCAGGGGTTCCACTTCCACTCTGCAGTGTTCAACAACGATTCATGTTAGTTCACCATGATCCAAATCATCTTGCATCACCAGTGTCGGCCATCAGTGGTCACGACAGCAGCAGCAGCATCAGCAGCAACAACAACAACAACAACAACAACAACAGAAGCAGGGACCAACCATGACCCTTGAGAACGATTGATGGTGTCCAGGGAGCTGGCTAACAGTGACTTTCGCAGCTTTCGCACTTGCTTCCATTCGAGAAAATGGAGATGAAGAACGTCGGGCTCACATGTTGTAAGCCGAGCTGGCTAACAGTGACTAATACATCGTTCATGTTCGTTTTCCTCAGATTCCTGTGGTGAATCCTCCGCCGTATCTCCCACATGGGCTCTGAGACTTCGGACCGTCGCTGCTTTGCTCGGGGCTTGCTTTGTCCCCTGAGGCCAACCCCTCATAGCTGGTGTAGGGGAACAGTTGCTGAGTCATGGGATGGAAGATTAAATAGTCCATGGCAAATATGGGAATAGCCTTTGCTAAGTAACAGTAGATTCAGTAGATGTCATGGCGAAGTTGGAGATACGACCTAATCGACCCAACAATGGTAGGTAGTCCATCGTCAGGTGGGCGAACTAACCCCGCAACTGAACATGGTCAATGTAAGCCGTTACGAATTTTCGCGCAGTGGGGATGCACATCCAAGTAGAGATCACTATACTTTGGTGGTGCCTTATAAACCAACTTGTAGCTTGCAGGTCCCCCACAGTGATTGCCACAGGATAGGTCATGATGATTTGACGGATATTGGGTAGCGCAAACTCCCTGGTAATTTGCCAGTAGTTTTCATCACGGTTCACGAGTTGATGATCATTCCATGGCACAAGGATCCTAGGGCTTGGCACTTGCAGCTAAAGGAGGTCACCGGCTGATAATTTCAGGCCAAGGAAGATCTCTTGAAATGGAAATGCCACGATTCGTAGAAACCCGCCGTTGATCCATCTCAAACATCACCAGACTCGATGCATTGCTTTAGCTGACGTGCTTGCCCAATGCCCTGCTCCAAGTGGAGCATCTACTCAGCCAGTGGCACTTGCCAATCAAGGCATCCATGAATTTCAAGTAGATAGATTCCTAATAGACCACCATTGATTCATCATTATATCAATCAAGTCTTTACCATCTCGCCATTTTTTAGGTTTTCTCGTCACTCCTACAACTCCACCACTCCCATTCACTTCCCATATGGGTGTTTCTCCAAATAGGGGACCCCCCCAAATCATCATGTATAAAAGCTATTTATGTAGTAGACCAACCATAGCTTTGGGGTCCCCCATTTTTTGAAACTCCCAACCTCAACAAACCGAAGACCCATAACCACCCCCCGGGCAGCGCCCGTTTCTCCTGTCGCAATCGTTTGAGTTTGAGCCACTCCACTTGAGCCGCTGCACGCTCCTGCCAAGGGTCACCGTTTTCCTGTGGTTGACTATGGTGAAGCATGGCTCGAGGTTGCTGCCGAAGAAGGGACAAGCAACCAGATCCACCAGTAGCCCTGCGATGATCACATAGCTGGAGAATCCACCATGCAAATAGATTCTTTACCTAGTTTGCCAGCCAGCTATCTGCCAGAGTGCAACTACCAGCTAGGTTCATGTCTAGTCCTGTATAATCAGCAACTGTGGCTTGACAGGTTCTGTTCACCAACGCAGCTTAGCTAAGGCTAGGCCCCATCTTGAAGGGATTGGGTGAGAAGTGAGAAGAACTAGGGATCACCTCAATATGAATGTCGGACCAACATGGTAGAAAAGGTTGCAAGCAGCTGTTGGTATTGGGTAATGGTGCTTCCTATTGCTTATCCATGGTTGTTATCTTTGGTATCAACCACTACGAACCCATGATTAGCCATCAATAGTTTATAGTACAGTATCACATCAACAAGCACCGTGGCAAGCACTACAGCAACCATTCACAAGTATTGGCTGCTTTTACAAAGCTCAAACAAACAACACATCTCTCAGTGCGCAAACAGGCTTTCTCCCAGCCCAAGATTCGGATAACAACAATTTAGGAGCAACAATGTCACCCAAATAAAGCAACAGTGGTACTGATAGATCTACACATGAATAAAACAACACCAGTTTAAACATAAATAGATGAGGATCTACTATCAAGCACGGGGGGCGACATTAACCTGGATTTCCCAATAGACTTGGGCATTCTGCGGCATTCATCGCCAACATGTTGCTTGGGTTCTTGCAACAATAACCCAAGCAAAATATGAAGACTTATTCTACCTCACAACCAACAATAGCTAGCGACCAAAACAAAGTTAGCCGGCAACCAAAGCAAAGTTACCGCACAATGTTGGGCTGACAATCCCAGCAATGACGATCAGGTAGGCTAGCTTGTTGGCTTGTTGTTAATCAATTCTGGCTGATACCATCTTGTTGCTTGTGGTTGAGTATCAATCCAGACTGACCAGTTTTGACCATAAGTACCCACTATAAAAGTATTGTCTTTGACTCAGCCAGGACGATCATAGACAGCGGTTCCTTCTCTTTCTGCTGCAACTTTGGGTCAGAAGTGAAGGAGGCTCTTCCACTTGCCTGCCAAAACGATGGGAGCTGGGCAACAGTTTGAGCTAACCACTGTTGACCATGACGACTAATTTGCGTTCATAAACTACTCTCAGCCATCAGTACCATCCCGTAGCCTTTCTGACTGATCGTTCCAATAGCTATGTACCATGATGAAGTGCTAGCAGCTACTGCCTCACGATTTTGCACTAGCACCATCTTCGATACCATGCGCCAAGCAGCAACGTTCACCAAGCCTTTCAATTCTCCAGGTGTATGGACCACGACACTGTTCCAGTCGCAGGATCATAGAGTCCAAATGTGAAATCATCACAGCAGGCAGAGGAATTTACTGGATTCGATGCTAGCGATCGATGAACATTGGTTTGCATTTCATTACTCAAGGCCAAACAAGAACAGAATGTAAGACGACACTATCATCAACTGCAATTCGCTATCAGGGTTTCACTACATCAACAGGGTTAATTAAGGGTAAATCAGGTTTCACGATCATCAACGACAAACCCTGATTGATCTTACTTGGATCTTTGACTAAGGTTTCCTTCACGGATTATCAGGATTTACCAAGGATCATGAAATACAAACAAACTTGATTCTTGAAATGCTTGGAAATCAAACCGGAGGGTTAACTTGGAAAATCTGCGCCAAGAATCTGCAAAGCAAACGATCAAAGACTCAACGACTCAACTGCTGCTAGTATGTGCAGTTGGTGACCAAGGTTACCCAATATCAACTATTCGTAACCACTATGTACCACTAAACAAAATGAATAGCCAGTAATTGACCAATATCAACCATGATCAACCCCTACTCTTGGCAGCTTCTGAGCTCCTCCCCACCGCAGCTGTTTCACCCCCCCACCTGGGTCTTGGACTGCTGGGGGTTCGCCGTCGTGTTGTGGTTCTTCCGGCTTGGGCAGTTCGGGGTACTGCAGCGGCCATGCAGAAGAGAAAAGGCAGGGATGATCCAAGTGATGAAACCTTCATGCATCTACATGTGGACACAGATATAGATCTAGACATTGGCATTTTTGACATATATCCGATAGACATGAATATACGCAAGGAGATTTGGCTATGGATCAATACCAACAATTCAAAAGCCACGGGTAGTAGTTCAGGTTCCAACCGTTCGACGAGCTTGGTCATTTATTGAACGTGAACAGCTGGGATACAGGGTATTGACCAAAAGGGGAAAATGGTGGTTTCTCAAAACATGGGTCCCCCAAATCATCCAAGACTAGTCATTCATAATAATAAACCAGCCAGTTTTGGGGGGTCCCTGTTTTGAGAAACACCCAGGCGCCGCAACCAGTACTATCATCGTTGACCATGAATGACCATTGCCAATCTTTAAAAACATGACTAGTTGATTCCTAGGTGGTTATGAACCACTTTCTACCATTCACTAATCATTCATAACCACACGATTCACTCGCCATTTCTGTCGACTTCAACTTACCAGGTCACTCCTTTGATGCCCAGGGAACCCATTTCAACGAGACCAACTCCTGTCGCCAGCAACTTGAGGATGAAGCAGCTTGGTTTAAGAACTGATAGTAATGGTGAATGGCTACTAGTGATATTTTTTTCCGCAGCGCAATGCAGTACCCTAAGGGGCGTCCACATGACAGCAGTGAAAACACCCATTGGCTACTAGTGATGATTTTCATGGCCACATGTGGTTCAAGTGAGTGGAATCATGGTCAATAGTACTAAGTGTTCAACATTGACAATGGTCAGTAGCGAGTGGTGCAAGCATTGATCACAATCGGCTATGAGTGATCAATCATGGTTGACAACAATGGCTAGGAATGATCAACATGGTGAAGGATCAATGGCTGCTCACAAGAATCGATGTCCATGGGGCTGAAAAAACGAATCGATGATGTCTGGTAATGCTGGATTTTCCAAGGGATAACAACCAAGCCCACACAATCTGCTGTTCATGGGTGAATCATATTTTCGTTGGTCAAATTTCTTGTCTTGTCACCATGGCTAATCACCCTGGTGGCTCCACCAAGGACCCAGGGTCGACTCTCAATACCTCAATAGCTCGTTGCTCGCCAATCCGGGCCTCACGCTTGGTGAGACCCGTGGCGATGGTTGCTTCACTGGCCTTAGACCGTGGGTGCACCTCCACTTGCATCAAGGATAGCTACACCAGTTGAAGCTACCGCCTGCTGAAGGTCCCAAAAAGTTCTTAACCAGCATAGGTGCGGTCTGCAATTGGTAAAATCTTGCGAGTTGTATTTGTTATCCATGAGTTCCCGATCTGCATTGCAGGGCGTGGACGAAAGCTGCTGTGGAACAACTCAGGAACAGCAATGGCAGATGAAGATGAAGATGAAGATGAAGATGATGATGATGATGATGATGATGATGATGATGATGATGATGATGATGATGATGGTGGTGGTGATGATGGTGATGGTGATGATGGTGATGATGGTGATGATGGTG
>VSDK01022105.1:2611-13015 GCA_009767595.1 Symbiodinium kawagutii | reverse complement strand
GCAGATGAAGATGAAGATGAAGATGAAGATGATGATGATGATGATGATGATGATGATGATGATGATGATGATGATGATGATGATGATGATGGTGATGATGATGATGATGATGATGATGATGACGATGATGACGACGACACTGAGCTGATCCTGTGTAAACAATGGTGAACCCTAGAAGGCAACAATAAAATTCAAAAAAATCCTAAGCAGGGTCATTCTGCTGCTTGCTTAGTGACAAGTCATAGCAAAGTACCAAACAAAATCTGAAAAAATGTAGAAACCGGGCCAAAATTGTTACTTAACCTGTGGCGACGCTCAAGAAACCACCCCGGCTAAGTGCCAAGAGTGTTTATTCCGAATGTACCCTTTCAGTCAGAAGGGTATCCACATTACAATCATTTCATCTAAGTACCAGTATATGGTGGTTTCCCAAATCATCCTATAGTAAACCATTTCGAGTAATAAACTCCAACCATAATTTTGGGGTCAGTCACTGCTCTGAGAAACCCCCATGGTTTTTTTCCCTTTCAACAAATCAAGACTTGGCCATCCACATCCAGATCCACCAGCCGGACACCCCATGAGGAGCCAACTCCTTTGACCTTGGTGGTGCCACCTGTGCCGCGAGGTGGACGGGTGGGGTTGGTTGGTTGAGAAGCAACAAGATGGAAATGGTTAAGATAGAACGGAAACGCAATGGTGGGTTTAATTTCTCAAAATTGGGAAATCCCCAGATGTGATGGTTTATTACTATAGCTGGTTAATAAACTGGATGATTTTATGATTTGGGGGCCACATTGATGATATCATGACAGCATATAGCAACCTGATCTGGCTTGGTTGGGGAAAGTCCCTGCCGCAGAACGATCAACGATTCTCAAAACCGCGGTAGGTTTTCACCACTATGAAGCAGGTAGTGTACGGTTGATGAACATGGTGAAGCCATTGGTTACAACCATTCTTCAGCAACTATTAAGAACCATTATATCACCTATTCATGAATGATTCAACATTAACATATCACCTATTCATGAATGATTCAACATTAATTGTCATTTTTCCATTAAGTGAATACTGGCCATTAGTTATAAACATTTTCCGACATTAATCATGCTAACAGAGTCAATCATTGGTAAATAATCAGTGAATTGGTATGGTGGTTTCTCAAGTCGTAGGGGTACCCACAAATCATCCAGTTTATCAATCACATATAGTAATAAACCAACCACAGCTTTGGGGTTACCTATGGCTTGAGAAACTACCACCTAGTGCTCCATTAAGCATTGGTTACAACCATTCTTTACTAACCATAAAGGACCATCATATCACCTATTCATTCATGATTCACCATTCATAATCATTATATCCATTAAGTGAATATCGATCCATTAACTGAATCGTGATAACCATAACTTAATATTCACCATCAGTTACAACCACCATCAGACCAGCTGCACCTCTGCCGGTGCCACCGGGGCTTTGCCTGGCGCAGGGTGCACGGACCAACGTGGTCAACGTGTATTTAATGCTTGGCTGATGATGTTGATAAATGATGCTGATAAGTGATGTTGGTTAATGATGTTGGTTAAGCATGGTTGGTCCTTAATGATGATTGGGAATGGTGTGGTTCATGATTTTGATGCTTGATGATGGTTGATAATGGTCAATGACAACTTCTTCGTGGTTAAGTTTGTCCACCTGAGGATTTGATCTGTTTGACTCGGCTTGGTAACAATTTGTTGATGCTATCCCCAATCATGGATCTCCCGCGCAAGTAAGTGTGTGGCTGGCTGTATCAATGGCAACCCTTGAAGCTGCTTGGGCTCTGCATCATGATCTTTGGGTCTGCTTGGGTGTCTTGTTGATGGATATTATTCCCTGAAGCGACGGCAAAAGTCTGGTCCACCAAAGGGCCGAAAAGATGGTCCATTTGGGACACCAGAACGTCGACTTGCCTTGTTTTTTGCTTCTTTAGCATGAGACTAGAAGCACCAGCCGTAGTGTATGTTGGATGTTGAGCAAAAACTGCATATGGTCCAATGTCTTCCAAAAGTCTTGTACTCATGGTACTGGGGTTTCGATGGATCCAGCTTGTTGGGTGAGTAGGAACATCACAGCAGCTTCTCCTCCCTCTCCTTCTCAATATATGAGTGTTTACCGAGCTTGTTGGGAACCCTTATGATTTCAATCCATCCACATTGCTTGACAGCCCTGTATTCACTTGGCACTTCCTATCACCACTCCATGTGTCCAGCTTGGATTTTCGCCAAGCCTCGTGTGTTCACAGAAGTTCCACTTAGCTGATTCATGGGAGATGCAGCTGATGAACCCTTCCAGTTTGATCTGCGGTGATCTACCCATGGCTGGTTCATTCATTTGGATCTCCCATGCCATAGCTGGTCTCCACCCCGTTGCTACCTCCAGTTGGAGCACCTGTGCTCCTTGGGATCTGGGCCCAGCTGGGCACTTGTCGATGCTTGCGGTGCCTATGCCATGGTGAACAAGCACCAGATCTGGTTGGTGGTGCTCACCACTCCAAACAACAACCATAGGGTAGTTCAACCACCAACCAGATGTTAATCCTGGTTATAGTGGTGGAAAATAACGGCTATAGTGACTATAGCTGGTTATTGTATGTTATGCTGCTGATTAATAATGATCATTACTTTTTGGTGGTTGGTCATCACCCCGTCATGAAAAATCTGCGCAAGTCAACCAATCATTTGGTTACCATAGTAATTATCAAATGATGTGTGGTTTCAAACTGTACTCGGGAAGAAGAATCGTTGAAACCACCAAGCAGGTATCATTTTTTGGGAGGAGACCCCATGTAGATGGAGAGGCGTGTACCCTCTATCTTGGCAACTCGCAGGGCCGAAGTCTTCGCCGTGGAACCGCCTTGCGTGTGTAGGTGTGCATGATTTTAGACCTTGGTGCATCCTTTTTATGCAAAACCAGAATAATAAGGACCTCTTTGTGGATAGAGGTCATCCTACATCATGAAGAAGATAAAATCTTTGGCGTATTTTCCAGCCAGCCAACATGGACTCCTATCAAAAAGGCTCGAATGGGAGCACCGCACAACCTGGTTGTACATCCGCACTGTTCGGGTTGTCCAAGAAACAGTGGACCTAAAAATGTGGTCGTTTCTTCATTCAAAATTGGAATGTTGCCGTGGAATTTGGGGGCCGTGGCTGTGGCCCGCCCCATCTTCACCTAATCAGAGCTCTTACTTGGCTGGGTCTTCCTTCGTAACCACGGAACTAAGCAGTTACCTGGCTGTTTAGTGCCACCAAAGTGGTTTCGTGCCACCAGCGTTGTTCCTCATTACGAACTAAACAACCGCACGAAACTCCGGTGACATTTTCAGAACTGGCGTGATCATCTCGAAGCAGTCCGGTCCAACACAAAAATCATCATTTCTTGGATCGACACACGGGCAAGTTGTGAGGGTCTCTGGGAATACTGACCTTCAAAAATCTCACCAGCCAACCAGCACTCCGTGCACATGGCGCCTATCCCGCCAGACTGCATCGTAGCGTGCCCTCTGCCTGGGGAGATGGAACAGCTAGATCACTGAAACTCACCAGCAGATCAAGCCAGTGACCCTCGAAAGCCTGCTATTGATGGGATGGTGCCCCTTGCAGTGGTGAGGCAGGCACCCCGTGTGTGATCATGATGGTTTCACACTCAGAAAATTGGATCTGCAATAAAAAAAACCCAGCTTGTCTTGGGGAACCCCTAGTGATCAACGAAGATTATGATTCAAATGAAGAAACTACACCCAGTAAGGCCAGATGCGGCTGGTGATCTTCCGAATATAGTATAGCGGATTTATCAATACTGATCTCCCATTGAGCAGAGGAAGAATGGAAAACCACATTTGGGGGCACCCATGTAGGAAACAGACCAAACACTGATTTGCAAGCCTTTGATTCACATCCACACCTTCCCGTATTGCCACAAAACTCCTGGGTCACCACGAAATTTGAAAGCAGCTGGGCATCTGGCTGTTGATCAGATAGAACGGCATGTGCCTGCAACGGTGTAGATGGAGTCTTGTGCCACCTCTGGCAAAACTTCTTGGTAGCCGTTCCTAGAAGTACCAACTGTACAGACATACCACCAAATATGCTAGAGACAAAACTAACCAAAACATGCCAAAACTGAGTATCTCACATCGTGGGTTGACCCCCCAAACCACTCGCTGTCACCAAAAAAAGGGAACTGGTCAGCGATTGTGGGTGGATATCGAAGCATCACTGTGAAGTCCAGACCTACCAGATTTATGTACCCGAGTGACTGTGTTCTGCAAAACCAATGGCCGGATTGGTTGGCCACAAGCTGAAAATATTATCCGAAGCGAGAATGACTGGATGCAAAATATGAGCAGACTTGGCACTGCCCGGGCAAAGACGCCTATGGTCAAGCGGATGATTTGGGGTATCCCTATTTTGAGAAATCCCCGTGCACTAAGAACGAGCAAATCTTTGGCGCGAACCGTCCCAAGCACCCCCTTCCTCGGGTCGCAACCCCCTCCGCCTTGTTGAGCTGCTGAAAGATCTCAGTGGCACGAATCCTGAGCGGCAAGATTTTCCAAGGCGCCGGAATCTGAGACCCAAGAAATGGTGAACCAAAGAAATTGCATGGGTATATACTGACTACATTCGCAAAGATGGTGAACCAAAGAAATTTGTAGTGAACCCAAGATTGATATGTTGGTTTATTTCATGGTATATACCCAATTCTCAGATTATTTAGGAAAGGAATTGGTATATTTCACTTGAATTCTCTGTCTCTCTCTTCCGCCACAGGAAATTGAGTGGATCGTGACCGATCAGCAGAGGACCCTGTCCACATCGCTACCTAGAAGTCTTGAACTTGCAAGGATTATCAACCATTCTGTAGCAAATGATCAACCATCATTTATAGCCAACCAATAGATGCCCATTGTCAACAATTCCACTTGATGATCATTAGCAACCCTTAATCCACCAAAGAAATCCACCAATATCACCCATCATTTACCATCATCAACCCATAAATAATCATTCTCGCAACCAGTTTTCCTTATCAAACACTCCCGTGGTTCTGGCCCCCCCACCCCCCCGCATTGTCCTTGCAGGGCCATCTTGGTGTTTGTCAGGGTGCCACCTGCAGTACCGTCATCTCATCGCCCCAAGCAGCGGAAAGATGGACAGCCAGAGTTATCCAGCTGTCAATGACAACCGGTTCCATGATGATGGTTGATTAAATCTTACTAGCATATAATGAACCATCTATATCTAAAATTAATTGGCTAAGTTTATTAGCTATCATTAATCAACCATCAACAATCTACTTGTAATGAATCAGTTGATAATGATTAAATGAAAGCTAATAACAATGAATCTACCAGTTATTAACAATGATCTTACTAGTGCTCTACCTGTTCTTAACAAAAATCTTACGAATGATCTACCAGTGATTAACCATGATCCTACTATATAATGATCTACCAGTATTTAACAATTATCTTACCAATAATCCACTTGTTATTCACAATGATCATACTCATGACTACCAGTGATTCACAGCGATCCTACTAATGATCTACCAGTTCTTAACAATGATTCTACTAATGATCTACCAGTTCTTGACAATGATCTTACGAATGATCTACCAGTCATGAACAATTATCCTACTAGTGATCTATCAGTTGTATAATGATCTTACTAAGAATCTGCCAGTGATTCACACTGATCTTACTAATATGGTAATAGTACTGTTCATGATTAACAACGATTAATGATGGCAAAATAATGGTTACATAGTAACAGTCAATCAGAAGGGATATATAATAACCAACAACAATGGTTGATGCAGGTCAGTGATGGGAGATCCATTTGTTCATTACCCCCTACCGTTCACCTCAATTAGCTTGTGATTTACCGTCGAGGTGGTACTGATGAATGATGCTTCGAAGTAGGCCATGGTGTTTGAAACTGGGTGCCGTCAGTCGTGGTTAAGAACAATCAATAGTCAAAAAAGGTGGGTATAACAAAAGTTATACCATACATGGGTTTTTGTTATACCATCAATGGTGGGTATAATAATCAGGTGGGTATAACAATCAATAATCATCAATGGTGGTACAGCGTAGTACCCCCTGCTTATAGATTGGTTCATACCCCACCGAAGTTCAATTATATCTACCATGCCTGGTAGTTACCTTACTTATGACCTGACTCAACTAATTAGGGAGTACCACTCTGTCATGAGCAAGTGGCATATGGATGACTCGTGGATGATGTCCCTAGCCAAAGGGCCGTAGGCCAAACCAGCCAAGTTCATCGAACATAAATCCACAGCTATGATTATATCTGCTGGGTGCGTCGTCATGGAAAGTGATGCTATGTCGGATCCTGACAGGTCGAAATCGATGACCTTCCAAGGGGTCAGCATCTCTTTCGATGTCCCAAATGCCATCAGTTCACCCCAAGTGACGATGGCAATTTGGTCTATGCGTCTATGTGTCCGATGCTCTAGTTCAACCATCATCAATCAGTATAGTTTATCGTTACTGATCGTTTTCAACCCTTGCTAACCAGCTACTTAATCATTGCTAGCCATTACTAACCAGCTTCTTAACGATTATTGACCATTGCCAGTCCTGCTCAATACTTCAAAAAACAAAATTGCTGATGAAATGCCGACACTTCCACTATGCCATAGTTTTTCACCATGAGGAAACACCATTTCTCTGCACCTTAGTGATGGATGACCACTTAGAATTAGGGCACTCCTGGGGGCCGCTCCTGGCCTGGCTCCCCCGCAAGGTCTAGGCAACCTGGCTCCTGGCCTCCCTTCCAACCAGCCCACCCAACCCGGGTGACCACCAGCATCCTCCTGGGAACTCCAAACTGCAAGGCCAGGTGTCGGAAGTGCTTTCGGATCTGGCGCGGTCCCCTGGTAACCGCAGGTCTCCCATCAAGGATACCAACCATTCAGTGAATTATTGGATTAGGATATCAAACCTAAACATTGGTTAATTCAACAAATTGAATGATAGGTTTGATCATCTTGCCACTGAACAAATACTTAATCAATGAGGTACTGATCAAATAATCTAGCAAATTCTATTAGCCATTGAATTCACCATTCAACTTGTGGTGTCAATTGATTTATATACCGACTTCACCATAGTTATGTCAAGCATTTACCCTATTCATGCTCCTCTCGCATAACTATGGGGCACCAACTTGAATCGCACACACATGTTGGCCGGTAGCGAGAAGAGATGAAACCACTCTGCAACATCCAGAATCATCTGCATTTCTTCCCATCATTACTTAAGTAGTACTCATACCTTCCCCCCTCCGAACAATTTTCTTTTAGGGAACCATCAATCTGGGGGTACAACGCGCATGATGGTTAGCCATCAATTAACCACCAGCTAAGCACAAATTAAGCATAATGAGCCATAACTTTACCATCAGATCACCACTTATTGACCATTGTCAACCATTGCCAGCCATTCTCAACCAGTTGACCATCTACTTTTGACGACAAGGTGGCCCTTCTTGCTTGTCATCGCGGGATGTTCCAACCGGATGCACAGCCCGACCTCGATCTCGCTGGCGTTTACCTCCAAGTCAAGGTAGCCGTAAAAGTCATGAGCCTGGAAAGGAAAAGCACGGTGCATCAGTTCCCAAGCTGGCTACCGGCCATGGCTGTCAAAAATTGCACCCAATTCGTCTGTGTTTCCTGGTTTTCCCAAAGAAGAACCTAAATTCCCCCAATTGAGGTGTGGATGGTTTGCAGGATTTTGAGCAGTGTGCAGGTGTTTAAGTGAACAAGAGGCAATGAGAACAGGAAAGAAAAACGAATTGATAGTCCGGGGGGTTAGGTCTGAAGAGATAGGGAGACCTTCAAGGCATACGATAAAGTGTGCATGGTGTGCTTGATTTCTCTATGGGCAAACCAGCACCAGTATCAAAAGCATAGACTGAGAAATATAGGCAAAAGATGCGGAAACTTGTGCATGCTTTGTCATGCCATGTATGCAGCTCTCTACTTATTCGAGATCTAGCCCACAGGCTACAAGGTACCCAACCCGACCATGATCATTTTCAAGCAAATCTTTGGGAAGTACACCGTTGGCAGACAACTCGACTTGCAATCAGTGCGAATCCACGGATCCAGGCGCTGCATACCTCGGTCAAACTCTGGGACACTTCTATAGATGGTTTCTCGTCGACAGCAGCATCCGGCCGATCCCCTTCACAAACGTGCGCAAAAAGAACACCGGGATTGCGGAACTGACTCGACCAAACATCAGTTCAAAGGAAACAGAAGCAACAACAACAACAACAACAACAACAACAACAACAACAACAACAACGACGACGACGACGGCGACGGCGGCGGCGCCGGCGACGACGGCGACGGCAATGACAATGACGATGATGACCACCACCACCACCACCACCAGGACAACCACGTTGATAAGAAGAAGAAGAATAAGAACATTAGCAACAGGTCGGAAGCAAAGACAAACAAGTGGTTTGACAACAAGTATTTGAATGACACATCGAAATCCTTGGAATACTGTGCAGTGCACCAACACCGAGTCACCTCAAACTCCAAGAGTTCTTGTCGCTTGCTCATGCAATCAAGCAGGCCAGAAGAAAGAAACAACCCAGCATCTTTGGAACACGTATCGTTAGCCCTTGCGGCCATCTCTCATTTCATGAATTTAGCTTTGCCTTGACCCCAGTGTTGGAATTGTTTTCATTTATGCAGCGATCTGGGGCGGCAACAAGATCACAATGAGCCAGATTGCAAAGAAACACGCAGTGCAATTGCGAACGGACACATGCCAAAAATCTGAGCAAACCGGAGATTTATTGCATCACCCCGTGTTGATATGTTCAATGGAAATTGGGAAGCTACCTTCCGAGGAAAAACGATTCCAGTTCAATTCTGCTACCTCTGAGTTCAACCACATTTCACTGCACCCACGCGAAACCTCAATGTCCTCCCACTTCAATCATTTCTAATTTCAGTGCAAGCACCCAATGACCTCGTAAAAGAGATTTTTTACTTCAGCGATCGACTCAAGCAGGAAAACGTGTTTTTTCATGCACTTGCCGCAACGGCTATCCACCGCGATCACTGTGCATCAAAAGCATCAATAAAAACAACCAAACACAAAATCAAAAAAAATAGCACCACCAGGCGACCAACCACTTGCAAAGGGAAAACATTGAAAGGGATCAACAAGGTCAGGCAATGCTATAAAATTGAATCTGCAAGCACTTCAAATGCAAGATCCAGGAAACCCCAAGCCCATAGAGGTGAAACAAGGCCACATCCATGCGGTCAAAAGGATGATCTAGTGCATCAAGTGCAAATGGCCCTCCAACAAAGTAACAAGTCAGGTTGATACCGCAAGAAGATGTTCCAGTTTGCTGCAACAAGCGAGGCATTGTGGCAATCGAAGTTGTTGCAGTACAAAAAGTGCACAATTTCCAGAGAAACGGGACAAAATTACCTGAAAACATGCTATGGAACGAGAGGGCAACAAGAACAGCATCTTTGGCATATTCGAGGCGCCATCTTCTGTGGATTTTCCATCAGAAGCAGAAACATAGTGCATCCAACAAAATTTTGTTTTGTTTCCAACAGCGGACAACATAGAAATTTTTAAGCACAAAAAATGTGCCACACAAAAAATACACCCCTTTAATCCTACTTTCAAAACTTTTTGGGATGAAGTTGCAAACAAGCTCGCCAAAATTTGACCTTCAGTCAATTTGTTCGTTAAATGAAAATGCCAGGTTTTCATGTGGTTTCAAAAAAGCCGGAACTGCTTTAGAATTTGGACGGTCTTTGCCGTTTTGAACCAATTCTAGCATGTGTTCGTTTCGCAAAATGCTACGCAAAAAAACACGCACGCGCACATGAAAAATATGTCCCCAGTTTTTGTTTCTGCATTTTGATATTTTTCATGAATACGTCTATTTGTTTCGTTTCCGCGCTGTTTTTGCAAACAATCAACATGTTTCGCACCAGAAAAAAATATGAAACCTGGAGCGCAAAAAAGGACCACCCGCATAAAACACACGAAAGCAAATATGTCAACAATCGCTGTCAAAGCAAAGGGGCTCAAAGATAACTAAACTCGCCATTTGTTTCGGACGACACCGAAAAATTTCGGGAACAGTGTTGAAACCTCATTTGTTGGACCATTCCGGTTGCGAAACCCACAAGTCCACGAAGGCATAAAAATAACTACTTTCATGAAACAACACTGACAACAAAAACAACAACAACAACAACAACAACAACAACAACAACGACAACAACAACAACAACAACAACAACAACAACTACTACTACTACTACTACTACTACTACTAC
>VSDK01022091.1:0-45070 GCA_009767595.1 Symbiodinium kawagutii | reverse complement strand
CCTGCTGAGTTTCCCAGAGGGTACCTATAATAAAACCCCGCGCTTGAAACACACCCCAACCGGCGCAACTAAAGCCTGCCTGCTCTTCAACCAACATCCTTGGCAAGAACGTTGGAGCTTGGGAGGTGGAATGCACTTTGGTGATGGAAGACCCACGCCCAACACGAGACTGGTTCGTTACTTCACAAGGCGGGCCCCCAACCACTTAGAGCTGTTAGTTCATAGCCAAGTTGACGCGGGTGATTTCTACCAGTCATGGGCTTTGACCTAGCTTTTGTAGCTCATGCTAAGTGGTTGGGTGTTTTAGAACCAACCCAAGCTCCGGTTATTGATCCAACCTTGGCACTGCCACTGAAACAAAATGTCAAACTGACTAGATCACATTAGTGGATAGAAATCATGCAATATGGTTCGCATGTATAGTTATTAGTTTTGAGCCACGAAACATCAACGATTGTTAATAAAATATGTCTCTTTTTGGTCGCGATGTCAGGTTTTCTGTCATCCAATGTAGAAGCAACTGACATGCGAAATAAAACATCACAATATACAATACTCTAAGTAGTGTAAACTCATGTGGGTTCACGGACAGCCAAAGAAAAGAAATTCGCAGCAAACAAACAGAAATCATCTAAAATCATTTCAACCTCAAGAGGAACACCGAACCCGGACTCGTTTGAACAATTGATAGGGCCATCAGATCAAATGGTGGTCTCTCAAAATAAGGGTCCTCCCAAATCATCCTTCATGAACCATTTACAGTAATAAACCAATCATTTTTGAGGTTCCCTCAGTTAAGCCAACTTGTGGGAACCAATCGCCCACCAAAAGTGATCATTTACGAGTGGAAACCACTGGCTTTGGTGGTACCACTATTTTGGCACATACCCACAAGGTGGGCCCCTAAACAGCTATAAGATCGGTTACAATATAACTAGGGTAACTACCAATTCTGGTAGGTATAACTATATAGTTAAACGATGTTAAATGGCCTTATAAACCCAGTTATAACTGGGGGGGGCCACCTTGTATACACTATACACGGTGGATTTTCCACGCAAATGTTGAGTCAATGAGAATCGCTTGACTGAGGATTCCATGTTGACCGAACCGCCTCTTTTAGCCCAGCTTCAACTTCAAAAGTCTCTCGGTCACCCTGGGTCGGCCCCCAGGTTCAGCCAAGGTTTGCCAGCAGCGCTCATCCTGATTGCGAGGGATCGTGGGGGAATGGCTAGTTAGCGTTGCACGAATGCTTAAGTAATAGCATCTAATAGCTAGATGAATGGTCAATGCTTGTTTCTCGTCAACTGTCGGCTAACTAATTGTTATATTTGATTCTTCAATATTCTCTCATATGATGGTTCACTAATGACTAAGACTAATTGTAACGGATATTTCCAACTCACAATTCTGGCTGTCCAATGCTTGATAATGATGTTGACTGGTATGTGTTGAAAATGATGGGCCAGTGACGATGGTTATTGGTAAATAGTGGCTGAAGCTGCAAAGACAGGCTCCTTCCGTGCTTGTTGGCGAGTTTACCATGTATCTGGGGATGTGGCAAATGAGCCCATAGGGAGCGAAACAGTTGCAGCAGTCCTGAGAGCCCAAAGGGGATCTTTGTGCCGGACGCAAAATCCAATGTCTGCACTGACTAGTTGCTTGATTCACAATCACAATCCCCTTAGGCTGGCGGTTTCCAAAAGGTGGGAATTACCAAGAAACTTCTGTTTTCAATTTTTCACTGCATGGCTAATATTGTCAATTGCTAGCGATGAACCACCACAGTTCTGTTACTTCTTGACTTATCCTCTGACAAGCAAACATGGCAATGAAACATTCACCAGAAATGGATGATTTCTCAGTGTCTTCCTATAACAATGGTGGAATTTCAACTTCAGAAATTGATGATTTCCCAGTGTCTTCCTATAACGGTGCTGGATTTTCAGCTTCAGAAATTGATGATTTCCCAGTGTCTTCCTATAACGATGCTGGATTTTCAACTTCAGAAATTGATGATTTCCCAGTGTCTTCCTATAACGTTGGTGGATTTTCAACTTCCAGATCAGTCAACCAAAGTGTACATCATGGTTCCGCATGATGACTTGATTATCGGCGTTAGCACCCCACTCCCGTTCAGATCCAAAACAAATGAAGAGAAACTCTTGGTGGGGATGTTCATGTTCAGCTTTTTGGGTGATATGTGACGATGGCTGGTGACCATTTGCGTACTCGGAAACCATCTGGTTGAACCCTCATTACCTTGTGTTCAAGAAACTAATGCCAATCATTATTCATGATTAACTATTATTGATGTCATTGCGCATGATTCATTGCTATTATATACTATCCTTCATCAACTACTATCAACTATGATATCAATCCTTATCAACCATGTTTCGTTGCTTTTAATCACTGTTTGTCACTCCATCACTATTGACCACGGTTCATCACCAGTAGTTGGCCACCATCAGCCACTATTCTCTGTCATGAGCCACGATTTGCAATAGCGAAGAATTCACCACTAACACCCATGCCATTAATCACCAAGTCTGACTACTGATCTTTATTAGCTAACCATGAATCACTATTATTACCCACCATTCACCGCAACGAACCATTCTGACTACCGATCATGAGACATTATTGACCAGAACAAAGCACCATTCCTACCATCGTCCCCCTACTGGTAGCTCCTGGCCTCCTCCATTAAGATGGTAGAGCGGTATACCCCTGGCTGGCCTCTCCCCCAACCAACAGCCAGCTTCTATGAAGCATGCCTCTTCCTCACGGGTTTCTCAAAATATGGGTACCCCTGGATATCATCAATATACACCATTTTTAGTCATAAACCAACCATAGCTTAGGGGTTTCCAAACTGCCTTGAGAAAACACCCATATTATAGCAGTTGTTGAACCATTATTGTTGGTGACTATCCTTTACGAATCCCTATTCCTAATCATATAGGATAACCAAGGATGACTAGTATTGATAAAACCATAATTAATGACAATAGGATTACTAACCTATATCATTATTAACCATATGGTGGTTTCCCAAAATGGGTACCCCCAAATCATCCATTTATAGTCATTTATAGTAATAAACCAGCCTTTTTTGGGGTACCCTATTTCTGAGAAACCACCATATATTCCTAATCAGGTGAAGCAGTATGACTTTTTCGAAAACGCCACCTGCCGATCACCACCTGCCGTCATCGGCTTCGCCGTCCAAGTATCGCCCAGCAAGGCAGCGAAGGCACTGCTGATGCGCCTTGGTCAAGGCGTCGAGAGGAACATGACGAAAGCAGCCAATCAATGAGTAGTACCTCATGGTATGTACCATTTGTACCAATGATTAATCATAATCAGGTACTAATGGTACTAATCATTGGTCTAATATGATTAATAACCATGGTCAATGATCCTTAATGAATAAATTAGACAAATGGCAAATACTAATGATCATTAGTGGTAACCAATATTGCCCTGAATGGTAAATACTGAATAATTAATAGATGATGAATAAACAATCCTAAATGGATGATTAATAGATAATAAAAAATCAAGACTAAAAATGGTAAATGGTGGATCGTGGGTGAGCATAAAGAATCTTTCTAATATAGATACACCAACACAATGTATGGCTGATGTGGGTCTACACATAGACCCGAAACAAACACCCAATCATCCAAAAGATCGACATGATGAAACCAGTCATTTTGATGTTCTCATTGACTCCCACCATTTTATTCGAAGGAATGTTTCCAGCGTAGATAGTGGTTCCTCAAAAGGGGGAAACCCTAAAAATCGTTGGTTTATTACTACATAGGGTCAATATAAGGGATATATAATTACTATTACTATTATTACTACGATTGATTTATTTCGTTCAAATAGTCAATACGGTCAATATTACTACACATGTTCAATATACCCTCCGGTAAACTAACTTGGCAATGGAAAATCCATCGTTTATCATTGGTGGTTTCCCAGGGTTTCACTACAAAATATGGTGAAAATCCAGCCAGCCAGGTTAGCTTACCAGAGGGTAAGGGATAATTTTGGGGGTCCCCATATGCTGGCTAAGGTCTCAACCTCTCGCACAAGTGCGTTTCCAGCCGCTGTCATTTGCAAGCGCCCGACCATGCAACCATTCCCAGTGGCAGCAGGTATCAGCTTGCCACATGGCGTTCTAGGTGACACTCTTGACTAACTATTCTTCATGGCCACCGTAAACTAATCGTCATCAATCATCAACAACCATCATTTCTATCCGTTTAACCTGTAGTGGAGTCCACTGCTGAAAGTCATCCCTAGGAAGTATGGATGACCAATGCCCATCAACAACCATCATTCACCGAACTTTGCCCAGGGGGTGATGTTTTACATCCTGACAACATTCAACTAAGTGGTTTAACACCACTTTCCCGCATATTTGGAGGTTTAAAAGTGCTTCATAATGGCTAAGAATAGGGATTCATATAGGATAATCACCAACAATAATGATTCAACAACTACTACAATATGGGTGTTTTCTCAAGCCAGTTTGGGAGGCCCCAAAGTTATGTGTGGTTTATTGCTATAAATCATTAATATAAAGGATGATTTTGGGGTACCCATCATTCGAGAAACGCCCATTTTAATCATTTGCCTGTGAACCATCTCAACATCTCCCCTGGGTAGAGACATGACCGTCTGGTCTGATCACAGCCACATGAAACCTGAACAGTTGGGCAACTATTAGGGGGCTGCGCGCTGGGGAAGTAGCCTTGATTGATATCAACCCTAGAAAAGAATATGCTATAACCGCTAATGCCATTAGCTAACAATGCCAGTACCACAGCTAAGCCAGTGCTGTTACAACCGGCTTGTCCAGAAGTGTGAATCGATCTTGACCCTAAATGATATCACATCAAAAATGGTCCGTGCACGGAAACTGCGATTTGGGAATTGTTCGTTCAAGGGACTGGGCCCCCAGCTGTTTTTCGGCTGTTGAGGCAACCGAACCAACAACTTCAACTGGGTGGGGGCCCACCTTGTGGGCAAATCCAATTGCAACCGCCACGTTGATTCACAATTTACGGTTCAATGTGCAAACAAATAGGTGATGTTGTTTTAGTGTGCCAACCCGGCTACATATCCGAATAAATCAATGCTTATAGAGACGTATGTGTATTGATATAGTTGTTGGATGTTGCTGGTGTTTATGCATGCACATACTATGGATGGATCTATGGGGATTTGAATTATACGATGTACATCTTGATGCGTATACATGACTTCCACAGTGAAATGTCAAGATGTAAATGTTCACATGAATACATTGATATTCCGACGTATATATGCACACGTGACTTCTATACATAAATCTACATTCATGCATCACTCAAAATGCACACATATCCAAACACAAAAATACGAATACAATATGGTGGTTTCTCAAACTGGGGGACCCCCCAAATCATCCATTGATCATCATTTTTAGTAATAAAGCAACCATTCTTGGGGTCCCACATTTTGAGAAACTACATAAAAACCAATGTCAATGCCCAGTAGCTCCATGTATGGTATATTTAACCACATTGGGGTCATTTTATGGGTCAATGTAGGTAAATATACTTGGTGGCTTATAGATCCCTTGCTAAAAATATATCTTTAGTGGTTATATGGTAAATCAATCATATCCCAAAAACACTAAAAACCTAAGAATTCGTGGGTATAAGCCATCCAGTAGAGCAACTGGGATCACTACACATTGCCCAATCGCACAGATTTCCCGCTTCCATCTGCCCTTGGCGTCAGGTCGCATGAACTTGCCCAGGAGTTCGTGGGTAAACAAATGCCAGATGACGCACCTAATAGCGGCCCGGCGTGCCCGAAGAAAAGGCAGTAACGGAACCTGTTTTTCCCATGGGCTACGCACAGGTATGTCCATACAATACCTGTACGATATGAATATATACACACAAATAAGTTTAGCTAATGCGTCAAATGGAGGAAAAACATTTTTGTGACCATGGTTGATGGGAGTTCATGATGGCTGATGAGTGGCAATGATGGTTGATGAGTGTAAAAGACGGTTGATGGGTGTAAATGATGGTGATGGTTGAACTTGTTGCTGGTTATAGCCTTGTGATGTTGATGGTTAGTAATGCTTAGGACTGGTTAGTGATGTTAACCCAGGATTAATAAACCTTTGGTTGATTAATTGAGAGGGGTTACCATTTCAAAGGGAAACCAAGGCTTTTGGGGGATACCCCCTATCAATCAACCTGGGGTTTACTAATCTGGTTGGTGGTTGACCCACCCCTATGAAAAATATGCTTGTCAACCAACCATTTGTCAATAATTACGTTTGGGAAGCAAAATGTCAATCAAACCATCAACCAGTAGTTTCATCACTACTGTTGCTTACTATCTCCTATTATTAACCACTACAAGCTGGTTATAACCCCTATAAATCCCTAAAAGAAAACACCAGCCAATAACTACATTAATGGTTGTAGCCACTTTTGCCCAATGCAGCAACCCAACTGGTCAGCCGATGTCAACCAGGGGAACTCACCGCTTTTCGATGTTTGAGCAGTGTCAGGTGGCACGGCATTACCTGATGCCAGATCAAATATGTCCACATGGCTATGGGTTAAGCAGTTGACCAACTAAAAATTGCTGGTTCATGGTTAATAATAGGGGATGATCACTAACAATAGGGGATATATATACTGACTATCTGGCTATGGGTCAATATTAACCAACCAATCATGGGGCACAATCACCAACAGTAATAGGGAAAATCATGGCGAATGACGGTGGAACCGAGGGTACAGGGTTTTCACCCACAGCCACATCAATTTGGACCCGGTCACTGGCTTGGAATCACTTTTAATCAGCGCTGTATTTTTCACTACAAAGTCCTTAGAATCCGTAATTAATGGAAAAACTAGTCAACCAACCAACCATTCGTTAAGACTAGGGAAAATCAACAATGTCAATCAAACCACCAACCATTGTGTTTTCACTGTGTTATCATCAATCATGAGCCCCACACAATTCTTACTGCGGCAGTCCATCTGCGGCCACCAACGGTGCAGTCTGGGCACATCCAACAGCTCTTTGGCAGTTCCGTCCGTACTCTTCTCAGTGGCGCCGCCGAGACTCCAGGGCGGACCGGCACCTGGGGTCGGTGACGGGTATGATGCCATGGGGGCCGCGAGGAGTTCACACATTACATGGTGGTTTCTAGAGCCAGTTTGGTTTCTTAAGCCAGTTTGGGAAGCCCAAAAATTGTTGGTTTATTGCTAATGATGGTCAATATTGGATGATTTGGGGGGTTCCCTTGTTTTGAGAAACCACCAAATCGGTGGTTGTCGGATGGAAAAGACATGGCTCACTTTAGGCACTTGCTAGTGATGGTTGCCATGAAGCACTGGTTGGAAACAATCATTTTTTGCCAACAGTGGTTAGAGTTGATGGTATTATCTTGTTTAACGAGCAAAAACTGATGTGTGATGGTTAAGCGATGGGTAATGATGCATGAACATTAATGGTTGACAACCATGTGGTCAATCATGGTTGATAATATTTGCTAACCAGGTTGTAAATCCAGGCGAGAACGATTGAGAACTGTTGTTCCTTGTCAACAATGGCTCATCATTTTTCATGTTGAACAATCATATGTTTCATTTTTCTTCTCATTAAGGTCATTGATCATTCGGATCTTAAACAATCAATTATCTGTTAATGATGCAAATCAATACACCGTCATTGTGAAGCACGGTCTGTGATAGCCTTGGATCCACTGGGGAGGGCTGATTGCCTAAGCGCAACACATCGAGACGGTGAAGTGAGCTACAAATAGTGGTGACCCATACCAACTAATCATTCACCAGGGAGTATCTGGAGCAACTAGTTGGCTGTTTGGTAGTTCCCATTTGCATCCCCATGTAAAGATTAGATGATGGGTTTCCAGGATAGCATGGTGATTCAATTGGTTATCAACCATGGGAAACTACCAAGTGAACCATGATTATCACCATCGGACGTCATGGTTGGTTTCCAGGATTGTGACCTGCTGGATGTCTCTTCCTTACACTGCGAGACCATACCTGCAACTGCAACATCTCAACATGTGTGCAACATGTGTGTGAACGACCAAGTGCAGAAATGGAAATAAGATCTATCCTTTGGTAGATGCTGACATTGAAATCAAATATATACTCATAGAACCCAGTGGAATCATCTATGATATATTTTCAATTGCCGATTTAATCTAGCAAAGGGTAGATATCCTCTGAAACAAATTAATTTAGTTCTTGAAACAACTAAGGGTATACAGCATAAGCAAAAAACACAACAAACCCCACCTGGTGTTTCAGCTATACATATGATACATGCTAATTTTGACCAAGCATCGGTTCTTTGTTTGCTGGCAATGCTATGTGACTGACAAACCATATAATCAACCATGTCAACCATACCAACCACACCTACAAAATGGTCCGCAACCGTACAAGTATGATATGGTGGACCAACCATCTACGTTAGCAACTCTTTGTCTGCTACAGTGTGGTGCGTCTGAATTTTAACTTGAAGATTTGCCATTTCACTATATCTACCACGACTGGTAATTACCCTGGTTATAACAAAACAACTTAACTTGAGTGGGACTATATATTCCAGGCAATTACTGGTCCGTACTGACTAAAAACATTCAGCAATACCTTGGCAATAACCCATAATTACTACATATTACTACACTACTATACATTCAGTTAGCAAATGAAGAATGCATAATAGTAATTGCTGATCAAATATTCAGCTCTATTATGTTAATTGTTCTAATGGCATGATACCCCTCAATTATTTCAATTGTAACGGTGACTATAATGATCATACATCATACCATTTAATTGGAACTATACCATTCACTTGTATTATACCTTTGCTGTACGTATGATTACAATTTACGCATATTACTGGCGTATAGCAGTTGCTGTGACCGCAATAATGGTATAAATAAACATTATACTGTTGCCACTATCTGTTTTTCATTAATAATGCTAGAATCATGGTCATCATCTAATACAGTCTCAAGGATACCGTCATAACTATATAATCATCATCATAAGTGTAGTACTATAACAACTATATACCATCATAAAAATAATCATAATGGAAGTGGGTCAAAACCCTGTACCCTTGGTTCCCCATCTTTAACCATTGTTTTCCCTATAAAATGGTTGGTTATTATCCCTAGAAATTGGTTGGCTAACTGCTTGACCCATAGCCATACAGTTGGTATCTATCCCCTATAATTGTTGGTTATTATCCCCTAGATAGTAATCATTAACTAGATATTATTGTTGGTTAATATTGACCCATAGCCATATAGCTGGTATATCCCCTGTAATTGTTATCATCCCCTATCATTTACCATTAACCATCCACTTAACCATTGGTTGGTTGGTTAATATTGACCCATAACCATATACCATCAAAAAAAATCATCATAATGATCAAAGCCACCGTTGCTGAATGATGGTCATCCCCGAACCACCATCCACGGCGCACCTCGGGGACCGTTCGCGGAAGAACTGCGCCGGACACCGGCACCTGGCGGTGTCGGCGCCACGGCGAAGCATGGCTACAAGGTGGGCGCCTGACCAGCTATCAGTTGGGTTCTAACTAGCGCAATTACTAGTTATGGTAGATATAACTATATAGTTAAAATACCTTATGAACCAAATTAATATCTGGGGGGGTCCACCTTATAATATTGGTTGGTCTAAAGTCTTCTAGGGGTGAAATGATGAAATTAATCAAGCATATTCATCGGCAAATTACGAGATATACTATAGTTGAATGTCCGTCTTTCTGGTCATCATGTGGAAATTGATTGCTGAATGATGATACTGAAGATTCCTAATCTGTGCAAACTATTGTGATCCATTGTAAGGATCATCGTTGGGATTTTCAAATTTACCATGAAGCAAATGCAGTGGTAGCCACTGAATGTGGGTTCATTTGCGAAGTCCCCCAAACTCCCATACGTGTCAGAAATACTCCACTTGATGCGTATGTAACGACACAAAGCTGCACCTTTAAAAACACATCCACAAAGATTTGCTGGTGATGAAAGCGCTGGAAGATATAGCGGCCACAACACATTTGTCTGCGATGACATTCAAAATATCTGAATACTTACCTTGCTACCAATGAACAACTGAACACACATATGCACATGTTACATTTTAATAAACCTCACATATGTACATACACAATATTTTGCATGTATCAGTCCAAAAGAAGTAAACTTATGAGTATATAAATAAATATATATATATATATATGTAAATATTTCAATAAATAAAGAAATATGAATATATATATATATACAGTATATGGTGCAACACACAAGTTGGCAAGGGAAAGGCATCAACACCACATGCAACCTTTACCCGTGCCAGTCACAAAGATGGCAAACCCCTCACTTGCGCACCCAAAATTTCACTCACTTGCGCACCCAATCATTCACTCACTTACGCACCCAAAATCTCACTCACTTGCGCACCAAGAGACTCTCATATTTTCATACCTTTAGGGTCTTGGTTTAGGGGACAATCATCACGGATCGGGGGGAGTGCGGTGGGGTGGGGTGTGGGGGTGGGGCAGGGTGAGGTGGGGTGGGATGGGGCGGGTGGGGTGGAAAGGGGTCATGTTCGAAGAAGCAAAGTGGAAGTCAAGAAGTCAAAATTCCAAGACCTGTCAACTCGAGCCAAGGGGGTAACCAATCAACTCTAGTGACCAGAGCGAACAATCCCCCCAAACCAAGGAAACCAACAACCAGCCAACCGGGGAGGAGAAACAATTAATCACCAAATGACCAAAGGTCACTTAAACCGAAAATTGATACCAAAACCAACTGAGGAAATACCTAAGGGAACGTCATCCAACTGCAAGTAAATCACATGACATCACTTCTCGGTTCGTGCTGTGTCACAGTGTGAGTCAGCCGGCCACACTTTCTTTTCACATCACCATCTCCGTCACTTGTCTCGACCTCCGCGATGCAAAGCTGCCTGAATTTGCCGGATCTGCCTCTTGAAATGATCCGGTAAAAAAATCTGCTGATGTCGACTCAAGTCTACACTGTGCCAGCAACGACACTTCCGGTCAGGAGTCCAACTCCAGAAGCCATTGCACTCAAAGTACCACACCTGCCACACAAAGTCACAATGGCAAAATGTCCGACGAGCAGCTGCTGTGCGATTTACATTGCGCAAAGCATGCATGCGGAGGATGACTCCATGCACTCAAAGTACCACGCCTGCCACAGGAAAACAAGATCTCAGGTAACCGGGCGTACAAGCGAGGGAAATTTTGGGTGTACAAGCGAGGGAAATTTTGGGTGTACAAGCGAGTGGTCGCCCACAAAGATGCTCATGAAACCAGCCACAACAAAACTTTGAAACTTCGCAGGTTCGAAATAATGGAACACTGGGAAGGCGAGGTTAAACAACAGATTTTCGGCTAGCTTCACATCATGTGATCCCGAGGGCCTGGAAAAGTGTACAGTTTCGGTGTAACCTGAAACCGTTTCTAAGCACTGGGGCAAAGAACAAGTCTGTTGGCAAAACCTTGGCATGTCCAAACTCTTGTGAACCCTAGCAATCATATGGTGGATTCTCCAAATAGAGGACCCGAAAATGGTTGCAATTTATTATTATAAAGGAGTAATATCATGGATGATTTAGGGGTACCCCTAATTTGAGAACCCTCCATATGATTGTTTGCGGCAAGAGCTGCATCTGCACCCACGGGGCAAGCATCCCCAGTCTTCAGAAGCTGGACCCAGAGATGTAGGAAAGCGTAATCTTCTCTACAGATGCTGGAATAGGGGCCCCGCAAATCATCCTTTGTAGCCATTTATAGGAATAAACCAAGCATTTTTGGGGTTCCCTATTTTGAGAAACACCGATATTCCATGAATTTCTTGGGTTGGGATTGGATTAGGAATATAAATCAATTATCATAATTATCATAGTCATAGTTTCATGAATGGATCATAGCTTGGGTTGGGATGCAATATGGACGAATCAACAAATAACCATGAGTTGAGATGGTTGGGACTATCGATACCAACGATTCGTGTTCACCCAGTGTCATCGGGCCTTTCCCTCAGAGAGTCCAGTCTTCATGTAAAGCAAAACATATTTCTCCTCTGAAGTGCCAATCATCATCAAACATAAGGGCTTTATGACCATCAACTGGCCCGGCTGGGGGTCTTGCATCATGTTTGCACTGGTCGACTGCAGCGGGTAACACTGATTTCACCATTTATCTTCCTCGTTCAACCAATATTGATCTGAGTGTTTCTTCAAACAGACAAACCCTAAAAGTTGGTTGATTAGATGATACGCATGGTGTTTCTTAAACCCATAAGTTGCTTTATTAAATGATAAATCATCCAATTGGTCAATTACGTCTTGTGTTTCTGAAGCCCCTAACAACCATAACTAGGGGTACGCCATCATCATAACAACCCCTAGGTTGCACGATAACTAAGGGTACCCCCAGCCATTAAGCAACCCACCACGGTGGGCCACCGAATCGTTTCCTGGATCTGCCGGTGCCACCGTGTCTTCGGGGACGCGGAAGACCAGGCGCAGCGGCTGCTGCTCGCGACAAAGGGCCTCTCCAAGGGATCGACAGGTGACCCGATCGGTGACACTACCGTGGAGCTGTGAGGTGTCTCTCTTGGTGATGAGATGATATGATCAGATCTGATGATGATGATGATGAGGATGATGAGGATGATGATGTTGATGAGGAGGAGGAGGATGATGAGGATGATGAAGATGATGCTGATGATGATGAGGATGATGATGAGGATGATGATGATGATGCTGTTGCTGGTGGTGGTGATGATACCAATGTTTGCAGAAGCCGAGACAAGCTGCGCTCAGGCAACCACAGGGAAGAACGGAACTGGCATGATATATACAAATAAATGCAAAGTACATATGATTATATGATGGTTTCTTGAAGTAGGGAACGTAAAAAGGGGTTGATCTATAGCTATTAGCTATAAATGATTAGCCTTCAGGGTACCCCTATTTTGAGAAAAAAAACATTTTGTTTGAAAGAGGGAGATGGGTGTGTGCACCCCAATAAGTGTGGATTTATCAGGTGTCCAAAATTGATACTCAACCTCCGCCCAGTTCCATCAATCTTATGACAAAACATGCCATTCCACAACCGCACCCACACTCTGCTCTTGTTTCGAGCACCCGAAGAACGAACGGGTCTGTCCGTAGGCGCTGCAGCTTTAAAGATGAGTCAGCTGGATGGCAGCTGTCATGGCCGGGAGCTGTTTGCTTGGGTTTTCGCCATGACATCCTCCAAGCGAATCAAGATCTTTAGGGGTTGAGACAAAACCACAACTGGTGGACACTTGGCTATGGTGAATCTGCTCATCATGGGAGTAGACCAAAACCTAGGATGTAACAACCATGAAAACAACTAGCAACTGCTCCATCAACCACCAACAACTAGACTTTGCTTAGATTTGTTTGTTTACGAAACTGAGGAAACTATATCTATATGTGCCACCAGGATATCAACATCCCTGAGGGGTACCCTCTGCAGAACCATATCCAAGAAACGAGCCGAAAGGAACCCCTTGGGGCTAAAAAAACGCGTGGCGCAGTTGCCCTCATCACACGCCCGCGACTTCCAACGTAACTTCAAGGGAAATGGTAGATATAACTATATGTTAGCTTAATGGGGGTTTCTCAAAATACAGAAGCCACACAACTGGTTGGTTTATAGATATACGTGGTTAATATAAAGGATGATCTGGAGGTGCCCCTATTTTACGAAATCACCGATGGCTTACTAGCCTACTGAGTCATATGAGGATAAGGTGGATAAACTCTAACAAGGGAATCCCTGAAGGTTTCGAGATTTCTTTCGGATCGGTTGATGAAAACACATGGGCCTCTCTCCGACTGAACCAGCAGTTTCGAGCTAGACTTTCACAATTCAGAAATCATTTCTGGCAAGCATTCATGGCTAAGGAACCAAGAACAATCACTCTTGTTTGCATATATTGTCTGGCATGGGTGCCGTGGTTGTTGCTGTCTTTAAAGCTAGCGCCGAGCGAGAAAAAGAGAAACACTCAGTGTTCGCCTGGGATTGTTCCATTGGGCACGCGAAACATTAGATGCTGACATGTCCAGAAATTCTCCAAAATTAAGTGGATTCTGATGAAGCTCCCCTATCCCGACTTCAGTGTTATTTCAGAAATCTATTTTGTCTTGAACTGTCAATGCACAATATATGTACAGAAAAAATGAAAAGCACACCTTAAAAGATGTATATGTCATCAAACAGCGAATGACAACCCATCTGCCAATCTGGTCACGGGTACGCGCATCAACCATCAACGAATGGTCAGCAGCCACTATAATTCGCCATCAACCATCTACCATCATGAACGTCAGAAACTTTCATTGACCCTAATCAACCACCATTCACCATCACAACACAAATCACACACATCCATCTGACATCAACAGCAACAAGGGTACCACAGGGTATACCCTGCTCCTTTGGCTAGACTAAGACAGCAAAAGGTCGATTAAAGCTGATCTATGCCAAACACTCTATTTATGGTATCTATATTCACCACTGGTTGGTGCTTTCAACCCCTATGAAAAATATTAGTCAACCAAACATTTGTTAATAACTAATAGGGAAAGTAAACAATGTCAATCAAACCACCAACCAAACCAATATTTGCCTTCCATCCAAACCACTTCGCCTTTCCTCCGGTTGCACTTCCATCAACCCATGCCGTACGGCGAGATCGGAACAAACCCAGCGTGCCGCGCAGGCAACAACAAACGGGCTTGTGACAGCTGGGGGAGGTCCCACAGCTCCGAAGTTCATGGCAAAGCACGGTCGTTGATAGTGGTGAAAAATGGTGGAAAATAGTGGTTGATGGTGGTTGACAGCGGTTGATGGTGGTTGACAACGGCTGATGGTGGTTGACAGTGGTTGATGGTGGTTTATAATGGCTAGTACTGAGTTTAGTACTGGGTTTGTCAATGGTCAGTATGGTTGATAATAGTTGACTTCAAGAAGTGGGTTTTGTCAATGACTAATAATGGTTTGCAATAGTTTATAATGGTTTAGAATTGTTCATCCAGAACAATCACCAACAATATCAAACAATAGTGGTTGAACAACTATGAGTTGGTCCATAAATGGTGGTACCTACCACAAGTGGGCCCTCAACAACTTCCAAATTCGTTCATAGCTATTGTAACTAGCGGGTGAACGACCAGTTTTGGGGGGTGAACTAACCCAACTTATAACTGCTAGGGCCCACCTTGTAACCATCCAATTCGATACCAGTGATTCATGGGGAAACCAGCTGTGACTTGGAAGTGCATCATGTTTGGCAAAAACTCCGGTAAGAATCCTGGTTTATCTACAAACTTGTTTATAAGTCGTTGGGGGCCCACCTTATAGTCCATCGACAATTTTTCCAACTGCTCTGCCAGAAACTGCAATGGCTTTGGAAACTCTCAGCCGTGCGATCTACCTATTGCTTGCTGATTGGCGATTGCCAGGCTTCCCAAAGGACATGCAAAACGGTACCCGGCACCACAAGCTGGACATGTAATTTTGAATACAGCTATGCCTCCTGTACAGAATGCATGGATGTACATTCAAAGAATAACAACATACACATTATTCTGCCAATTCTGCTGATAGTTGTTGGTTTCTGCTGGTTTCTGGTTGGTGTCTGTTGGTTTCTGCGGGTTTTTGTTGGTTGATGTTTCCAACATGGCAGTGGGTCAAAACCCTGTACCCCTGGTTCCCCCATCATTCACCATTGTTTTCCCTATAGTTTGTTGGTTATTAACCCCCATTAATTGGTTGCTTAATATTGACCCACAGCCACATCTCTCTTGCTGAGCAAGGCTTGATCAACGAATGCTTCGTCAGCCTCCACCTTGCTGCCGTCACCAGTTACGACTCCACGGAGCCGCACTTCACCGCGTCGACTGCGCGGTGGCTTTTAAAAGACGACTGTGGCACCGAGCACCAGCGCAACTGCACCGAGTCGTGGTGAAATTTCAGGGGTTCTCAAGTCATAGGGGACCTCAAACAATGGATGATTCATTAGTAGTATATATGAAATGATAAATAAATACATACATAAATAAGTAAAAAAAGTAATAAATAAATCAACAAATAAATACATGAATAAAACATCAATAAACATGTTTATATATAATATAAATGAATCATGAATATCAAATAATTTAGGAATACCCCTATTTTCAGAAGCTGCCATTTCTAAGGCCAGTGGACTGATCATCGGATCCAGAACACGGATCCTATCAATGGCAGGAAAATCCTGTAGTCAATGGTTCAGAAAATCCTAGAAATGGTTAAAAATAGACGGATAGCCCTACTATTGATCAATGGTGAGAAATGGTGGATGAATGGTTGAAGAATGGCTGCTTCATGGTGGATGCTGGCTCATGCTTCATGAATGGTTGGCTAATGGTTGATGAATGCTTGGTGAATGGTTGATAAATGGTTGGCTAATGGCTGGCTGATGACCATTAACCAGCCATTTATCACTATAACTTTCTGGCAAATTCAATAAGGTATCATTACAACCCCCCAACAAACATGGAGGTATACTATATTGATATAGAAATGCAGTGCTGCAGTGCATACATATTTTTGATATGCACATAGATATATGCATATACACATGAAAAACAAAACAACTTATATTTACATATAAACATATATATTCGAAAAAAAAACATCTTAATATATACATATAGACATATATCAATGCATATCAATGCAGCGTATATATGTACACATGTACATACAAAATCAATAAGAACTATATTTACGAAATTCAATCAATCCATGAGGATTAGAAAATTGACCAACAGTTACTAACCAAATTTACTAACAACCAACAGTTACAACCAGTAAAAAAAGATACTAACCAAATTTACTAACTCCATACAAGCGCACGGTCAGTGCCTCAGCAAGATCAACAGCTGAACCAGGTGCCATGAAAAAACTCCACGGGTGTCCAACTTCGGCAAACGCGGAGGGAAGGCACCATGGCAGCTGTGATGGAAGACACAACTCTACGACCCGTTGCTGAGTTCTTCTGCTTCCCAAAAGCGGAACCAACGACGCTAATGTGCAATGCTACATGTGTCTGGGTGTGGGACTGGGTGCAAAAAAAAAAATATATATAAAAGCGTGTCTGCAAATCTGGATGTGCATCTGCCTGTGTGCATGTATGAAAATATGTATGTCAATCTGTATGTAATGGTCCAGGTATGTAGGCAAAGCTGTATGTAAATCTGTATGTATGTATGCATGCATGGATGCAAATATGTGTGTGTGAACTGTATGTACGTATGCATGCATGTATGCAAAAATGCATGTGAATCTGTATGTACGTATTCATGCATGTGTGCAGAGATGTATGTGCATATGACTGTACGCATGCATGCATGTATAAAAGGATGAATGTAAAACTGTATCTACGTATGCATGTATGTATGCACATATGTGTGTGAATCTGTATGCGCATGTATGATGTATGCAAAGATGTATGTGAATCTGTATCTACGTATGCATGCAAGCATGCATGCATGTAAAAATGTATGTGAACATGTATGTACGCATGCATGCATGTAAGATGCATGTGAATCTGTATTTATATATATGCATGTATGTATGTAAATATGTGTGTGTGTGTCAATATGTATGTACGTATGCATGCATGTTTGAACAAATGTATGGAAATCTGTATCTGTTTATGCATGTATGTATGCAAATTGTGGATGTGAATATGATGTATGTACGTATGCATGTTTGAAAAGATGCATGTGAATCTGTATCTGCGTATGCACGTATGTATGCAAATATGTCTGTGTGAATCTGTTTGTGCATCCCTGTGTGCAAATATATGTGTGTGTGTGAATCTGTATGTACCTACGCATGTATGCAAAGATAAATGTGAATCTGTATCTACACATGCATGCATGTATGCAAACACGTATGTGAATATGTATGTATCTTTGTTCTGAATCTAGCTGTTCTCAATCAAACTTAAGTTCTGAATCTACTTATCTTCATGTAAAGGAAGCAATTTCCGTCAGCAAGAATTGCCAAAGACTTCAAGGCGGGATCAAGCATCCCGCGCAAGGAGCCGTGCAGAGTTGCTCTTCGCCATTTAACATTTAAGGCAGCGGCTGCGAGCCAGACCTGATCACTTAGCCTCACCTGTGAACCAATGCTTGGAATATGAAGTCTTATTAGTTCCATAAGACTGATGACTTGATAATGTAAGTCATGAACATGAAGGGTAGCCTATCCTCATATGAAGCCATTGCAGGGATGAGGTGATTAAGAATTAGCATCCCCTATGCAGGACTTGCCTTCATTACACATTGCTACCCACCGCCATTGAAAAAATCTGATCATCTGGTTGGTAGTTTCAACCCCTACGAAAAATATTAGTCAACCAACCATTTGTTGATGATTACTAGTGAAAATAAAAGATGTTTGAAACCACCAACCAGTCATCATTGACGACCATCGTTTCAATCACTCACCAGCGTCAACCATCACTAACCGTGACTGAGCCACAATTACTGAAACCATCGTGAACCGTCAGAGAATACTAGTACTCACTTTGAACCGTCATTCAACATCATCAAGCATTATGAACCAACAGTGGCCATCAGTATTAGGTTGCAATGAGCTGTCACCAAACATGATTGATTACACGCACTGGCCATGATCAACTAATTGTCAACCAGGACCGTCACAATCAACCTCCATCAGCAGCCATTCCTAGCCATCATTAGGCATTAAATGTGAGGGTCAACAACCACACCGCAGCACTGTACCAGCACAGCAGGTTACCAGGACTTCATCCCATGGGCTGTTGTAGGTGGAAGCAAACAACTCTGACCGAACCTTGAAATAGTTGAATGAGCAGGCTCTGACAGTAAAACTTATGTTTACCTAGTAATCGCTATTGGTTATAGCTATTTCATATCTAAGATATGGGTAGCGAGTTAATACTACTAATGACTATTAAACTACTTATTATATATTAATAGTACTACTATCAATTATTAAGATTAACACTTAGTATCAAAAGTAGTTAATCAATGGATTGCAGCAGTTTGAAGATTGTAAGAAATCTGACTCGAACAGCAAACCAAATTTTAGCTGAAAGACCCCCCAAAACAACGGATAAAATCTGTGGATTCTCTAGCAAAGCGAGCTTTTTAAAGAGAGGAAGGGGAATCACCATTGTTGGGTATTACCTATTAACCATGCATTTTTAACCACTATGAACCACTATTATTGATCATTATTAACCACTATTCACCATGGTTATTCACCATTGTTAATCACCATTAGGCCATTAGCAACGTAAATCACCACTGATGGGCGACCGCAAGGGATACCACCGGTCTTCTACTGCTGAGTTCGGGAGTTTCGGCAGGAGGGTACGAAACTTGTTGTTTACCAATTAGTTGTGGGGAGTACTAGACAAATACGAAGCTATAATGAGACATACACATGTTTAACCATGTTTATCTATCAACGTGAATCACCATCATTCATAATTGTGAACCTTGTTGCTACCCTTGTCAGTCAAGTTGTCTATTCACATGCTCCCCCGCTTCATCAATGATGGTGGCTCGAGTTTTTCGGTCTGGCTCGAGTTCTGCAAGCGACATAGCTTGCGTCTTAATCCTGTTGCATAGCATCGACCAGAGTTTTCTGGAGTTGCCACACGTCCATCAGGACCTATAAAGCATTCAAACAAACAAAGGTTGGTAGTTAGTTTCGCCATCCCAAAGTCATCCTTGTCAACAATGAATCTCCCATCCCAAAGTCATTGGGGAGAAAGACAATGTCAATCAAACCACCAACCATAGTATATATAATTTTGGAAAAGCCAGGTATGGATTTTCCTGAAGTTGTCCAGGATGCCATTCTGACATGTGCAGTCCTCCATTGTGGGAACTAATTTCTGCAAATTTTGCTTCCATGTTCTGAAAAGCCAAATTGCAGCTCAGCAATACGTATATAACTTCGCCAGTGGCTTTGGTGGATTGATGGATTTCTGAACAATCATATGGCTGTGTGGGCAAAACCCTGTATCTGTATGCTTATTAATCATTGTATGATCCAAATGAAAAACACTCACTGGCATCTAAGTGGCAACTGGGGAAAACGTCGTAACCATTGTATTCACTATCACTAACTGGTTGGTGGTTTCAATCCCCTATGAAAAATATGAGTCAACCAACCAATTGTTAATGATTACATTCGGGAAAATAAGCAAAAAATGCCAATCAAACCACCAACCAGCTAATCATTGATTATTGCTGGTCAATAGTGACCCAATATGGCAGTGGGTCAAAACCCTGTACCCCTGGTTCCCCTATCATTAACCATTGTTTTCCCTATAGTTGGCTGGGTAATAGCCACCATTATTGGTTGGTTAACTGCTTGACCCATAGCCATATCCATCAACCTGTCATTTTTCCCACGTCGCGTCTCCGCGCCGAGACGCGTTGACGCAAGCGGGATTCCCCAAGCACTTCGATGCCCAGCATCTGGCTAGTATTCACCACTTGGAACTGAGAGTGAACCTATTGTTCCCCTTATTGTTATATTGTTATCCCCTATTATTGTTCACTTTCAGTACCAACTGAATTGTTTTAATTTGATACTGATAGAACTGAATAGTTTTTCCTATTTTCCTTCGTTATTATCCCCCACTATTCATAGGTTCAATATCGTAACCCATAGCGATATGGATGTCCCGTTCGTTCCACTTAACAATCCACCAGTTCCACCGGAGCAAGTCTTGTCGCGACAAATTCGCGGACACTCTTGTGACTCGCCTTTCCTGGCAATCTGTTTGTAGGGCTGGAAATTGGTAGGTTGCTTAGTGGATTGGTTGTACCGGTTGGTTTAGGTTGGTCAGTAACTACTCAATCATGGCGGAAATAGGTGGCAACAGAATTGCATCATCTATGTTTTATTCATTGGTTGATGGTGCTTTGTTGCTTGTTTTTTTTGAGTTGATGGTGTGCAATAAGCTGTATGATCAAAAAACAGCAAAATGAGGGAAACGTGCGTCGAAGTAACCCCCCAGCAAGTAACATCCCAACAGAAAAACACTAATTATATACTTTTGACAGTGTCCCTTAACAAATCGATTTGTTTGAAAAGGGAACCCTCCAGAACTATGAAACCATTAATTCACCACGATGAATCACTAGCTAACGACCATGAATCGCTGCTTCACCACTAATTCACCACAAATTGTTCACTACTTAGCCACTACTTAAGCACTACTTATTCGCAAAAATCAACGACCAGCACTGCTTTGCGCCAAATATTCCGTTTCCATCGCTTTGCTGTTGCAAGTTTATCGTAGAGAACCTGTCCCCCGCTGACCCGCGCAGCGCCCTATTTGTACTGGCCGAGGCTGGTCAACCCATATGTTGACAGGACAAATGCCAGGAAATCATGAGAAATATTGATACTAGTGGCTGAGTGGTGTCATATTATCATGGCTGACAGGAACAATGAAATAATTTACATGTCAATTTTTGGTTTACGAAAATGCATTTACTCATGATTTACTTTCCTTGATATCTTTGTGAAGCTAAATCCTCAATGTGAACAATTGGAATTTTCGTCAACTACCCGCAATCCTAAAAATGGCTAATGGAGAAAAACTATAGGAAACCTCTACAATCGATGGTTGAAACGAGAAATAAAACTCATTGCCAATTGGGTGTTTCTCAGAACATTGAACCACGAAAGTTATGGATGGCTTATTGCTGTAAATGACGAATATAAAGGGTGTTTTGGGGGCATCCCATGTTTGAGAAAGACCCAACTACTCCAACGCTTTTCCTTAACAACAATCAATAGAATTGGCGACAACAACAACAACAACAACAACAACAACAACAACAACAACAACAACAACAACAAGAACAACCGACACCATCATTGGGAAGCCGACCTGTTTCACATTTGTTTCACTGTCGATCACAACTATTGAATAACTACGACTCTCAATAAGAGTTAACCATGATAGCAAACCAACAACTGGTTGATGTTTAATTTTTCAGCCGCAAAACCCAATGATCGTCAAAGATCATGGTGATCGTTGAAAACCATTCTTCATCATGTGGCTGTGGGTCAGTTCACCCCGTACGCCTGGTTCCCAATCATTAAACGTTGTTTTCCATATTGTTATTGGTTATTATCCCCCATAATTGGTTCATGGTTAATATTGACCCATAGCCATACAGTTGGTATCTATCCCCTAAAACTGTTGGTTATTATCCCCTATATAGTGATCATTAACTAGCTATTATTGTTGGTTAATCTTGACCCATAGCCATGTGATTGGCGTTGTCCAAACATGATGCAACTCCCACCGCCCCTTCCTGTCCCTTGGCAGCGACGTCAGCCAGTCCTCTCAATAACTCAATGATCTGGCGCTGGAACGACGGGAAACGTGGCCCCCAAGGGTGAAAGGTAGCCGGTGATGATGTTGTGGTTTCTTAAAATAGGGGACCCTAAAAATAGCTGGTTTATTACTATGAATGATTAATAATGGATGATTTGGGGGTACCCCCATTTTGAGAAACCACCATGTTGATTTACAATCAACCCATGATCCATTGAATTTGGTGGGTCATTTACTACCCTAATGGCTTCTTGATGGTTCGTTCATGGCGTGTACCTCATTGTTGCGTGAAAGTGGGTAGCAACCACTACGCAATTCTTTTGACTAGAAAATCTCCAGAGCGGGGCATCCTGGGGCAATGAGTTTGCATCAGATGTGGCCACAGAACAATGTTGTTTAAAATGCTTGCCCCCCACAAAATACCCCAGCTTGCAAAAACAGCAAAAGTCCCTTCCAAGTAGACAAGGGCACTTGACGAAACTTGGAGGAATTTTTGGTTATGACGTTGTTTTTGCGCGCAGTTTAAAATTTGAAAGTGTTAATTTTTACATCGCTTTCTTTGATAACAAGGTTTCCCCAGCGCTACGCACATAAACGTGAATGATTTACAAAGAGAAAATAGAACATGTAGAGCCCCAAACCATTCATCCCATGCCACATGGAAATAACTATTTGCAACGTAGCACTCAATTTCTTTACTGTTTCAGTCTGTGCAGGACAATGTCTGTGTACAAAACTGCGAACTACATACGTAGATACACAGTCACGGTCTTTCTGAATTTCATGTTCTTCCTTACTTTGTTCCCAATACCATCTTCGATGGGATGGGTATGCGATGGGTTCTCGTTTAGTTTGCTTTCGCGATTGCTGCCGTCAAGGTGGACGCGAAGGGAAGGGAAGGGAAGGGAAGGGAGGTAGCTGCGGTGGAGGCCTGCTGGCGGAGGATGTTGGCGACGCGCGACCGTGAGCATTGGATCGCTCGGGACACTGTGTAGGTGTGGCCGGTCGTTGGGGATGGGGAACGCTGTGTGGGTGCGGGAGGGGCGTGCTGCTCAAACCCATGACAGGCAAAACACACACAAAAAAAACGGTATCTATGCAGGAAGAGGGGGCCCATAGATTGTTTGTTTTATCATGTTTTGTGTTTTGTGCCTGCCATGGTTTTCTGCAGTTCCTGCTTTGTTTTTGTGGCCTGTCGAGGTTTGGTGAGGTTTTCAATATCTGACGTTCTCAAAATCATGGCAGGCGCAGAATACCAAGAAGCAACAAACCAAGAAATGCGCAAAACCTTGGCAGGCGCAAGAAAATCAACAAACAAATCAGTATCTATGGAGGACGGGGGCCATAGATTACTGTGTTTTTTTGTGTGTCTGTCCTGGTTGTATGCATTTCCCGGTGTGTTCTCTTTGTCTCTCGGCGTCTGCCATGGTTTTGAGCCTATCATGTAAGATCCAAGCATTAAGACATGTGGTTCACCAGGGTTGTAGAGGTCTTGGATGTAAAGGGCATTGGTATTGCAATATTTCATGATGTCTTAATCCAAAATTTACTCCCTCACGGGGTCCCGCTCTCAATATTTTTGGTCACCAACAATTGCAATCACCAGCTTAACAAAAGGAGAAGTCTTCCCAGTTGGGGGTTTCTCAAACTATGGGTACCCCTAAATCATCATTTATTGAAGTCCATCAACCACTGATAGTAATAAACCAACCATAACTTTGGGGTTCTAAGAAACCCCCAATTAGATCCTGGGTCACCAAGACCTACAGCTCTGCGCTCCAGCACCACAGTAGTGCAGCATCTTCGAGACTCGAACCGATCAACAAAGTCCTACCACTTCGGGACGACGAAGCAGCGGACGAGTGCCATCGTGGCATTGCTTTGCATGCTTGTTGTTTAACCAACACATCCGAGCATTTGTCAACCACAGTCACTCATTGATTCATGAGGTTTGTCATATCATGTACTATCGCTTGATCACCTGATCTTGCGCGAGTTGCAAATCACCGGAGCGAGCTGAAACAAGTCAGAAAAGCAGGGTTTACCATCATATTCCAGCACTGAAGAGGGATTTCAAGCGCATGAACCTACATGCTAAAGTTGAAGCATTTCTTGGCATGGCTCGTCCAGGCCACGCATGACACTGACTGAGTGAAATGGGCAACGCCCCGGTAACAAGCCAGTTGATGGTTTGGGGGTAGGTGATCCATTGGTGTCCATAGCTGCAGGGTCATCATGGCTGTTCAACATAGATCTAGGAGTCTCAGCAGTTTACGTTTGCCGAGGGTTCATCATGAAGCAACTTACCCTCTGGTCCCAAACCTAGAAGCTAAACATCACATAAGGTCACAAAATCTAATAAATAGATCTGCCTTAAATGGTGGATTTCCAACCTCCAAGTTACCCAAGAGCAATCAACCACTCACTGACCATCACCTTCATCATCAAACAACACTTGCCTGTTTTTAAAAGCTCATCGTTAATCAAAACTTGATGGGTTTCCAAACTGTATCCAGCACAAAGGTTTCTAAGCCAGATCATGGTTAATGGTGGTTAATGACAGTAACCATTAACCATTGGTTAACCAAACAGTCATTGATTCAAAGCTTTATCAAAAATCATGTTTAAGCATCATTAACCACCATTCAAATCAAAACCATGCACCAGAGAGTCACCAGGATCATTTCCAAGCCCCTAACCCTTCAGCGACACGAGCCCTTGGAACAGCCCCGGCCTGTCGATGTGATCCGAGTTTATCGCTATCGTGTGCCACATCCAAAGCCGAGCGACCTGGAAATGGTGAAAAATCTTTATAACGGTCAGTAAAGCTACCACGGTTATTCGAACCCCTATGAATCAACCAACTGGTTGGTGGTTGAACCACCCCTATGAAAAATGTTAGTCAACCAACCATTTTTTAATAACTATTAGGGGAAACATTTTTGGATGTTTTTTTTTGAAACCACCAGCCAGCTAAGCTGCCAAAACCTGCAGCTTGCAACTTGGAACCGGCTGGTTGCGGCTTGGAACTTCAGTAGCTGGTTAATCAACAAGTTCTTCACAAGCATAAATTGCTGCTGAAGTTGGTGAACAAGTGTGAGAAGGTGAGATGCGGCGAACATGGTTGATTGTTGATACCGGGTTGGTAGCGCTTAATACTTGAGAATCAACAAATAATCAAGAAGTTCTTCAGGTTAATCAGAAAGTTCTTAATGGTTCAAATTCATTGTTGATAGCCACGGTTCATCAAATTGCTGCATGATTATTCCCACAAAATCAGGCTGCAGAAACTCGCCAATGAAAGTTGATCAGGACTGATTGTAAAAATAAGCTGGTTCAGCAAAAGATTGACCAAAAGATGACACTACACCTGCAAATGACGTGTGAATTGAATCAGTTGGAATCCCTGTGAAACATAATAACAATCATCAATAATTATTAATGCTAGAACTTGCTAGATCCAAATCAAAACACCGATTGGTAAACTATATTCTACTATTGTAGGTCTACAATCTACAACTAGGTCTACTACCACGTGCCTTCTTTCTTTCTGTCTGGTGCGATCGTGTTTGTTCAACAAGCATCAGCATACTTGATTGTGGCTATTGAACAGTACAATCAAATGGTGACCAAATAAAAATAGAGATGTTGTCAACCAAAATGCTGGTTCATACCTCGTTTTCTCACAAATCAACAACAAGGTGAGGAGGTACTAACAACTGGGTGATGATGGATACCTCCATACTCACCTTGGTGATCGGCACTGCGACAGGTTTGATTTGAATGCTGAGGGACTACTTGGTAGCGTTAAGATTGTCAATCTGAGGAATGAGGCTAATACCAACCAACAAACAGAGGGAGACCAGGACAAAGAACTAGGAGAACTACCTTCTTAGGTGGGTTTATGAACTAGGAGAACTAGGAGAACTACCAGCAAATTTAGGTGGCAATAACCATCATTATGTTGCCCGATAACAAGCAACAAAACTCTAGGGACAACGAAGGTTGATGCTGGTACACCAGGGGTGAACATGAGTGGACCCAGGTTGCCAGGTGGTAATACCTTGCTATGGGACCTTACTACCAAGAGAGGTGTGTGCCACAATTGTACTCGCCAGGATGGTTAGACAAAGAATGGTCTTTTTTGTTGGGAACACATCATTTGTTCATTTTACTCCGATCAAAGGGAGGAAAATGGATTTATTAGAGATTGTGTTTGTTGCTATTGAGTGGATATATGTTGTATTCCAGCCCTATTCTTCCTTGATCTGGGCTATCATACTGGACTTCTCTTATCTTTCAGGTCTCCGGGGCAAGCCTTCCCCAATGGCATCTTCGTCATCTCTTGGGCCCTATGGGAGAATGGATTAGATATGAACCCATGATCACCCCTGGTCAACTAATGATGGGGTATCTCAACAAGCGAAAGCTTCCTCCTCAAATGACATCTCCATATTCATCATCCAGGACTTGGCTGAGTCTGGATTTAAGCCCAAGACCGAGTCTATGATTCAAACTGTACCGAGGAGCTTGCTGACTACATTGAATCACTCCAAGAGGAAACGATCAACACCGGTGGATATAGACCTTGCCATGATTTCACGTCGTTTCTACGAGTTTGCAACGAAACAACGCCTTAGAAAACCCCAAGTGAAACCAGTAGGTGGTCAACAGGTCGAATCCGCAACAAAACTGGGAGGTGAAACCAATGAACGGCGCATTTTGCAGGTATCATCGCGGTCCTTCCCCATGTGACATTTGAGCTTCGTTGGGGACATCGAGCACACAACTGAATATGGAGAAAAAAGGAAGCAACAACAAAAACATACAAAACAGTATGTAACAACAGCAAAAGTAAACAGAAGTAACAACAGTAGTTACAAAAGTAAACAAAAAATATGTTGACGGTATGTTATGTTACAAAAGTAGTTACTCCTTTGCGGCAGGTAAGCAACAACAGCAAAAGTAGTAACAAAAGTGAACAAAAAATTGGTTGACTGTTGGTGATTGGAAATGGTAACACACCTATTGCAGTTTTAACAACGAAAAATGACAATGAGCATGCTCAAAATTGTCTCCTTCAAATGAACCTGCACAACACACAGCAGGAACGAATCAATCAATCTAATCACATAATTAGAGTAAACATCTAATAACAACATCCCCACCAGAAAATCATCAACATCCTGACAAGAGGGGCAATACAAAACCTAGAACAAAAACACAACACACCACAACAACAAAAACATAAACAGAAAACAAGAATAGATGACAACGAGTTTAAGTTGACAATAATCATGATTTCACCATCAATTGGTTTATATCTAAGCATTCTCAAATTGTGAACCAGTACATCCCAGTACTAAGTTCAACCAATTTACTAACCATGAACCCTCACTTCAACAGCAAAAGTAAAGTTCAGAACTACCTGGTTGGTGGTTGAACCACCCCTATGAAACATATTTGTCAACCATTAGTTAATGCTTACTAGGGAAAATAACAAATGTCAATCCAACCACCAACCAGCAGTCGTTAAACCATTGTTGTTGGTAATTAATTCCTGTTATTCACCGTTGTTAGTGGTTATAACTAGTTATCAAACAACCTCAAAAAACAACCAACCATTTGATTCCCTTGAAACCATCCAGCGCCGCATGCCACAGCATCCCCTGGCCTCGGTCGGTCTCTTGCGCAGGATCGGCACCGCGGGCCAGCAACATGCGCAAGGTCTTGAGATCAGCCCCTTCCTGAGCGCCAGCCGCGCCAAGTTGCAGGTGGTCATGACAGGTTGAGGTGGTGAGGATGGTGGTTGCTTCATAGCTGGGGGTACCACCAAGTTGTGGTTGGTTTATTACTAATAATGATCACTCGGCGGGTTGGTCCTTGGAAATCGCAATGTTTTGGGCCCCTAAAGATCACTACTGTATTGGTTGATTTCTCACTGTTCGATGATCTGGGGGTACCCTATTGATAACTTTATTTCCCACTATTGGATGATGAGTACACCCATGGCTAGAGAAACACCCACATGGAGTGGGATAACTTTCTGTTGTGCCTACATCATAGTTATGATTTTTTGTTCTGGGAAACTAAACAGGAAACCCTTGTTCCAATCACCAATTATACGGGCTTCGTCTAGATGTTCACATCATTTCAGGGATGATATATACATATATGTATATATATATATATATATTATATACTGATGTGTGCTAGCATTATCAATAAGCTGATGCCACATGTTTCCCAGAACGAATACTATCAACAAACAACAAAAATAGAAGCTGTAGTTGGTCCTTCTTGGTCAGCTGCTTGACAAGCTTGTCAAGTCCTAGCCACATGAGTCATCAAAGCCAATGGGAGAACAACCGGCTACAGTTTACAAACATATGCTTGATTACCTTGTTGTTGACTAATGTAGCTCCGATAGTGCACACGGTATATTCACCAACCTCGCAAATGGCACACCTATGACCTATGGATGCAGGTGTAGTAGTGGTAGTAGAAGTAGTAGTAGTAGTACTACTACTACTACCACTACTACCACTACCACTACTACTACTACTACTACTACTACTACTACTACTACTACTACTACTACTAGTACTAGTACTAGTACTAGTACTAGTGCTAATTCACTACGATACAATACCCAAAAGAGTATCTGAGTTGCGCATTGTTCTCAGTGTCAGCGCTGCTTCATGTCTGCTGTTGTAATTGTGTGCTGGAATCATCACCCCAAAACTTTTTTGCATCTGGAAAATAGAAGCTATCTTAATCACTACTGTTTTTGTTTGCTTCCATGTTTGACTAGACTAGATGCCGTTGTGGATCATCAGGGGGCCGGTACGAATCCTTGCGACACCCATCAACCCATGCAGGCGATGGGCATCCCGGTGTGGTCATGCATGGTCAACAACACCAGGGATTCATCAGGCAATTCCCTACCCCTTCCAGTTACCTATAGATTAATCAGCATGCTACTTGATGCTACTTGGGGTTCCCTGGTTACCTACAATAGAGGTAGCTTGGAGGATTGGATTTTCTTCTTAACTATATTATTTTGTTGTTTTTGTTCAAAACTATTGGATGACCTTCCCCCGTGATCACTGCATTTCGAAGGTATGAAATCCAAAACACGTTGCCCTGCTGAGTAGCGCATGTTGCAGTTTGACCATGTAGGATATGCGCACAAAGTAATAGTTGAAGTGCACCCCAAATGGTGGTTTCTCAAAATAGGGGGCCCCCCCAAAATGGTTGGTTTATTGCTATAAATGATTGATAATGGATGATTTGGGGGGTCCCCTATTTTGAGAAACACCCAAATGTAGTTCAACAAGAACCCACAAGCAAAAGAAAACATGGCACGAGGCCCATGTTCACACCGCTGTTCTAATGTTCAATAGCAATGATCAAAGGTGGTTGTCTACCGCTGACCATGGCTAGGTGGCTACAAAGTGGGGCCCCCAAGTGTTAGCTAAGTTGGTGTACAAACAAGGCTAATTACAAAATACGCTAAATAGAACGACTTAGTTCAATGTCTTCTTCATCAGCTTATAACTGCGGCGGGCCCTATTAAACCATCAAATATCGTTTCTGAATAGCTGAGCGTACCCCTTAAATTCATCTTTTATCCTAATCATTACCCTCTGGTAAACTAACCTGGCAATGGATTTTAGCCATATTTTATAGTGAAACCCTGGAAAACCATCCATTTCTAGTGGATTTTCCATTGCCATGTTAGTTTACCAGAGGGTAGTCATACACCATCCACAACTCTTCGGTGTTCCCAATGATCCCGTCAATTTCTTTGCGAGCCAAGTGTCTGCAGCGACATGAATCGGATACATCACCTCCTCTCAACTGCGCGCAGTAACGGTTGACTAACCCCTAATCGGCAATTGTCACACCTGAGTCAGGACTAGTAGGGTCAATATCTTGTACAGTAAGGAAACTGGCTCAAAACTAGTCAATATAAGTGGTGATTCATACATGGTGTTGACCAGGTGGTAATCATTCAGTAGTTACTAGTAGGAATCCTGTTTCTGCGCCCGAAGAGAATTAGCAAAACGTGTTTACAACCGGGATCAATCCCGCTGGTATCGTTGGCCACGAATCTCCATTGTAGCAGCTATCGCCAGCTCAGCTACCATGTCCCAGGCTTGGCTTAGCAACTGGGTCACCAAAAAAATAATGGAACATATGGAGCTAAGAAGATCCTTAAGAATTTCTATATAGTCACGTGGTGATGAAGTATGGCAGGTGGTGCCGGTCAACATGATCTGCCAGAAAGCGAGGGATGAACTTTGGACCAAGATCCGGTTCAACGAAAATCATGTTCCCCATCATGAAGCAAAAACCGCCAGCACCGCTGTCGACAACCACAGAAATCGCGTAAACGACACGAATTGAGGGAGGATATCTGAATCAGATTCAGTTTATCCAGGTTCATGGAAGTTACTCAGCTCATAGGGGACTGCCAAATCATCCCAATATGAATCAATATTAGTAAAAAAAACATTATCCACGTGGCTATGGGTCAAAACCCTGTACCCCTGGATCCCCTGACATTAACCATTGTTTTCCCTATTATTGTTGGTTACTATCCACATTAATGGTTGGTTAATATCGACCCAGAGCCATGTGTGTTATGTTGAAAAAATACGCATGTGGGGAACTCGGTGAAAAGGACTGCAGCAAACAAAATACCCTGAAACATCCTGAAACGCACAGTGAACTGACTAGGACGATGCATTGTGAGGCTCATCCTGGTGCTTTCTCAAAAATGGGGTCCTCCAAATCATCCAAAATCTATCGTTTTCAGCAATCAACCATCCATGTGTGGGGTTCCCGTATGATTTTCTCGAAGCCACCATTGAGCATCTGCATTTCCGCTTAAGCTGAGCAGTTGAACATCAGAATGTGGTGGCAAGCTGCCCAGCCCATGGCGTCCTTCTTGGGCAACGCAAAGTAGTTGGTGGCTTGACGCCTCAGTGCACGAGTTCGCCCCCTGGTTGGTTCGCTTGGCAGCACGACAAATGTTCCGCCGGCGGCGCCACTTTTCATTGCTGATATTGCTATGAAATTCATGGGAAGACAGCCGCATCATCAATCGGAGAAAACCAGCAAGCCACTCTTGTTGGGCTGCCAACTCAGCTGCCCACAAGTGATTTCTTGTTGCTGCAATTCGTTTTTTGATCTTTGGTTGTTAACGAGGGCCAATGCCATGACCTGGGTGTAGTGAAAAACAGTCCCAACCCAACAGCTGCATGGAAATGGTGTTGAAAAAGCGGCTAGCTGCCCGAAGAGTCGATCTCGCAAAAAACCGCCCGTGATTGATGGCGAAATAAAATCAACAACGACAAGCACATAGTTCATTGGGTTTGTCCAGTCCGCCATGGTGGTATCACTACGAACCATCCAAAAATTAACAAGATTATTAGCACGGAAACCACTACTGACTTGGGGCTACACCATGGCTATGGACACACCCAAATGTGGGTGTCTCTCACAATTGCGGTACCCTTGAATCATCCAGCTTGTCACAGAAACCATTCACAGTAATAAACCAACCATGACTTTGGGGTCCCCAAACTGGCTTAAGAAACAGCCATGTGATCGAAGGACGATGGTTAATTAGTTAATACCCGTTGACCATCCAGATCCAACAAGAAGCAACTGTGGTTGGAAGATTTCACCAAGCCAGGCTTCAAAATCTCACAGACTACGTCTACCCCTACCCGCAACCAGTTTCCAACAAACAGCCCGTAGTGAGGGAACCCCTGGCGTAGGGATCGTCACCTATTGTAAAGGTACTTGCGAGGGTAGGGTACCATGAGCATGCGCAAATTCTCTCACTTTATCAACAAATCTGTCTGGTACCAAGCTACGCACAACGACCATCGCACAAGGCACGGCTTGTTCACATCCACAAACTTGTGCTTTAGGAAGAAGTTCTCCAAATGAGCCTGGAGGCAACTGCTTGGTGGTTTAACCACCCCTATAAATCATATGGCTATGGGTCAAAATTAGTCAACCAAACATTAATGTGGATAGTAACCAACAATAATAGGGAAAACAATAGTTAATGATGGGGAAGCAGGGGTACGGGGTTTTGACCCACAGCCATATTAGTCAACCAACCAGCCATGTGTGAATACTAAGGACAATAAAAAATCTTTAAATCCACAAACACTTTCACAAGACTCTGATGAAATAAATTGAAACAAGGGACAGAACAGTCCCGTTGCTCTAGATTTTCTACATTCACTAAAATTAAAAAAAAACGTTGTCGATGCGCATCTGAACCAAATCATAGTGAAAAGTATCTGTGAGATGAGTGGCAACCAGCATAGGCTTATCCGGGTAACTTTGGTCCCACTGAAGCTGCATCATCTAAACAATATGCACAGTAGAATCCGATTTTTGTCGCACAGCTATATATTCACAACTCCATTAGTTTACAGTGGGTATCCATGTTGTTTTTATACTTCAAAAAGGCACAGACATATATCTATAGCTATGGGCCGCGGGTCAAAACATGTCAAAACCCTGTATCCATGCTGTGGGCATCATTGACCATTGTTTTCCCTATGATTTTGTTGGTTATTATGCCTCATAAATTTGACGGATGATAAAGCCTTGATCCCTATCCACATGGTGGTTTCCCAAAATGGGGTACCCACAAACCATGCAACATTAACCATTTCTTGTAAGAAGCTGTACCCCAAAAATGGTTGATTGATTACTGTAACTGATTAATAATGGATGATTCAAAGGAACCCCAATTGCTAGTAATAAACCATCCATTTGGTTGGTCCAATTTCTTAGAAAACCCACATAGGTCTAGCTCCAAAAACCAATCATGTACTGCCAGGACCAGTTTCCCAATGATCAAACGTCTGTGGCTGAGCTTTGAGACCCAACTCAACGGACAACGGAAAGGCGATATGACCCAACATATCCAACATCATATGGTGGTTTCTTAAAACTGGGGGGCCCAAAAAAAGGATGGTTCATTACTGGAAATGGTGAATAAACTGAATGATTTGGGAGTACCCTTATGACTTGAGAAATCATCATATGGGTATGTGCCAAGCCATGGCAGGAAACTATATAATGGTCCCCCCCAAAAATGATCGTTTTACCAGTGGAAACCATGGGTTGACTGGGGGTACCACTATGGCTTGGCACATACCCATTTGGGTGTTGTGAGCCCAAACCCCGAACCCCTGGCTGTTCACATCTCAGAAATGACCCAACAAAGTCTTAGTCAAAGTTGTTTGGATATTCACCTTCCCATTGATCCAAACGACTCAAGTCAGTGGCGGTTTCCTAATGATATCACCTTGGCGAACTGGACAACCCCACATCTACTGTGTTGTCAGAAGTGCTTTCCCACCAACTTACAAGCTGGCCTAACAATGGCGACTGGTATTCCAATGAAGCAGCGACCGAGTGAACATCCGTTGTTCCATGTTGTTCCCCCCTTTCCATGATTGTTTCGAAGATGGGGTTTCCATAATCATCACTTCACTGTGACAAAGTGTCGCACCAAAACGACGGACCTTCTCTTTCCTTTGCTTTCTCCTTGGCATGAGAGCAGGGCCCCAGGGCAAAGTCCGTGACAACGCAACAAATGGGATTGTAGAAGGGGTAGAACCAAAACAAAACTGGATAAGAACAGAAACTACAATTTCTATCAATTTCTAACAACTTATTATGAAGTACCAACATGGACACTTTTTCTCTGTACCTGGAAACAAACAACCTGGACAGGGCTCATTCCCAGGGACCTTGCCCTCATCCTTCAGTCATCAACGCAGCACCCAACCAAACCAACAACCCAACAAACTAAAACCAACGACCCAACAAACTAAACCAACAACCCAACAAACTAAACCAACAACTGAGCAACATTGCTATTCCATCAGCTCCCTGTTGTAGATTATTCCTATCTGCTCGGTGGTGCCGTTCCACCAAGATTACCAAACCAACCGGCTGCGGTAACCTGAATCCGAATTGCTGTTGTTAGTTGCGGGTAATGTTCAGAGCGTATAATATCAAGAAACCAACCGACCCAACCAATCACGCCATATCAGCTCTACAGCAGGTCAAAACCATGTACACCACAATCATGAACCACCGTATTCTCTACAAGGTGTGCCCAAAATCAGCTATAAGTGGGGTAACTACTTGTTATGGCAGATATAACCATAGTAAAATGTGCCATAAACCTAGTTATAACTTGGGGGGCCCACCTTGTATGAATTGATTGCTTATCCCCGAAAAACTTGATGGATGAGGCGCCTTGATCCAACTCGCCACTCAGGGACCCGAGCTCACCGGTGCTTGCTGAGTGTCTGCCTTGCTAGTCTCCCTACCGTCCCCTCGGGATCGTCGTCAAGGTCCACATCTCCTGAGTCACCGGCAGGGCTACAGCTCGCTTGGATGTGGCGCACACATGGGTGTGGCCATAGGGGACTCCTGGCATCCCCTGTCATTGTCTGCTTTAAATCTCTTTAAACGGGTTATAGGCCCGCGATTTAAGAAACACAAAGATTGTGGGTCAATATTCACCCAGGCCATCCAAGGGGTAGTTGCTCACGTCCGAAGATTCTGACAAGAGCGGTGTATATCGTTGACCCACAGCCCCACAGCCATATTCATACAAAACATTGGATATCCATGTGCAATGATTAAAGTTGTACGGTGTCATCGTGTTAAGTTGTCGTTGTTGGTTGTCGTCACATCGTTCCCTGTCAAATTCTTAGCCAGAATAGAAGTAGGGTCACAGCAATGGTGGTATCCCAAGCCATCCAAAATTATGGCTATGATCATTCAAAATACTTCCACCACTTAAGGGGTGTGAACAGCAGTGATCATTGGAGTTCTCTAAAAACCTTTTATTTTTTGTATGATCCTCTGTGAATCATGGAACTTCGCCAATCATTGAATCAAATCCCACACCTGTCGGCATTGTAACAATGGATGCTAATCACAAAATGTCTAAAATGGTTTCTTACGGACTAAATGCAGGATGCGTGTCTTGAAACATGGAACATGATCATGTGGTGGTTTCTCAAAGCAGGGGTACCCCTAAATCATCATTTGTTACCCTCTGGTAAATTAACCTGGCAATGGAAAATCCACCATTTATTGGTGTTTTCTCCGGTTTTCACTATAAATTATGGTCAAAATCCATTGCCAGGTTAGTTTACCGGAGGGGTAACCATTGGGGAGAAATAAACCAGCGCCATTTATAGGGCTTCCCTATGGCTTGCGAACCCCCCATGTCTGAGGGATTGGGATGCCCCTGGCCGCCCCGTTTTAAGATTTGCTACGAAATGTGATCTCTGGTGGGTCAGGCAGTAACACAGAATTGTTTTTTTGGTTGGTGGCTTATAGATCCCTTGCTAAAAATATATATTTTCAGTGGTTATATGGTAAATCAATCATATCCCAAAAACACTGAAAACCTAAGAATTCGTGGGTATAAGCCATCCAGTTGAACACCCGAACTATGCAACGGCGACTGGATACTTCCAACTGTTGGCGTGGACAAAAGACTAACAACTTTGAAACCAAACAGCGAGACATGATAACCACTATGATATCCAAATTTGTTTATTTTCCTCCAGGATACCATGGTAAACCATCAATGAGCCATGGTGAACCATTAAACCATTCACCATCAAGATTGGCCCTGCAAAAGCCTTAATAACCAGCAGCTATCGCTTATCCATGTGAACCAAGCAACAACAAAACAACAACACCAAACATCAATTGTGATCAAGCGACACCAACCATGATTAAGCATGATCAACCATGATTCATTCACATCAATCTTATTCAGATCAACAACTATTCAGCAACATCATCCGGTGACTAAGCAACATGACTGTTGATCAAGCAAAATCAACCATCATTCGGTCATTCGGCAAAATCAGCCATCATTTACCCAAGCCTCTTGGACGCAACTCCTCAACACAGCAACAACACGACGGAACCGAGAAACCGTTGTCGGACTCGAAGGTGTTCTCGAAGGTGTTGGATCCTTTCGGCAAGCCAAAGGTATTGATCTGCCATCAAAGATTCGTTGTCTGCGTTAAAAAAACATGGTGAATGCTTCAGTTCTCAGGGTTTGGATGTCCAAACAAGTAACTATGGCTGATCAATGGATCATTAACGAAGTGAATTGGAATCAAATGGGTTTTCAAAGGTCAGTAATGGAAAAAGACGTGTTTTTTTGCTGCCAACATCATGCATAGAACCGTTGACACCCTGAAAGAAAACACCAGGACCTAGTCGCTATGCGCATATAAGAGCTAGCTATTGCTGCAACTCACCGCCCGCCACTTTGTAGAAATTCGATGGGTTGTGCCGCCATTAAGCCTACAATTTCCCGATGATGATCTGATCATGTCCGATCAACGATCTGAAGGGCTGAAGGGCTGTTGAACTTTTGGGTCATAGCCATTGTGCAGAAGCTCTGGTCACCAATGCTGGAGGTCAAAAATTGGATAAAATTGAATAATGAGGAGGGGGAAAGCATGGGAAAGCTACTGACTGCTCAAGAAATGGCTAGTTCAAACTTCCAAAGAACTAGTGACTGGTCGTGGGATTGGCTCAGCCAGGGATAAATTATATGGGGCCCAACTGATCCGCAGCCATAGAAAAAGGAACAGGTACGACCACCTCCCAATCATGATAGATCTGTGGCGTTGATATACGTTTCCATATCGTTATGAATCCTTACCGATTACGCCGATTGCCATGATCAACCAACACAGTTTTTGAGCATCAATCATTGCAACCAGGCTATCGACCATTATCGACCATTGTCGCCTATTCATAACCAGTGTTGAATATCATCAATTATCTTTGACCATCATTGCCAAGGCTGAACCATGGGGAAATCATGGCTCACATTAAATCCTGATCCAAATCATCCAATACCAATCATTTTGAGTTATAAATCATAGACCATCAATTTTGGAAGGTCCCAACTCCCAACTATAAGAAAACCCCCATTTCAACCCCTATGAAAAATATTTGTCAACCAACCAACCCGTTTGTTAATACTGGGGGAAATAAACAATGCTCAGCGCTCAAAACCACCAACCAGTTGTAGCTGTTGCGCTCTGTTGTCAATGGCTCTTTATCCCATGCTAGTTAACAAACTAATGTGCAATTAGTTGTTTAGCCAGTGTCGTTGGTTAGTATCTCCTATCAGCCATTCATCATCTGCTATCATTAACCATCGCCATCAAGTATAAGAAATTTAACCAGGGATGAAAACCGTTTTGGGACAACTATTGACCCCTATTATCAACCCTCTACTATCATTGTCCTCTATTATTCCCCTATGGTTAACCCATCATGAGCAATATCATCAAGTAAATAGTTTCCCAATTTATTCAGTAGTTCATTAGCATTGTTCATGGGGATAATCCATTATTAACCAGTAGTTACTTAGATATTATTAGTTAGTTTGTCATTCATTGTCCCCTATGATTCACCTATCATGAGCCATATCATCAAGTAAATAATCCCCTATCTGAACCAGTAGTTAGTTAGCCAATAATTGTTCCCTATATGGCAGTGGGTCAAAACCCCGTACCCCTGGCTCCTCCATCATTAACCTGTGTTTTCCTTATTATTGTTAGTTATTATCCCCCATTAGTTGGTTGGTCAATATTGACCCATAGCCATATAGCCGGTTTGTATCCCCTATAATTGTTGGTTATTATCCCCTATATAGTAATCATTACCTAGCTATTATTGTTGATTAATATTGACCCATAGCCATATAGCTGGTATATCCCCTGTAATTGTTTTCATCCCCTATCATTTACCATTAACCATCTAGTTAACCATTAGTTAGTTGGTTAATATGGACCCATAGCCATATAGCCGTTGTGTATCCGCTATACTTGTTGGTTATTATCCCCTGTCATGAACCATTAACCTGGTATATCCACTACTGTTGTTGGTGAACTTATCCCCTATCACCAGCCATGAATTGAGTGGAGCCCTATTATGATTTCCCTATTACTATCATTATCAATCCCCTATTCAACAACATACAGTATATGGCTGTGAGTCAATCCCCGTACCCCTGGTTCCCCATTATTAACCATTGTTTTCCCTTATGATTGTTGGTAAATCCTCCATTAGTTGGTTGGTTAATATTGACCCATAGCCATATTATGAAAACATGCAGTAACATCAGCAGGTCTTCGAAGCCGCAGTCGCAAATTGCTCATGAACATCCAGAGTCGATGCAACCCGAAAACCTGTGGAATTGATTCCTCAAGAGCACGAAAAAATCCGAGCTATGCATTTTTTGTCAAGACCATTGTGTGAATCGAATTTGTGCTCAGAATTCCAAGCCAAATCCTCAGACATTGTCGTCATCTTCGGTCTCGGGCTGTGAATGGAAAGCCCATCCCACTGGAAATGCCTTTCCACCAACCATTGCAATGGGGCAGGACGGTTGGTTATGCCTCAATCGTAGTGTTCACCACAATTATGCCACAACTCAAAGTGGTTATTGTGGGTGGTTGTTGGGTACAAAATCATCTACGGATTACTGTAATAGATTGATATTATTCAAAGCATCCTAATGCATCATCAATCATCATTATTTATTTGGAAGAATCAAACACCAACCAGACTGGACCACTGCCAACCGAACAAGAATAGCCAGGCCCAGCTCGAGTCCGTCGATGACGGTTCGGCACTGAGTATCGAGCAATGTTGACTGGAGATGACTGGGGAATATGGGGAATGTTCACCTGTAAGACCTTTATCATTTAACCCAGTTATATGGTATATATATATATATATGTAGGCAAGTATGCTACCTGCAATAGTCGGCGTTCTTATAACCAAAATACACATCAATTTTGATGCTGCATACTCCATTGGTTAGGAGATGCAATAGCCTCGTCTACTTCTGAGCTACCAACACTTTGTCGTGTAAAGATGTGTGTGTGTGTGTGTAAAAGCATGTAAGAGTCGTGCGATGTTAAAGCTGAACGTCCTGCTGGATAAAAGATTTGGTTGCGTGAAAGTGTTGCGTGTTAAAACGGCGTCAAGTGGTATAAAGATCTGCTGGATAGGAGTCTCGCCAGGCAAAAGCACAGAAAAACAAAGTTCCGCAACAACTTTGTTTTGTAGTGATTTCGGCAAGTCGTATCACTCGTTTAACAGTGGTCACATCATGCAAGGACTCAGCAAAAAGACAGACGCAAGCATCAGATGGGGAGATCAGTGAAGTGCCTTTCGAATGGATTTCGAGAATTGGTTTGCGTACAAGATGGATGCATATGATTCACAGCAAACATATTCACCAGCCATAGGTCAAATCATTTGCTTTGCTAAGATGTACTGTGTCTTGCCACCTTTGGGAGAGCTCCGAGACCGACTTGACAGCATCGCTTCAACGGTATTCTGCAACCATGTCCTTCAAGAATGTCGATCCACAGGTCTCGCTCCACCATGATCCACCAAGATTGCTACATCTCACAGCGTGCAGTATTTCACTGAAAAATCGAGTGTGCTATTGGGAACAATATGGGTTGAACTTTACCCGGGCTGTGGGGACTTATCCGGTTCGCTTGTAGAAGCTTTACTGTGCCAGAAGAGGAAAGGAGAGGAAGAGAAGACGAAGGGAAGAGAACACAAGAGCAAGGAGAGGAGAGAAGACTGGAAGGAGGGAGCAAATTTTTGAGTGACGCAAAATTGAAATACCCAAAGTGCGTTACCGCTACAGCTGTAATACAATGCAAGGCTACAAATATATATATATATATATATATATCCGAGACATTCCGAGACAGATACTAAGATTGTATTTGCAAATCTTTGCCATACTGTTTGGGGATGCAAGAATCAGTATTACCAGACGTTGGCCAATTGCTTCGCAAGACGCAACGGGGGCAAGCTCACCACCAGCGTGGCTAATGGATGTACGACGGAACCAGAATGGAGTGGAACCATGTGGAACCCTGAGATACGGGGGTTATGACAGTCATCACCCGGTTCTGCTAGCACCCGTTGCCATATGTTGCCATGCAACCATACCAGACCCCCAGAGTGGGCTTGCGCCATCGCTTGTGCCCTAAGCCCTGACGCCACCGCTCAGATTCTGGCGGTAAGTCCTTCTGCTCCTGGGCGAATCAGATGTGGGACAAGCTGAGGGAATTCGATATGTAAATATGATTTATTATACGTTTTTATACAGATTTATACATGTATTGAATGAATATATTGTCTATACATGTACTGAATTGTACGATGTCAGAGCTGATGCAAGATGTCAAAAGCGAAAAGTCATTACATTAGAGATGAGACATCTCTAGAGAAGCATTGAAAGGTGGCCTCCGTTGTTGAGACATGTTGAGTGTTTGTAGCACATTTGAGGGAACTCAGAAGAAACCTTGTAGATGTCAGGCACTTTGAGATACTACTAGAGTCAAACTGCCACACCCTCATCCGCAGCAATTGGGGGACCTGGTTGAGCAATGCCATGTTGATGGAATGCGATTCTCATACATACTTTCCATTACGTTCCATCACAGTCCCAAAGAAATCGTGTATCGGCCTTTTTGGAATCAGATGTTGTGCTCACCAGTCGCACTCCACCTACCAAGGATGTTCCCTTCTGACTGGGCAGCGTCTATCAAAGCATGGACGTGTCAAAGCTTCATAACTGCGATCTGCAAAGGATCAAGCCGATGCGACTTTTGGTCAGTGTTGATATGTGGTGATTCATAGGAGTTCTTAGGAGTTGATAGATGGTGGCTACTGGTGAACACTGGTGAACACTGGTGAACACTGGTGAATAATCAGGAATAATCAGGAATAATCAGGAATAAGGGTAAGGGTGAATAAGGGTGAACAAGGGTGAATAAGGGTGAACAAGGGTGAATAAGGGTGAATGATGATGGTTGACAGTGGTTATACCATGTTATACCCTTGAAACGCAGGACGCAGCAGCTCAATTTGTCATATGGAGGACTATCAGTTTGGACACCATAGAAAGAAGAAATTGATTTGACGTTCGGGATGGTCTGGAGTTGTGATTGGAGAGCATTGAGCATGGAAATTGACAGTGTCAAAGGAAGCAAATCAATGAACATCATATGAACATCATGAATGTTCTTTTTTCTGGCTGGTTGCAAGTTGAAAACATTCTTCTGGTCAGCTTCTAATCATGAGTTTGGGGTCCGGACGATGGTAGGACGATGTGTAAGAAGTGTAATTCTGTATTCCCACCTATGAAGTTTGCAAAGCTGGCCAAAGCTAAAGTGGTTCAAAATCAATCGTTGAATCATTCGCAGGTTCGTGGCTTCAAGACTTCTCATGCTTTAAATTGGCCAGGACTAGCAGGCAGAAGGTGAAGCTTCTGACTCCTAACATCGTTTCTTTGATGAAGCTTTGACAGACAGATAGTGAAGCTGCAGATGCTGTTGAAGGTCTGGGACCATGAGAAGCTGCAGAAATATCACCTCGAATGGATCTCCTGACATGGTTGGGTGTTCTACGGCATCAATGATTTGCCTAAGGAAGAGCATTGGAGAGACAATAACATTGAAAACAAGGGCTGAGCAGCATTGAGCAACCATAAGATCAACGGTAATAATTAGGGCTAGCAATGACAATACGAAGAAGATGGAACAGCAGCAGCAACAACAACAACAACAACAACATGCAACAACATACAACATACAACAACATACAACATACAACAGCGTACAACAAAAGGAATTGCGAAAAAAACGTGGACATCATGGACCAACAGAGACAGCATCGGTGACCAACCACAGCCATCGCAGCAACGATCCCAGGATGATGATCAACAGCAGCACAACAGCAACATGTTAGAACACTTTGAGAAGAACCAGCAGTGCTGGTCCAGCACCCGCAACAAAACGGACAAGAGCACATAGAGCACTAAGAGCACCAGCAACGCGACAACAGAAGAAAAGAAAGAAGGAGAAGAAGAAAAATGATGACACCAGTAACAGCTGCAAGAAGAACAGCAGTTGCAAGAGCGGCAACAACCACAATGCCCGAATCAACAGCTACATCAGTAGCACCAGAAGCAAGCACTGAAACCATGGTAACCACCACCACAACCACAACCGCACCTACAACCACCACCGCCGCCGCAGCCGCCACCACAGTCGGTGCGGTGTTTCCAGGGTTTGAGGGCTCCCAAGTGGAGTATCCAACCATGTAGTTAACACTCCAACTTGTTCAAGTATGATAACTTCTCAGTTTGCATACACTGTCTATACGGTTTCACTGATGTTTCTTGCTTGCAAGTTGGTCACCAAACAGTTGCCCTCTATTTTGCGTAATAACGCAACGGCATTGAGCTTCTTGTATGGGCGATTCAGTACGACACCACAAGCAGATGTCCATCGAAGAAACCCTGGTAATTGCCCCAAAGCTGCAGCCCAAGTCATGCAATGACCTCATGTGACCATCATGTCCACACCCATGGCTCTTGCTACAGCTCACTCTAGTTGTTCAGGGTATATCTCATATGAGAGAGAGATTTCTCGCTTTGCCGGGGCTTCTTGGAGACATCCAGGATGATATGGCTCTGTCAAACTATATCCCTCCAAGTAGCCCACATGGGACAGTTCTTAATATCCCTACACTTGGGCTATTAAGATCTGAACCATGTGGATTAAGGAAGACCATGTGGGCTACTTGGAGGGCTATTAAGAACTATCCCATACTATCCCGATATTGAAAGTTCTGTTCCTTTTTTGCAACGGAAAACCACCTCGAGTGTTGGGCACCGTGGCCGCCAACGCTTCACATCCCTGGCGCAATCTCCGTGTGGCAGATCAGCACGACAAGGGACAGAACACCATGGAACCGGTAGGTGCCTTTGCCCTTTGAGAAGACCGGAGTTGATGATCAGCCTCTTATTCTGACAAGTGGTCAGTGGATGCAAGTGGTCTAACTGCCAGTGATTTCAAACATGTTCAAAGCATGGTTGCAAAACAACTATCATCTTGCAAGTACCAGCCATGTGGGGCCCCGGCCATCCCATTCCAGGGGAGAGCAGCATTCATGAGCCCTAGATGATCATCCCCCGATATGTACATTCCAGTCCTTGTGGTGCGACTGTCGCATGTCTTTGTTCAGCTGGACTGCCCAGCAAGGGACGAGCATCGCGTCACTGACCTTGCTAGGCTCAAAGGGATGAAAGCTGATTTGGCAATGGGTCAATATTAACCAGCAATAACCAACCACTTTACAGGGAAACACTGGTTAATGATGGAGAACCACGGGTGCAGGGTTTCAACCCACAGCCATTTGATACAGTTGATGTCTTTGGGTAGTTCCAGACAGATTGAATCTGTTTGAACCTAGTCTCACTTTTGAAATCGCCATGTTTCTAGGCTTGTTTTGATTGCGTCTCAAGAGTTGGTGCCCCTGATAATATTGATAAACTTGCATGCGCTCAAGAAAATTCAAGAAAAACAAACCATAGCGACAACAAAATCTCAAAAGTCCCAGAGCTGAAGCAGCTTAGTTTTCAGCCCCAAGCAGTGTCCGCAGTCGTTGCCTATGCATGAAACAGATTAAAACATGTAATTTATAAATATTGGATAGTAAATTTCTCTATTTACATATAACCAGCCACAACCTACCTACTACATAATATTATATCCATTTTCTACATACCGGTTGACTCACTACCTACCTTCTAACTACAGGCCTATAAGTAGAACCCGCACAAGGCGGGGACAGAAATTTCCGACAGGAGGGGAATGTGATCCTATAGGAACTTACGAGATTTTTTTATCTCTAGGAATATTGCCATGATTTATATTTAAAATTTTAGATAAATAAAGTATTAGATTTATATATAGTTATGTAATTCAGTGTGGTTTTGGTTCGGTTCGGTTCGGTTTCGGTTCCTGTCGGTTCGTTGTGCAGATCGGTTCGGTTCGGTTCGGAGCCACAGAGGCAGACAGAATAGATGTTGGGAGAGCCTTTGTTTCATAGTCATGTTTGTGTAGATTTGCTGTTTGAAGGGTAAAGGGAAGGAAAAGGAAAGGAGACGAAACTGTACAGGAGACTGGATTTGTTTTTTCCAGGGGCTGGAAAAAGCAAATCCAGCCAAAAGGAAAAGAAACAATAAAAGGAAAGGAAAATGAAAAGGAGATTGGATTTTTTTTGGGTTTGGAGGTGGTTCGGTTCATAAACGGTTCGGTTCCCCACGATTTCCCGATTAGACCGGTTCAACCCGAATTTACTTTAGCCGGATCGATTCCACCGATTTAATTCGAAATCCGAAATTTCTAATAATTATTTATTTTTTTTAAATAAATTTATAATTTATTTAAATTTAATTATTATTATTTTTTAATATAATAATATATATTTTAATTAATATAATTTTAAAAATATATTTAATAATATTATTATTTTATTTTTTAATTTATT
>VSDK01022089.1:204019-228610 GCA_009767595.1 Symbiodinium kawagutii | reverse complement strand
CTGGCCACACCTCTGGTGTTGCCGTAGGGAAGTGGTGAAGCTGCTGAAAGTGACTAGTGGTGAGTTGTACTTGCCGATGAGAGTTCTCGTCTCCGCTCTCAGCTGCTCCAGCGATGGTCAAAAGGTATTTGCCTACAGAGGTATCTATCGTGATTCTTGATCTCACTGAGTGGCCATTTGACATGGTTCGAGGCGGGGCTGTTTGTGGATGTCGCCTTGAAGGTCGGGAAGCTGCAAGAGATTCTCTCACTAGCTTGGACGCTTCAGTGCCTCCTGGCTGTCATGGGATATTGCTCCCGTGTGTCTGACTGGAAGCAGGGGAAAACCGGTAGCTGGTGTGGTATTGTGCTGCATCAGAATGCGGTGCCTTGACAAGCCAACTGCGGCGGAAACACCAAGCCTTGGCCCTGGCCTTCGCTTTTTGTTTCTGTGGCAGGGGGCTTGACGGTGCTGCTTGAAGTTCTTCGTATCACCAGTGGTGACGTCTGCTTGTATGCTGATGAACACGCGGTCAGCTGCTGGGCCGAAGATACACAAACTACGGGCGGGCACCCTTTGCTATGCCCTGGAAGGTTGATTCGCTTGCACGGGGGGGGCTGGGGCCCCCCTCCTACTGCCGTTCTCTGCGGTTTGATTCGATTCTTTTTACATCTTCGCATTTACTTGGGTGGCTGAGTTTCGTTGCCTTTCCTGATTGTACGTAGCTGCTACATTTGGCAAATTTCTCTTGGCTTGCATCATGGGATGACTCCTGGCTTAAGTCGTTGAACCTTTCGACCTAATGCTGTGAGACGGACAAGCGATGCCGTGAAGTCCACCTTCTGAGATGAGTGAGTGCGGAGTGTCTTCTGTTTCACCCTGTGCATATCTTAGTTCAGCTAGCTTGATGACCTTTTTCGATGGGGCTGGTTTGTCTTGTTTTGGGGTGGTTTTGGTTTGCTGGTTTTTTGGTTTTGGGGGGTGTTGGTTGGTCTGGTTTGGTTTGTTTGTTGGTTCTCCCCCATGGGTCATCATGCTTTAATTGAAGCTCATGTGAAATCATGTGCAGTCTTTGCAGCTTTCCGGACTCGTAGTGACCTGCATCGTGTGTGCAAGAGGCACTTCCTGGAAAAAAAAGGAAAAGCCAGAAAGAAAGAAGGTGAAGAGCTCTTTGTCTCTTCTTGAAGGTACATAGAACCGGAGCTCTTAGCCACGTCCTTTCAATGGCTTTGCCAGGCAAACAAAACAGCACGGGCGATTTCCATGCGCGGTCGAGCCCGCAGGGCTAGGGCAAATGGGCACAGTAAAAACAGGTGCGGAAAAGTGATAAGGAAGAAGAAGGAAAGAGTACATGCAGCTTATTCCATGGCAAAGTGCTGACACGGAGTCAATCGACTGAGGCTCCTGGGGTGACAATGGACAGGAAGCAATCAGTGTCCTTGTCTGCAACGAAAGTTGTGCCTTGCAATCTTTGTGTGAGATTCTGAAAGCCACGCAGGGTTTCACTGAGCAGGCATTGTTAGCATTTTGTTGGCCGAGCGGCTGGGCGAACGGGCTGGAGGAGTGCGAGAACGCGGTCTCCACACTCGTTCTGTAGCAGCAGGCTCTTGCCGGGTGGTTTGACGATGGTGACTGACCCATTTATGCATTTGGTGTGGTCAGGTTTAAGAGTCAATGTTACGCCACGGTCCCAGAACTGGTGGTGCAGTATCGAACGAGTGTCGGTATCGTCCATGTGCCCACAGGAGATGTCCTTTCTCATGTTGCCTTGAGTAATATCGACTCTGATTTGGCTATGCATGGCGATGTCTATTAGGTCATAGAAATCAGCTAACATCAAGAGATAGCGCTCAGTTGTGTACTTGAGGGGGGCAACTGCAGGTGCTCCAGTTTTGGAAGCAGTAAAACAGAAATACAAGGCAAACGCTAAGAGAAGGTGGTCACCGCCAATTTGATTTTCTTGCATAAGGTAGTTGGTGTTTTGTGGTGCTGAGGCGGTGGGGTCGACATCTCCATATGCGTCAAGGAGCTGGTAGCGATTTGATCTAATGAAACTGACTCCATGCATCAGAGTGCTGAGCACTTGCATGACTCCAGGTAGTCCCCTCATGTCGAGTGGGGCAATCATTGTTGTGACAGCTTGAGCTCGTGTGAGGCCAACACACGCTCTAGTATAGGCTTCAATGTGATCTTCTCGATCACCATCGTGGCTGCTGCTAAGGAATTTGACACCCGTTTGGAAGCAAAGTCCCGTGTGGCAGGTAGCTCCTGCTAGCGTCACGACGGTGTCCACTCGTAGAGGAACGTCACGTCCGTTGGGCTTGCAAGGCACTGGTCGAGCGCCATGAAATGAAGATTGCTCTTTAGCCCTAACCGATTGGTAAGCACTAAGAGTCCAGGTGTGGCATTAGCCACGTCGACATCCTGGGGGTCGTAGGGTGGGAGTTTTTCATGCTGGTCCATCACTGCTTTTCATACCTGGCGACTGGCTTCCGGGAGAATGACATTATCATGTTCTTTTGGGTCAGTCCAAGTGCGAGCAGCTTTGATAGATTTGTCATGGTCCCAATGTATATACCTGAAGCCCGTTGGTTGCTCATAATTTTGCCAGCCCGTTGGTTGCTCATAATTTTGCCGTCGAGTCCCTGTGCCTATGCAGTAGCCTTGGTCTGAGTCTCTACAGAGCATCGGGTATTGCACCGCGATGACTGGTTCATAAACTTGCTGAGGGACACGGGAGCTAGTCGGTAAGATTAAGGACCAATGGTGACTCCCTGCTAATCCAGCGGCTTCCATCGTGTTGGTGGCCGTATCTATTTGGAAGGGGGAGCCAGGCATTGCCATTAGCAGACTGATGGCTAGCAGGACCCCAATGGGTGTGTCGGTTCTGATCTTCTGTAGCTCAGTACTGTACTCATTGATCCATAAGTACACGTCAAAAGCACGGCGTTGAGGGTCAGGTGGTCCTTGAGGGTTACATGGATAACCCGGGTGGGGTAGAAGAGACAATTTGTTCGGGGGATCCATCCGCCAGGCCGCAGTAATGTCTTGGAATTCCAGGGAATTACTGTGAGAGAAGATTTGTCCAACGGTGTGCTGAGTATTAATCAGCTGACTGAAGGCAGTAGCTAAACGGCGAGGTTCGGTCCACTTATGGTCTCCCCGGAGGCCTATCTTGGATGTTGTGATTCGCCGTCTGATGGCTTGCGTTGTTGTAGTTTTATCTTCCATACCACCCTGCCCTTGATGTACGTCGCCAACTTCAACTTGGAGGCAACCTGGGTTGGGGACTGCCTGTGCATGAGCACTCTTGACGTCACCCTGCTGTTGTGCCTCTTCATGCACGCAAATAGAGCTGTTGCGGAGATGGTTCGCAAGGTCTTGTTTATAGTTATCTATGGCTCTGTCAGCAACACCTGTTGTACAGATGAGGACTTTGGCACGCCTGACTGGATCTTCGCATTTGTCTACACAGACATCAATGTAGGATGGTCTATCTGTTTTGGAAAAGGCGGTGACTGACACGACGCGAACAAGTAACTTACGTTGAAGTGGTGACAGTTTCATCCGCTGAATCATGGAGGCCAACGCCTCGCCTGCAGGGTTTTCTTTATGTATGACTGTGACTTTGGCGTGGGAAGTAGTGAGGGAGAACCAAGCTAACAAGTAGGCGAGGGAGGTAGTTTTGCCCGCACCAAATACCCCTTCGACTGCAAGGTCAGATCGGCCAGACTTTAGGGCCATAATGAGTGCTGCGGTAAAGGACACGAAGTGGCCCGCATCGTTATCCGCTTCTTGGATCAGCTGGAGTGCAAACTGGGGGGCTTGCGGAAGATAGGTTTCTGCCTCTCCGGTAGCCAACAGCTGAGTAAGCTGGTGCAAACTACGCAGGAGATCCTCTTTGTGTCGTACTTGGAAAATGGGTGTTTCAACTGGGTGAGTAATGCCAAACTGGATTGGGCGATGCTGGAGTGGCATGGCAGCAAGCCGTGCCAAATGCGCTCCAGGGATGGTGGTCCCGACAAGTTCCATATGAGTTATAGAAGAAATGTCGGCTGCGCATGGTCGCCAACGGCAACTGCCCAAATTTGACTTTCGAATGCTTCTCATGCTCTCTCTGATGCTGCTACTCTAAAGTTGGATTCTCCGATGGGAAATGCTACTTGCGTTGGGAGCACTGATAGCCTTGCTTCATTTCCCTGTTACCCTTGCTGTTGCTTGTTCAGCCTCTGCAGCGGGTGTTGGAAAAGGTCCCCATGCATGGTCTATTATGTTTCCTATTACCTCAGGGTCACAAGCATGGTCTATGAAAGTCTGGTGGGTGCCTTCTATCAAGACCTAGTCAGCGTCACTGCCACAGAATGAGTCTAGAAATGAGCCACATGGTTTTTGCTTCATTTACTGGTGTGATGCGGATAAGAGGAAGAGAAGTCCTAAGGAAAGCCATGCCCGGAGGACACCGCCCAAGGGAGTCCGCCAAAGCTGTTATGGCAGCGGAAACGTGTGCGCACGCTATGATGGACTTCGTGCTCTCTTTTGCTGCGTCGGAACCAGGTCGCACTCCGGGGCAATTGCTGATGACTAACACAAATCACCAAAGGAGTGTGCTGAGCAATGCTGCTGCGGTCCGATCAAAGCTTCCAGCGCAGACCCCCAACTCGGCGTTTGTGCCGGAGGAAGAATCTGTTACACAGGCCAAAGGATCCAATAAAGGTAAGTCAACCCAGGGCAAGTTACGAGCAGTTGGCCTACTACTTCGTCGTCGCGGTACTTGACGCATATCCCACTCAAGGTGGAAAACACTGTCAAGCTTGCTGGAGCCACGTGTTATAGATCCTTTTTGATTCAGTCTGAAGTTTCCTGTCTAACGCTCGACATAGCCGCCTCCAGAATTTTGAGGCTTATGCTCGTACTAACATTGGTCTGTCTCGTGCCATTGGCGCAACCATCATCTTGTCTTCTGTTGACATGAGAGGGTTGGAAGACCCCAGTCATTGCTGTTTTGCAGACTGGAGTGGGGCGCATCGACACCGACTCACTTGTTTTTTTTTCCAGGTAGTGTCCATTGCGCGCGGAATGCAGATCACTATATGTCAAGAAAGCTGGAAAAGAGATCAGTAGATCACGAATCAGATGAAAGATGTTATCGACGCCAACTCACTTGGGGTCACAAAGAGTGTGGACGGGTTTGATCGCCGTGTTGTCTCAGACGTGGCAATGCATAATCGGCTCTGAGGAGCTCGAATATGTGCGGATTCTCTCCTATTGAGCATCTGGACGTTGGCTTAAAGCTGTCTCGGCTCAAATCTGACTGCTCTGGAACGATGATGTCTTTTGGAATTTTTTTGTCCTTGGACTTGGAACCTGTGTATTGTTGCTCTTCAGTGTGAAACGGATTGAGAGAGAGCACTACACACACTGTTGCTTGTGAACGTGAGAATCCTCTGCGCAGCTGAGCTACCTTGGCTGGTGGGTAGACAGGACCAGAAACAGTAGTAACCTTGCCCTGGTGCTCGTTGGGAGGTTATTGGTGCAACTCCGGAGTGCGGTACCTCGCTGCTACGGAAACGCCTAGCCTTGGTCCTGGCCTTTGCTTTGTTTCTATTGCAGTTCGCTTGACGGTACTGCATACCGGGGCTATCGAAGGAGAAGAGAAAGTGAGTATGTGAAGCTGGGACTATGAATACTGGATCCTGAGATGGATGGTAGAGTATCTCTTCAGCGGTGGGACTTCTTCCGCGTGTGCTGTAGTGTGTCTATCTGGCTTTATGCTGACATGGTTTCCATGGGGCTGTTCTGTGGAGTGGTTCTGGACAGCTGCTACCGGACCGTGTTGGAGCCCATCGCCAGACCTCTGATGGTCGTAGGTTCATGGTGTCCCTTTGCATGGAGAGCCAGTCCGAGGGAACCTCAGCGAGCGAGGTTGACTGTCTTGTTCTGAGTCGGATGACACTACGGAACCGTCTTGTGGCTTGGTACGGCGTGGACTGGACTGATGGGCTCCGTCTATGGGATTTGGTGCTTTTGCGTACCTGATTGGCACCTCTGGTGCTTGGCTTTCGATGATTGATTCGCTTTATGGTTTTGGGGGGGGGCTGGGGCCCTTCTCCCCCTTTGTTTTGTTGGGTGCGGATTTCGCCTTCCGCTTTCGCATCTTCGCATTCGCTCTGTCAGAATTTACACATGTCGCTTTCCATTGTACGAAGTTGCAAACGTGGGAGCCGTTTGCTATTGACAGCGATTTTCAGAGGTTATCTGCAGGCATGGCGCAACCATGGATGCTTGGAAATTCATGGGGATTGCATTAGACGAACCGAGATGCGCCGAGATGATGATGCCTGGTTGCATGACTTCTGAGATGCGTGAGTGCGGAGTTTCACAAGTTTCACCTAGAGCAGTGTTAGGGTTCAGTTCATTTATGATCGTACTGTCTTTCTGAAGCGTGAAACAAACAAGGTTTGTGAGTGGCTGCCTTCATTCTACATATTCATTTGCAAGATACGGCTCCAGGGTGGGTGAGGATGGGACCGGTTTTTCTCGTCGACTGTTTTTGTGGAATGGGGGGTTGAGCCATGGAGAGTGACGATCTTTTCAGTGCAGCTGATGCTTCAGAGAAAGCCTTCAGAGCGTTGGATTTAGTGATCCCCCATGAGCGAGTTGACGCAGTCGACAATGCAGCTGACAGTGACAGTGCCACTACACCTTTCTCGGTTGTTGAGCCTTCATTTAGGAACAGTGCAGGTGAGTCAGTTGAGATCACTGTTCATGACCCTGAGGGAGGTGGTGAGTTGATGCACGATGCAAGTGGCTATGAACCTTCTGTCGCTGCAGCCTCAGAACAAAACCGGATAGTGCAAGTTGATTCACAGTCGGAGCCATCGAATTGTGATGAGAGCCTTTCTGATTGGGTTGATGGTTTTCATGACCCTGCAGAGCAACTGGAGGAGCCGTCGGTAACTCAGAATGTTTGGCAAACAATGGTGAACAACGCCTTCACGCAATTCAGGAGTGTACATGCTGATATGTTGTTACCCTGGGAGACTGGGACATGTGCTTCAGTATTCTCAAACGATGCTCTTCCGTGTTTTCCTAAGTGTGTGCCGCTGGTTCAGACGATTCTGGAGGAAAGTGTGACTGAAACACCGAGTCAGGCTTTGGGTACAGGACAGCCTTTGGATGTTGACTGCAAATTCGTTGGAGTCGTCAAGAACTTGCCGGACCTAGATTTCTATGAACAGAAATCGCAATCCATGGAACTAGCTTGTGGACGTTGGTTAGATTTACTGTCGATCACTTGGGAAGCTTCGAGTGTTGGAGTGCAGCTCTCATTGGATCTTCAGGTTGACAGTACAGGTACAACTGCGTTGGAAACACTTAGGGCTTGCTTTGGAGTAAAGTCACCGTCTACATTGTTGAAGAGGGCCGGGACCTTTCGACAATATGTGAAGTGGTACAAGCATTCTCAACATGCCATGGATGGAGTGTCATACCCGTTTCCTCTCAATGAAGCTGCAGTCTGGGATTACTTCCTATGGTTGAGGCAACAGCGATCTCTGCTTTCTAAGGGGTTCACCAGTCCTGCAACCTTTTTGGAGACGGTGCGTTTTGCAAAATTCACAGTTGGATTGGTTGGCGCTGAAGACATTCTTGAGTCTAAGAGATTGCTTGGCTTTGCTGCAATTGAGAGGAGTCTGAAAGGGCCCACGAAGCAAGCGCCTGGTTTGGAGTTGGAACATTTGCAAAGGCTTCATGAGATCCTTCGCGTTGGCTCCAGCTTGGTTGACAGGCTGGGTGCTGCAGTGTTTCTCATATGCGTGTATGGCAGAGCAAGGTGGTCTGATCTACGGTTTGTTGAGTACATCGAGTTCGACAGAAACAGAAACGGATCTATGACGATTTACACAAAAGAGCACAAGACATCCAACATGGGTTCCAAGAAAGAACAATACCTTCCCATCATTGTGCCCTGGGAGGGCGTGGTCACTGAGTGGTGGATAGATTTATTCACTGACGTGTGTGGCCAACTTCATATAGACCTGGGAAAGCGACCGTTGGGCCCTCTTCTTCCTGCGCCTCGTTTGGGTGGGGGTTTCTGCTCCCGTCCTCTTTCAACTGGCGAGGCGGCCAAATGGTTGAGAAGCCTGTTGACAGGCACCAGCAACTTTGAGACGTTCAGGTCGCATTCGTTGAAGGCCACGTTGCTAATCTGGTGTGCCCGGTCGGGGCTCGATAAAGAAACACGCTCCGTGCTGGGGCACCACTGCAGTGCGGTATCCGGATCCGAAGTTGTATACTCTCGACATCTGCAGGTTCGTGCTATCAGGAAATTGTCAATGCTCTTGAGGAGAGTGCGGATTGGCCTTAGCATAGAAGATGATGCAATGCGAGAGTTTGGGCTGACTGGAACACCAGCCTTGTTCACACCTGCAGGAGTGCCGCAAACACCAGGAGTCGTTGCTGTGCAGAAGCCCTTTTCAGCCGAGATTGACAAAGAAGGAAATCAGGGTGAACATGCAGAGGTGGTTCGGAGCGCTGCTGAAACTATGGTACAACTTGAAGAGTTGCAGTCAGTAAAGGATGAGCTTCTGGATTTAGAGACAATTGCGCAACATGCAGAGAGCATTTCTTTGTTTCCGAACTCATTGGTGCAAGCTGGTGCAATCGCGATCGATTCTTCGTCAGGTAGCGACAGTTCAAGTTCGTACTCTTCTTCCAGTGATGAGGAGCCCAGTCAGCCCAGATCAGAGGAGCCAGTGCAGTTTTCTGAAAGTGCTCCCCCAGGTTTCATTTACTATCGACATAGGAAGAGTTGCTTGATCCATTCTTTAAAAGAAGGGAAAGATGTTTTCACCTGCAAAACCAAGTTAAGCTTGAATTTTGCTCGTTTGCCAACCACAGTGTATGTAAGGTATCCTAAGTGCTTGAAGTGTTTTCCAAAGGATCCAAGCCGGATCAGAAGTTTGGATGCCATGAACAGAGCGTTGGATGGAGCCCTAAAGAGGGCAAGACCATCCGGATGAAGTGAGACCCCAAGGGTTGGCAAAATCAGAAAGCTGACAGTGGAAAGCCACATGACAGAAAGCTGTCCATCAGAAATTGCAGAAAGCTGCATGTGTGTTCACCAGTGTCAGAGTGGCCGCATAGTGTCTTTCCGCCAAAGGGCTCAGAGTTTGATTTGAGAGCAAATGCAAGTTCATGTCACGCACTTTTTCAGGTTTTTTAAGCTTTTTTCCACTTGCTCCTCCGCGCAAGGTGCGCTTGCAGCAAGCACACCCTGCACACATGGGCAAATATTGGACCCCCCTTGTTTGGGATTCTTGATTGGTTGCCTCCCTGTGTTCTCCCTCCAACTTTGCTCAACAGTTTCTTCATTGATTCATTTCACTTCCCACTTGCGCGCCGCCATGACCTCTTTGATTGACAGTACTGCTCAGTTTGAGTCTCGCCTGAGAGAGGTTGGATTTCCAAGGAATTTCATCGATGCTGTGAAAGCACACGGAGCCCAGACCTTAAGTCAGTTGGCGTTTGCGCTGGGACAGCCTGGTCAGCCAATTCAAGATGCAGCAGTTGATGCCTTCATAACTGCTGCAACTCATAGAGCAGCTACCCTTCAAGAAGTTGCAAACCTGAAGCGGGTTGCGTTTGAATCTCAGACCTTTCTCATTGCCACTCTTCGGCAAACGGTTGAAAGATCAGATGACGCACCGAAGAAGATTGCTTATGCTGAGCGCGCTACACGTATGGAGAACCTCCGACGAAATCTCACAGGTGTTTCTATAACCGGTGAACTGGAGCCGGCGCATTGCTTGTTGGAGAAGTTTTGTCACATGTTTGATACAAACAGTGTCAGGTACGTTGAGCCGTCATCATGCATCAGCAGGCCCACTGAAATTGCTGGTGAATCCAAGAATAAGGAAATATCCTTGGAGAAGGGATCGTTGGTGGTCCGTGCCTCGGAAGATCGCCTTTCCACAGCAACTGACACGGAGATTAAAGTTCATTATGCATTTGTGAGGTGTGCTTTGAGTTTGCAATTCTCGCAGCTGATGTCATTTGATGAGCATTCACGTTGGGAGACATACCTTTTCGAGTCCATGCATCGTGAACCACCGCCAGGGTATCAGAGACCATCTCTGGGCCAGATTCTTCAATGTGACAAAGCAGCATGGATGAGGTTGGGTACAACTTGCACTGAGATCAGAATGCGACCCAACGGGACTTATCCACTTGGTGAAGCGCTTCTTCAGTTGATGCATGACCCCAACATTGCTTTGTACCTTGCACCTACTGCTAAGCCGTCGTCGTCAGCAAGTGGCAGTAATTGGAGGAATTCATCGCAACCATATGCCTCACAAGGTGCATCTCCCAAAGGCCGTGGTAAGTCCAAAGGAAAGAAGGGTGGCAAGTCGGGTACACCTCCGATTCCAGCAGAGTTGCGGGGCAAATGGCACAAGACAAGTTCAGGTGAGCCTTTGTGTTTTGGCTTCAACTGTTCAAGTGGGTGCAGTGACAAGTCAGTTCAGCCTGGACAGCGTTGTGCGAAAGGATGGCACCTGTGTGCCGAACCGAGATGCCAGCAGCCGCATTCTTTGCAGCACCACAAGGGTGGTTCCTGAAATCTTGTCAAATCCATTGGTTTTCGAACATGGCACAATGTGCGCGTTGAGCAAGCATTCATGATTGAAGTGTATGCTGGAGTTGCGGTTCTATGTTCAGTGGCCAAACAATTTGGTCTTGAATGTTCTCTCGCTATTGACAAACTCAAGAAGCGAGGTGCCCGCAGTGCCATCTTACAGCTTGACTTGACAGTGCAATCAAATCAGTGCTTGTTGGACCAGTGGATTCAATCGCCTTTGCTTTTATGGGTGCATTTGGCGCCCGTTTGCGGGACAGCTAGTCGTGCTCGCGACATCAGATTATTTGATGGGGACCCTCAACCCTTAAGGAGTGATGAGTTTCCAGAAGGCCTCCCGTCGCTTGATGCCAAGGATGCTGAAAGGGTTCGCTTAGCAAACCTTCTCTTTGAATACTCGTGCAAGCTTTTTGCAGCTGCAACTGCCTTAGGTATTGTGGTGACAATGGAAAATCCCAGAAGCAGTTACTTTTGGTTGACCTGCTGGGTTTTACAACTTTTGCTGCAGTGGCCCATCTTTCATGGAGATTTTCAAGCATGCATGATGGGCAGTGGACGGGACAAGTGGACCCGTATTATTTGCAATGCCAAATTTATCGAGTCGCTGAATATACCGTGTGACGGAAGTCACGAACACTTGCCGTGGGGATTTACATATGATGCCGATGGCCGTCAAGTGTGGGCGACCGCGATGGAGAGCCAATACCCCAAGAAGCTTTGCGTGACTCTCACATCGTTGGTTCTGGATTTTGCGCAGTCGCAGGGCTTGACTCTTAAGCCTTTTGATTTGGATTCTGCAAAAGACCATCCTCTGAAGCAAACACAGTTTTCACAGATTGGTGCAGGACGACAGCCGCGTCCATCCAAGTTGCCCCCGATGGTGCCGGACTTTGCATCGGTAGCAGTTTTTGTCACCAAAGATCTTTCGTATATCCCATGTTCTCTCATGTCCAAGTTGACCAGTCCTCTGCAACTTCACTCAATGACTGGTGTGCAGGTTGAAGTGCCGCGGCTTGCCAGGTTTCTTCGAGTCACCGAGCGCTCAAGCCCTCAAGTTCAAGGGGGTGCAGAGGAGGGACATGAGCGTGTCAAGAAGATGAAGCCGTCGATCGAGCATGCAACAGGTGGTGCTAATGTGGTGAGTGCTGAAGAATTTCCCCTTGAAGTTGCATTTGGTCTCCCTTGGGACTATTCCGGCTTCATTCAAAAGGCGTGCAAGGTTGGACACCCATCAGCTCATGCAACTTTTGTGCCATGTGAATTGGAACAAGCAATTGACAAGCATCGACAATGGAGTGAACAGCAGCTTGCTTCGTACAGGATTTCGTGGTGTAGGAAGTGGCTCAAACGTTGCAAGGATTTGGAAAGTGATGAGCGTTTGGACAGGAGCAAGAGGTTTTGTCATGTAGCTGAAGCCACAATGAACAAGCGTTTACTTCTCACTGAGGAGATCTTGCGTGAGATTGAGTATGAGGACCTTTCTGTGTTGGACTTGCTTCGCAATGGAGCAAGTCTTGCAGGTGACATCCCAAAGTGTTGTGTCTTCCAGGATCAATTCAAACCGTGTCTTCTCACACTGGAGCAACTTGAGGAGACAGCCGAGAAGCGTAACCAAATAATTTTGTCAATGACAAAATCTTCGGGGTCAGAGGAACTAGACAGGAAGCTACTTCAGGAAACGCGAGAAGAACTGACTAAGAACTGGGCTGAGGGGCCTTTTCCCTTGGAGTCGCTTGAGCGTGGTGCTACGGTGTCAAGGCGTTTTCCTTTGGTGCAGGGATCAAAGACGAGGATGATAGATGACTTCAGCATCAGTGGTGTTAATGATTCCTGCACATCACACAACAAGATCGATCTCCACATGATTGACACCTTTGCTGCCACGGTAAGAAAATACTTTCAGAAACTTACAGAGGCAGGGCTGCCATGTTCTCTCGAGGCAAAAACCTATGACCTCAAATCGGCTTACAGACAGGTGCCAATCAAGTCGTCGCATCTCAAGTATGCATACTTCAGCATTTTCAACTGTGAGTTGGGAACCAATGAGATCTACAGGATGAAGACCTTGCCCTTTGGAGCGACGCACAGTGTTTACAATTTTCTTCGTTTGGCTAGGATGCTGTTTGCTATTGCAACTCGAGCGCTGTTCTTACTTACAACTAATTTCTACGACGATTTTCTGCTTGCATCATCGCCATCGTTGAAAGAGAGCAGCCAGAACAGCATGGAGCTTGTCTTCATGCTGACCGGTTGGGACTTCGACCGCGCTGGGAAGAAAGCGACCTCCTTCTCGACTCTCTGCAAAGCATTGGGTGTCTGCTTCGACTTGTCCGCGTCAGCTGATAGAATCCTCAAGGTGGACAACACGGAGTCTCGCAAACTGGAGTTGATATCTCAGATTCAGCAATGCTTGAAGGCTGGTCGGCTTGACAAGCAGGCCTCTATGGTTCTTCGTGGACGGTTGGGGGTTGCAGACAGTTTCATGCATGGAAGGCTTGGGGCGGTATTGTTGAAGCAGCTTTCGGAACATGCATATGGTCGAACTGCCACGTTGGACCCAGAATTGGTTTGCTCTTTGGAGGCGATGGCCGCAAGATTGAAGTGTGCTAGGCCTCGAGTGGTCACTGCGGATGTTGATCAACAATGGTTCATCTACACGGATGCTGCTTACGAACCTGAGTTGGGTACAGGTGGTGTTGGTGCAGTCCTGGTTGACTCGGTGGGGTCAGTTGTTGAATGGTTTGGCATTCCCTTGTCGGAGGCGGATTGCAACACCTATGGAGCCCAACAAAAGGACTCCATCATCTATGAGCTGGAACTTCTTGCAAGCGTGGTTGCTTTAACTCTGTGGTGCAAACCGGGGTTTGGAAATTTGCATACTTGGTTCGGTGATAACGACAGCGTAAGATTCTCCTTGATTCGTGCAACTGGGACTGGTATCATTGCACGCAAAATGCTGGAATACTACATCAAGAAGGAGTCGGTTCAGACGGCTGTGGTTTGGTTTGCTCGCGTCCCAACGGAAGCAAATCTGAGTGACTTTCCATCTCGTGGCCAACCTCATCCTTCTCTCAAACTGGAACTGCACAGGGATGCTGATGCGAAATTAATCTTTGGAGAAGTCACTGAACATGTTGTGCATGGGGCGTCAACGATGCTTTAGGGGGAGCTGTGATCATCAACCCCCATGAGTCAAAAGTGCGCCTCTGCATTGCATTCCAAAGCAGCCACCAGCATAAGAAAGACGGTTCAGTTCATTTATGATCGTACTGTCTTTCTGAAGCGTGAAACAAACAAGGTTTGTGAGTGGCTGCCTTCATTCTACATATTCATTTGCAAGATACGGCTCCAGGGTGGGTGAGGATGGGACCGGTTTTTTTCGTCGACTGTTTTTGTGCCCACCCACCCACCCTGGAGTCAAAGTTGAGCTACACTTTGCAAGGCTATGAAGGAGACGCTACAAACGTGTACGTTGAAAACTTCAGGACAAGCTCACGAAGATCGTTAGCAGTTCCAGTATCTTCGGCAAAGCCGAAAGATGCCTAGCCCAGCCGTTGAGCTGTGATCGTCAACCCCCATGAGTCAAAAGTGCGCCTCTGCATTGCATTCCAAAGCAGCCACCAGCATAAGAAAGACATAGTTAATCTGGTAAGATGACCCTGTCTTGGTTTGTTGGTTGCTGGTTGTGGTCTTGGTTTGGTTTGGGTGGTTTGTTTGTTGTTTTTGGTTCGCTGTTTGCTTGGTTTGGTTTTGTTTGCATGGTCATCTTATCTTCTAATTGGTGATCTTCTGATCTCTACTGCAGTCTTTCTGGACATATAGTGACCTGCATTTCGTGTGCAATAGGCACTACCCGGAAAAAATTCGAATGCTTCTCATGCTGCTCGTGTTTTCTAGAGGCTCTACTGTTTCTTGACCACTTTTCATGAGAATGCGATTCACTATTGCGAAGACTGCGATTCACAGTTTGCGGATCAATATTTTTATTGGCAAGCAGGCACTCTGGTGTTCATGCTTCGATGGTGGGCTTCATCTTTGGCGGCTCACATTGTGCATGCTTTGCATGTACATTTTACGAACTCAATTCTGTGGCGATTGGTACAATGCACTTTGGTGCTCAATTTACCTGCTGCTATTTTTACGGTCCTTTGGAACCACGCTGTCAAACTTCATGTGATGCCTCGTGACGTTGTCGGATCTTGCTCACTTTCGATGCTTGCCACTCTGTACAGTTTTCTTCAGTCTCACTGTGGGCCAGTTAATGCAATTTCATGGATTGGGATCTGTGATTCTTTTGTAGTTGTTCTTTGTGCGAAGCTGCAACGGTAGGATGCATTGTCTACTGGCAGGGTCATCAGAAGTTGTCACCAGGCATGTCACAGAGGGTCATTTCTTTCCTGCGAGGGATTCTTGCCTTAGACGAGATGAGACGATGATGCCCGGTTGATTGACTTTTGAGATGCGTGAGTGCGGAGTTTCACACGTTTCACCTAGAGCAATGTTAGTTAGTCTGACGAGTAAGATGACCTTTTTCCTTTTTGGGGTGGTTTGTTGTTTGGGTGGTTTTGGTTGGTGGTTTTTTTGTTTGTTTGCTTTGTTTTGGTTGCTCTGGTTGTTCTCAAACGGTCATCTTATTTTTTAATTGGTGATCTCCTGATCTCTATTGCAGTCTTTCTGGACATATAGTGACCTGCATTTCGTGTGCGATAGGCACTACCCGGGAAAAAAAAGATTCTTTTGTAGTTGTTACATGTGACCGCTGCCACCAGTGCACAAGCGGCGCCCTCGCAGAAAAAAATGCATTGGACGTAAGACATGATTTCTGCATGTCATCGAAGTCTTCCAAGCACTGGCTGCTAAACCATGCGCCGTTTACAAGTTGCTCGGAAAGGAACTTGTTGGCTCTTTTATGTCCAGTCCAAGGTCACCGGACGTGCCGTCATCGCTGATCCACCTGACCTCCCTTGGTCAGGCAATCCTTGTGCAGCACAGGTCTCCGGCAACCATCATTATGCTTGTGACAAGCCAGACGTTGCCTGGCCCAGCGATACCCATAGTACTGTCTTCGGCAACTGCCTTCACCATTGTGAATTTGCCTGCATTGGGCACGCTTGTGCGAAGATGATCCTTCACTGGCCGATGTCGCAGCAGAGGATGATGGTTGGCACTTCGACACGCGAGATGAGTGAGCGCGGACGTTTCACTTAGTTGATGGACTGGTGCCTGGTGTTCGTTCTGGTTCTTTTGGGGGTGTTTTGGGGGTGTTTTGGTGCTGTTTGGTCTTTTGTGGTGGTTCTGGGTTGGCTGGTTGGTCCCCCCTGGTTGTTGTTTCATGGCACCTTTCGTTTTTTCACCTGTGCAGTCTGTACTTGTGACCCAGGCTTAGCGCCACAACGCACCACAGCATGCAAAAAAAATGTCACTGGTAGGAGTCACAATGACATTGTGATGAGGATAGAAAGATTTGCCACCAATGCTTGGTTTGGAATTGGGGTTCTGCAGCCTTTTTATGTTTAGCTTTTGATTCTGTTGATGTTATGTGCGTGTACAGTTGGGATAGTCACTACACTACAGTTTGCACTTCAGAGTGATCAAACGCAATATCTTGAACCCTACTCGGACCTTCTCTTCGGGAGACAGAGCACGCCTCGTTGGAAAAAAATGATTCGGCGTGTTTGGCTGTTGGTTTGTTGCTGGCGACTTTGTTCATATTTGCCGGTGTTTTTTTGTTTGTTGGTGATTTGGGAATTCTGGTGTTGGCACTGGTTTTCATCTTTCATTGTATGATCGTTATTGTAGTTCCAGCCGTTGGTTTGCCAATTTTTTTTGCGTATATTTTTGCCTACCTCTAATAGATGTTGCAAAAACCGTGAAATGCACATGTGGGGTGATCCGGACCCACAATTTTTTTTTTTATGTTTTTTTTTGGCCTGTGTTGGTTGATCTTCGCTGTAATTCCTTGTCCACTTATTCCTTGATGACCGGACGAATCGTCAAACAACACATGACACAAAAAATCCAAAACCTGAATGATCTAAATGAGGAAATTTGATCCTTTTTAGACATAGGATTAACACTGAAAATTAATTGCGAACGTGTTCCCTTACTAAAACCATAATTTTAGATTGAGTTCCATGACCCAAATTGTTCCATGACCCAAATTGTTCTCCGCATCAACGCCACTGTCATGGATCTGAACCCTGCATGTTTTTTGTCTCTTTCGTGCTGGTGTATTGCTCAGTTTGTGTGACTGAGATCCATGGTGTCCCGTTGTGTTTCTGCAACGTTTCAAGAAATTTCAAGAAAGATGCCAACACAGATGCTTGACTCTTTACAACTCATTTCCAATAGACCTTGGTCGAAATTGTTTTTGGAAAAAAATGCTTGCATCGAGCACAATTCGTGCAAATTTGAACGTAGTTTTGGTGCAAACATTTTTTGCAGAACCGGTGATCTAGAGTCTGGCCGGCTGGCCACGAGCGGTGCGTGCGAGTTTCAAGGTCGGTCAAAACATCAAACAATTTGGCAAAACAATAAAACATACCAAGTCAAGCACATCGCAGTGGATGATCCTGTGTTGGGCATGCTGCCCTTCCTCCTCCCTTATGCTAAAAAGCAGGTTCGTGTGGAAAACCTGCTTGCAGATCGACGATGCCGTGGACGTGGATTGGGTCGGAGCGACCAGCTCTTCAACAACACCACTTGGAGACAATGCAAGAAAGTGGAATAGGCCGGCTAGGTATTTGGCAAAGTTTCCGACCTTGATTTTTGGTACCCATCTCAAAAAACAACTGAAGTCCAGAACGTGATTTTTCCGGGTGTATGCTGCTTAACATGGGCACCATGTTCTCAAAATTGAACAGTTGGAAAACAATGCATTTGTAAAGAAAAAAACCAGTGGTTTTGCGGATGGGGTTTTGTGATTTCTCAATCGTTTCACACCAGAAACATGCAACCGAAATTCACGTTTTGTTTTTTACGGCAATTCTTTGCTCTAGCGTGTTTTCACGGTTGGCGCGTCGTGAATTTGAAGGTTATACTTTTGCTTGGAACTCGCCCGTCCGTCACATTGACAATGGACGAATTGAACAGCAAAAATGTTCGATGTTCAGCTGAAAACCCTCACATTTTGTTCACCAATAATGCCTCCGCATTTTCGTGGGATTCCCGTTTTCGGCTTGGAATGGACCCGTTATGGGGGCAGTGTGTGGTTTTTATCGACATTCTTCTTGACCAGAACTAGTTTTGGAGCAGAGGAGGTCATGAAGGCTCCGCGGAAGAGACGTCCGTTGTGGTGCGCCAAGATGTGCAGAATGATTATTGAAATTCCGATGACAGCACCGCACCACTCAAATGTTGTTAGGTGGTTGTCCAAAAAAGGACGAATTTGTTTCAATCTGTTTGTAGTTGAATTTGCTGAAAATTGCATTGACTGAGGCCCGCCGAACTGAATTTGAATCCGTGCAGAGGAACGCTTTCAACACAATTATTTGCAGCCACTCCAATTTGCCTATTGATGGCAAGCCAGCGAGTAGCATCATCCTATTAAGTTCGTTAATTTCATGCTGGTCAAATGTGCAAACAAATCTTTGCTGGGTGCAAATGGTGAATCGCCCATAGCAGGGTGCCGCACTTCGCTTCAAAGCCGTCGGGCAAATGCTGGTGCCACCCAAGAACATGCCTTTGTGCGCTGGCTGGAACCCAATGGTTCACCTTGACCCGAGCCCTCGCAATGAATATGTGGGTACGCTCCTGCCACCATGTGAAGGCAGCATGTCATGTGACGACGTCCCCAACAACCTGCACAGGTCCCGTGTGGTCCCCTTCATGTGTTCAAATAATTTAGTATGCCACAAAATCAAAAAGGAGAGAGAACAAACGTCAACACACGACGTATCAAACATGTTCCATCTGGGGATTCGCAAACAAATTGTCATAATTCCGGAATATCGTGCATTTGTTACTCTCAGAGGGAAACTTGTCATAATTATAACTAGAACCCGATTTTGCATACAAATGGTGACTCAATGTTCCAAAAAAAGGGTTCGGTGAGGTTCCGTGCATGCAGGGACGGGCTATGAAAAAAATAGTTTGAACGTTCGAACCATGTAAGCGGCCTTGCGTGCAGCGGCCTTTGAAAATATGCGGGTTTCCCGCCGGTTTGTTGCACTGTCCCGCTCATAGCGTCAAGCAACAGTGCCAAGCAGGATACATTGAAAAAATGAACCTAATCAATGCATCTTCTTGGGTGCAGTTGCCATGAGCCTGTTAATTTCCTGTGGGTAACGCCATTGTGCTGGACAGGGGGCGACGAAGTGTGGTATGTTTGACATCAATTTAAACCAGCTGGATGTGTTAGTTTGGTTCAAATCAGACATCCCCGCGGCCAAGATAACCGCAAATCAGCCAACAAAAATTAATATGAACATGTTGCTTTGCGAACAAAAAATTGCAATTTGGAGAAAAACAATCAAGTGTTCGCCGCTCATCCCGTTCAAAATGCTAAATCCGTGTTGGCCAACTAAATGGACCGACGGGCACCACAAACATTCGTGTCCCCATGTGGCCAATGAGACGTGTCATCACGCATATCTTTGTCACTTGTGCGAATTGGAACCTTGAAAACTGACACGAACTATATGTTGCCGTTGGTAGTCCATCGTATTCCTGTCCAACTGCATTGTCAATGCCCCAGGCCGTCGGAAAGGAACAAACAAACAAACCGACAAATTTTGACCTCAACTGCGACAAAATTTTGTTTGCCAATGAGCAAGACCATCGCCACACCACAAAATCACGCCATGGCGCTGTTTCTCCTACAGCCCGATGAAAGTCCCCAAAAAATTGACTTTGCCGTCCTTCGGTTGCGTGAAAAAGTTCTTGCATGTTTTTTTGTTCATGGGTGATTTCTGCGTGGCATTAACGTGTTTGGCGACGTGTTTATTATGTCGGATAATCATTCCAAGTTTGTGCAATCGAAATCGAAATCGAAAGGTGTGAGCAACAAAGGTCTCCCATTTACGGCACAAGCCGTGTGACTGCCAACACAACTGCGAAGGAAAAAAATTGGAACTTCAACCTGGCAGTTCGCAGAGTTTGACAAAATCTGCGTCATGCCGTGTCCAACTTTGTTGATCAGCACCACAAACCATCCAGTCGCCCCAATTCCAGTCCATGTTAACGGGTTGCGACCACACGATCTTCGGCCCACAGGATCCCTGCGCAAAGCACGACTCAGCCAATTGAAGCGAGCAATCCAGATGTATACTTTGACTTTGACTTTGACTTGGAACGCGCCTTGGCACGATATTCTTGGTCATTGGAACGGCAGGGCGACAACGCTTGCAATGCAACACGGGTTGAAAACTTGGTCGGAACAATGCTTTACACAACATTGGAAGTTAGGAATGTATGTTGCCAACTTGCCCGTGAACAGGTGGGTAAAACGAATACTGGTTGGGAACCCAAATGGAGTACGAAAAACTGGATACCTTCGGCACGATTGGACACGCAAACTCGCGGCCTATATGCGATTTCGACAATTTGGAGACTGGCATGTTGTTGCTCAAAACCAATTTTTCTGGATGCAGTTTTGTGCTGATTTTGTGAAATTTTGTTCCGCGCATTGATGTTATATTTTTTTGTCTCACCTTGCCTGCGCCCCAAAAAGGGCTGCCTTCGGACATGCAAGTGTCGCGCAAAAAGTCAAAGTCAAGTCAAAGTCAAGCCGTCCATGTGAGCAGGTGCTGGCTCGACGGGCTTTGCTTTTGCTTTTGGCCTGCGCGCCGGATGGCGGGCCCACTCTGGGCACAGGCGTCCCTGACAAAGTGAAACCATAAAAGTTGCTTTGGTAAGCCAAATGATATGAAATCGTCATTGTGTTGTTGCCATTGCCCAAAAACACTCGTTGCCCACGCTCGATGTCGACAACTTGGAGAATGGGAATTGGTTGCTCGCGATGCAGATATGTGGATGGATTTACCGAATGGTTTGTGCAACCTTTGCATTTTGTCTTGAGTTCTGTTTCGCCCGTCCTGCACCCAAAGGGGCTGCCGACCGGCAAGCAGGATCAAGGCACTGCAGTCCAAGTGCGCAAATTTTTGTGCTGCAGAATTCTTAGCGTTTGGTTGTCCACATGCTTCCGGGGTGTCCCGGACGCGGTCCAGCGGGGGACCAATGCAAAATTTGGCAATGACACGATGTCTCGCGCAACGTTCCATTGTTGTGTGCACCATGTCGCCGCCCATGTTGGCACAAGTACAATGCCTCGTTCGTTCCAAGCATGTAAGATGTCAGGCCAGGTCATTCGACCAATCAGGCCGTGAAGATGGACGCACGATGCTCCGGCAAATTTTTCGAAAAACCATGTCAGGTTGTTCTGTTGTTTTTTATGCGTGGTTTCTGTGCCCTGCAGCAATGCACGCGACCGAAGCAACGCTTGACGGGCAACTTTTGGCACCAAACTCTGCTGTCCGGATGGGCTATGAGGAATTTTTTTTTTTTTTGCGGACGTTGACCTGCGAGGCTATTTTTGTACACTATGTTGTAGATTTGTTTTGCGATTGGTTCACCTGTGCCCGAACTGGGCCGCCCAATAGGGCATACAGGTCTCACTCATTCACTAGTGCGTGACCCACAGCTTATGGATGTTACCCTGCGAGATCTGTTGCGAAGAGTTGCTGGACCCCCCCCCCGGTTTGGAGTGGAACCGTCCATGCCATGAAATCATTCATGATTGGAATGCCCGGTGCGATGCCCTTTTGATTTATTCCAATGTGAATTAGTGCTCCCCCACGGCGATCATGTTTTATTTTGGAAATTGGCACCGTATGTTGCTGATGTTGCTGGCTTGCCTTTGGAACGCCGGGTGGTTCGAAATTTGTAGTGGGAACGCCCTGGTCGTGGCTTTTCGCGTACGACTATGTTTCTTGGACTGACAAAATTCGCCGTGGATACTGGTGACAATGATAAATTCTGGAGCGACAACGTTGTCGAGTTGTTGGTTTTTTGTGGGCGCTGATCTGCGTTGGTAAATTTGTATGCTTTGCTTTCACTTGCCTGTGGCCCAAGAGGGGCTGCCTTTTCGGCACCACGGCTTCGACCTCGACCTCGGATACGGGCATGAACGCATTGGTGTTCCACACCACAAACAATGCAGAAATCGTTCCACGCATCATCAACAACAAATGAAAAATATCCGAAAAAGGTAATTTGCGCCAATGCACTGTCACCAGCTCGTCGACTCGTCAATGAGTCGGAGTCGGAGACCTGTATGCCCACAACGGCAACCCGTTAAGGGCACAGGCAGTGAAACAACATGTGCAGTCGTCGATTCGTCAATGAAAGTGTCCGAAACGACTTTGCTTTTGACTTCGATTTTGGCCTTGTACGCCTGTCGGCAATCCATTTGGGCGCAGGTGAGGCGACGGAAACCAACATGGAAATACAATACAAAAAAATTACTGTTTTTCACCCAAGACCACGAAACATGCAGAAATCAGCCATCAGTCCATGCCACAAATCACAAAAAATGGTGTTTGTCCAAAACGACAATTTTGAATGGAAAGTGACAGATAAATAGCGGACCAAAATTTTACAAATGACACATGGGAATTGTTGACGTTCTCTGCCCGGCCTGTCGCATGCTACGTGCGGCAAGGTGGGTGAATTGATCCCGTGCCTCTATGGATCAGCTTGTGCATTGCTTGATTCCTGCACGGCATCAAACTCATTTCAGCGCAAAACATTACTTGCGAACCCGGAGGCGGCCCAAATTTAGGACGCGGGAAGGTGAGGAAAAATTAATAAATCAAAACCAACGTCGAGACAAGCAGATCGTCACAAAATCATCCACGTAGCGCATCCACAATGATTGGTCTTGTGTCATCAGCAACCAACCGCCCAAGACCCTGGAACCTGCAAACAAGTCAATTTACGATGTCCGAATGAAAATTGGCCGTCCGACGGAAGCAGACCCATCACGATGCCAAAATAACAAAGGTTTGGCCCAACGATCTGGGGGCAACTTTGCAACATTTGTTGCGCCAGCTTGTGGGATATGTGCGCGCAGAGGTTCATTTCAAGAGTGGAGGATCTGGTGCCACGGCAAGTCCCAGCGTATCACAGGAGGACCGACCCGAGTACGCAAAAAAATCCGCATTTGGTTTAAATGTTTTTTGTGTATAGGTCGATGCTTTGCTCTGCGCCCAGCAGTGGAACAAGCCACGGGCGTGGCAATCGCCTGGAAGTAATTCAAGCGGTGCTTGATGGACACATTTGGGTCACACAAGATTGGTGTGGATGCAAGCAATGACTTGATTGCATGACCACAGTGCTGGGGATGCAATGGTATGTGAGTTTGTAAATTTCGTTTCCATAAGCGAGTTGGTTTGCGTTGCCTGCGTCCTAGATGGGCCGCCCCTCAGCATGCGGGCTTGGTCAAACCGTGACGTCGCCCAGACCTCGCAAACAACAACATGTTGTTGCAAGGCTGAATCGAGATGATGAACACCACCGTCGACAAAATCCAAACCCATATTGGCGATGCTGTCCCGCCAGGCTGGCATTTCTGTTCGCAAAACCGGCAAATATTATGTCGGACTCACAATGCACCTTGGTTTGACGCCCATGACACGACATATGCGCTGTCAGAGTGTTCAACTGGTTTGTGTTTCGCTGGTTGGCACTGGGGGCGGGGGGTAATAATTTGCGGAAAGTTATTGCTTACTTTTCTGATTTTGATCATTTGGAAAATCACATTTTCTCAGGTTTCGATTTTGGTCGTGCTTGATCGTCCAGAAGAATGCTATTTTGAAAATAGGTGGGGTTCGATTTTCCAGGGTGAAAACAATCTAGGTGCATGGATCTTGAAAAAAAATGCTGCAAGCACGCTTGTTATTAACGACGTTTGTGTGTCGCGGGAACATCTAGTTTGTTTTCGAGGGCTGTTCAATTTCCGACCCAAAAAATCAGCTAGAAACCGCTACGAAACCATTGAGGTTGCAAAATCTTTGCCAAAACAATGGATCAATGGTAGAAAGTTGTTCCGAACCCAAAATGTGCAGAAACTTGCTGCTCGTGCAGCAGCAGGGTAACAAAATAGTTGGCGTTTGCTTTATCAGCGAAATGAATCTATCTATTTTTTTTCCGATCGAAGCATCGAATCAAACATATAATAAACAAACAGCACGCAAATTGTTGCAAATTTGCCCACAAAAATCATCATTTTCAGAGGCAGATATGTTTCAGAGATAAAACAATACGCCAAGGCAACCCCACGTCATTGTCGAGATCCCGGCCAAAGCAACTTCAAAGGTTGAGCCGATCACGCCAACGAACATTAAACAATTAAACCAAACGTAAACCGGAAAAATGTGGATGCCAATCACATTGTTCAAATTTAGAAATGATGATTTTGATTTGCTTGAGGCGAAATTTCTTCAACTTGGTCCCGTTTTCTCGTGCTGGGAACTCCACCATCTGTTTCTATCGCTTTGACTTTGACTTTGACTTTGCGCCTGCATGTCCGAAGGCAGCCCCCTTTGGGGCGCAGGCAAGGTGAGACAAATAAATAAATCATCAACGTGCGGAACAAAATTTTACAAAATCATCACAAAGCTGCATCCAGAAGGATTGGTCTTGAGCAACAACATGCCAGTCTCCAAATTGTCGAAATCGCATATAGGCCACGAGTTTGCTTGTCCAATCGTGCCGTGGGTATCCAGTTTTTCGTACTCCATTTGGGTTCCAAGCCAGTATTCGTTTTACCCACCTGTTCACGGGCAAGTTGGCAACATACATTGCTAACTTCCAATGTTGTGTAAGGCATTGTTCCGACCAAGTTTTCAACCCGTGTTGCATTGCAAGCGTTGTCGCCCTGCCGTTCCAATGATGAAGAATATCGGGTGCCTCTCTTGACACTTTTCGTTCCCGAACGTTTGGCCAATTCCAAACCAGCGTGTGCTGCACGATGGTCGGGA